>CAUJNA010003630.1:0-127500 GCA_963377175.1 Effrenium voratum
GCAGCCTGCATGAGCAGTTGTGCCTCATCTCGCACAAGCTGCGTGGCCCGCGGTAGAAAAAGACTGCGCAGGGCAAAGCTTCGTGGCCCGCGGGCCACCTGTATGCTTCGGCCAGCCCCGGGCCGCCTCAGCTAAGCTCGCCCCTATACAAGCAGCTTCGCAAGACAGCAGGGTAAAGCTGTCGCACAAGCACTAACGGACAGTTTTTTGCACGAAGCTCGCCCCTGCAAGCCGTGTCGGAAGAGAAAGACAGCGCAGGGCAAAGCTTCGTGGCCCGCGGGGCACCTGCGTGCTTCGGCCAGCCCCGGGCCGCCTCAGCTCAGCTCGCCCCTATACAAGCAGCTTCGCAAGACAGCAGGGCAAAGCTGTCGCACAAGTCAAGCACTAACGGACAGTTTTTTGCACGAAGCTCTGCAAGCCGTGTCGCAAGAGAAAGACAGCGCAGGGCAAAGCTTCGTGGCCCGCGGGCCACCTGCGTGCTTCGCACAGCCCCGGGCCGCCTCAGCTAAGCTCGCCCCTATACAAGCAGCCTACATGAGCAGTTGTGCCTCAGCTCGCACAAGCTGCGTGGCCCGCGGAAGAGAAAGACAGCGCAGGGCAAAGCTTCGTGGCCCGCGGGCCACCTGCGTGCTTCGGCCAGCCCCGGGCCGCCTCAGCTAAGCTCGCCCCTATACAAGCAGCTTCGCAAGACAGCAGGGCAAAGCTGTCGCACAAGCACTAACGGACAGTTTTTTGCACGAAGCTCGCCCCTGCTAGCCGTGTCGCAAGAGAAAGACAGCGCAGGGCAAAGCTTCGTGGCCCGCGGGCCACCTGCGTGCTTCGGCCAGCCCCGGGCCGCCTCAGCTCAGCTCGCCCCTATACAAGCAGCTTTGCAAGACAGCAGGGCAAAGCTGTCGCACAAGCACTAACGGACAGTTTTTTGCACGAAGCTCGCCCCTGCAAGCCGTGTCGGAAGAGAAAGACAGCGCAGGGCAAAGCTTCGTGGCCCGCGGGCCACCTGCGTGCTTCGCACAGCCCCGGGCCGCCTCAGCTAAGCTCGCCCCTATACAAGCAGCCTACATGAGCAGTTGTGCCTCAGCTCGCACAAGCTGCGTGGCCCGCGGTAGAAAAAGACTGCGCAGGGCAAAGCTTCGTGGCCCGCGGGCCACCTGTATGCTTCGGCCAGCCCCGGGCCGCCTCAGGTAAGCTCGCCCCTATACAAGCAGCTTCGCAAGACAGCAGGGCAAAGCTGTCGCACAAGCGCTGACGGACAGTTTTTTCCACGAAGCTCGCCCCTGCAAGCCGTGTCGGAAGAGAAAGACAGCGCAGGGCAAAGCTTCGTGGCCCGCGGGCCACCTGCGTACTTCGGCCAGCCCCGGGCCGCCTCAGCTAAGCTCGCCCCTATACAAGCAGCTTCGCAAGACAGCAGGGCAAAGCTGTCGCACAAGCACTAACGGACAGTTTTTTGCACGAAGCTCGCCCCTGCAAGCCGTGTCGCAAGAGAAAGACAGCGCAGGGCAAAGCTTCGTGGCCCTCTGCGAACCATGTTCGTCTCTGCAAGCTCTTGCGCGAAGAAGAAAAACTCCGCCGAGCAGTTGGATCCAGCGCCGCGGCAAGGTTAACAGCCTGGCCGGCCTGAGCTCGCGCCGACGCGATTCGATGCTTTGCCGTCCACGATTTGGCCTTGCGTTGTCCTCGATTCAGACCTCGCATCGAACTCGATTCGGCCCGAGTCTGCGCTCGATTCATCGCACCCGATTCGGCCAACAACCCAAACCATAGGGGGTGGTGAAACTAGGAACCCTGAAAGGAAACCAAATCGGAATGGTTTATCAATAGGTAATAGGGGTCATTCCAACTCATTCCCTGAGCACCAGCAAGCACACTCACGCGCCTAGGCGAATGATTATTGTTTCGAGGTCAAGTTCCTTCCATTCGAAGATCAGATGAATCAGATGAAGCTACTGTGGATGGACGAAATCCTGCACCACCTAAAATACCCTGCAGGTGATGCTTTCCCTGTAGATACCGTAGCAAACGTTCTGGTTTGCTATGGTTTCACACTGGTGCGAGAAGCGGATTTCGCAACCACCCACAGTACCGGCTCGTACGTCCCCCCCTTCAGTTGAGATAAAAGCACCTGGACCCCTGGCAAAAGGATCAATGAAGGTCAAGTTCCTTCCATGCGAAGATCGGATGAAGCTATGTTCAGCGAACTTCTCACCAGGTTCCAAGTTCCGGTCACAGGTACTCGCCCTTCACAGCTCCCAACGCGGAGTGCACCGGCAGCGGCGCCGGCAGATCTGCAGGCCAAAACAACGGGTTCCGGATCGGTGAATTCGGGGTCCGTTTGGGTGGGTTATCCCTATATTTGTCGTATTGATTTACCATGTGGTGCGTGTTTTGTTTGTTTGTTTGTTTGTTTGTTTGTTTGTTTGTTTGTTTGTTTGTTTGTTTGTCTGTTTGTGCTTGCTTGTTTGCTTGTTTGCTTGCTTGCTTGCTTGCTTGCTTGCTTGCTTGCTTGCTTGCTTGCTTGTTTGCTCGTTTGTTTTTTTGTTTGTGTGGTTGGTTGGCTGTTTGGGGGAGCCTCCTGGTCAATTGCTATTTTGTCTTTTTGTTTGGGGCAACTTTCGCGTTCTCCCAACAGCGACAGCTGTGGTGCTCTAGCCAATCCTGGGCGGGGCAGTTCAGAAAGCTCTTATGGCTTATTGCTTCCTTTTTGAGGCAAACTAGGTCCCCCCCCCCCCCAGTTTTTTTTTGTTATAGACTACAGAAAAAAAGGGCACCCTTAGTCTAAGCTCTCTACTGGAGGACCTAGCAAAATCAAAGCAGGCATTGCATCATGCCGACCCGAATGTGAGACAAATCCATTTTGGATGAAAGTCCACCTCCCGATCGATCAAAAAGTCCGCACTACTGCTCTTGTTTCGCGGCGGTTGCCGGATGAGTCCAAAGTCAATCTGAACTGCAGAATGCTCCGATTGATTGGTGTTCACCAAGGTTTGGACCCTTCCAAACGGATTAATTAAAGCATCCCCTTAAGAAGCCGCCGCCTTTTTGGGGCCAACATGATTTTGAGAAGACTTGCCAGCACCCGAGATGCCAGACTCGGGACTACCCTTGGATCACCCCCTCGATCCGAAAATTCCGTCCGAATCGTTCTGTTTGTTTTCAATGGCGAGATCGGTTGGAGGTAACAAGCTCTCACCATGATTCAAGTCTATCACTTGGCAATCCAAAGCCTGCGTGAGGTCTTGGAAGTATTGTAGACTGTGCAAATCTGTCTGGCCTTTGGTTTCCTAGCTTGAAGCCATGCTTTGGACATGACAACGTAACCCCATACAAAAGAACCATAGTCTTCCAAGATGTGTACTTCCATCTTTGGTGGTACAGTGGTACCCAGAAGACAGTGACAGGAGCCCAAAGGGTCACTCGGTACCTTGTAAACATGCACTGTGAACCCCGGAGTACGCCGAACCCCTCGTTGATTAGTAGGATGGTGTCCCCTCTAGTGGGGGTTCATCACTTTTGGAGGGGAACCCCTATTGTCTTAGGACAGGTTTATTAATGCGGGTCAACATTTAGGGGCCAAATTCGGGGGGGTCGTTTGGCACATCACAAGGTATGACGGGGATTTTCGAGCATTCCGTCCGATTTTTGCGTGCCAGGCGTCTCCTTGCTGCTCTTGTCTGGAACTTGGCCAAGAGAGGGTGGCTAGGTCCTCCAGTAGAGAGCTTAGAATAAGGGTGCCAACTTTTTCTGTAGGCCATCTTTAGTAGGGGAACCCTCCCAACCAAAAAAGGGGTGAGAAAGGGCGGCACTGCTGGGGGAGGTAAACACTCGAGTGGCCCAGGCCGGCGGCGGTGCTCCTTTTTCCCTTTTTGGAGGGGGGTTGCCCTTGGAAAATAAAGCAGAGTTGGGTGCACCAATGGGCGCGCCTTGCGCAGCGCCTTGTTGGTTTAGTCAATCCTTACCCACGCAAAGAGGAGTTGTGCCATCGGTTTTTACCCTTCTTGCCCTTCCATGGGTACTGGACGTGGGATGCCGGATGCTCTTGAGCGGGCAGCTTGTACAGGGGACCTGTTCTAACAACACGTGGATTGGGATCTTTGGGTCTTATCTATATGGCTGTGGTGGTCAAACCCAGTGGGATCCCATTTTGGTTGGTAGGTGCACCACCCATTTTAGGCCTTATTTTAGTGGGGATTGGGATGTTCACTGGGGGTACGGGATTTTGACCCATGGCCATATACTACCGGACACTCAATCAGACTATCGGAGAAACCGCGCACAAGGCTTAGTATGAAGATACCCTCCTTAGAACATCTGGTGATCTGAGAAGTGTTTGCTTGAGGGTACCTCTCTTTGGAGTGGTTCAAAGGAACACAAACAGGAACGAACCACTAGACTATATTATTATTATTATTATTATTATTATTATGTTTATTATTATTATTAATATTATTAATATTATTAATATTATTATTATTATTATTATTATTATTATTATTATTATTATTATTATTATTATTATTTTTATTATTATTATTATTATTATTATTATGTATTATATATATATATATTTGGGGGGGCTATTTTACGACAACCAAGCCGAAACTTCCATTTGCTTAAGAATATTGTTTCCCCTGTTGGTCTTAAAGGGAATCTTTCACTCCTGGACATATTTTCTCATTTTTTCCAGGGGTCTTAACCAAATGGAAGTAAAGGCTCCGGGGATCTTTGTTCCAGGCAAATGGCTGTGGGTCAAAACCAGTGGTACCATTTTGGGGTAGGTGAATTCACCACCCCCTGGGGGCTTAAGCAAATGGAAGAGGTTGTAAAGCTGCCATTTCGAGTCGAGGGGGGCGCCTCCACTCTCAGGTTAGGCCTCGCCGGCTTCAGCACTGGCATGGGCCCCCGGCGGCAGAAAGTGGCAGGTGAAAACTGGGCCTTGTCGAACCGGCGGCAGAAAGTGGGTCAACCGGACCACAGCTAGGTCCCCCAGTGCCCTTCAATCCCCTTTTTTGGGGACGGGTTCCCCTACTAAAATAGCCTACTGAACAAAGTTGGTACCCTTATTCTAACCTCTCTACTGGACCTAGCCCATGAATGGGTTGTTGCCAAAAACCACAGTGCCCTTAGTCAGAAAAAGAAAACGGTACCAACTTATTCTAAGCTCAAAGTACTGGAGGACCGGACATGCTGAAGCCGAGAGGTTTTGGAACACTACCGTAAGGATCCCCCGCCCGCCCAGCTGTGCTGCCTGAAAGCCCCTGATTTTTTTGACCCGACAGCGTCATTATCACCTGCAAAGTCCACATGAGTTCCGTTAAACCCCCCCTAGTTGAGGACTAGTATTGCAGCGACCCAGGTTTTTGACACACGCAGCGAAATGAGGCCGCCCCGCCTCTGAATCAACTTGATAGCGTGGAGCCCGCCAATAGCAGAATAAGTGGGAACGACATCTGAAACGACATCCGAAGCGACATCCCAGCGGCAGTAATCCCTTCTTCATACTTTGCGTGCTACGTATTTCCTGACAAGTTGCGACTTTCCAGCCGGAGCTGCCGGAGCGGAGTTTGCGCGCTACGCTTGTATTGAAAAGTTGCGGCTTTCCAGCCGGAGCTGCCGGAGAGCGCACTTCGCGTACTACACTTGTACTAAAAAGTTGCGACTTTCCGGAGCTCGCGGAGCACACTTCGCGTACTACGCTTGTACTTAAAAGTTGCGACTTTGCAGCCGGAGCTGCCGGAGCACACTTCGCGCACTACACTGGTACTGAAAAGTTGCGACTTTCTAGGCGGAGCTGCCTACTACGCTTGTACTGAAAAGTTGCGACTTTCCAGCCGGAGTTTGATGGCCGCGTTGCCTGCGCACGCTTGCCCGTGCATGTTTGACATGTTGCCTTGCAAGATGCCGTTGTCTGTACATCCTGCAGTTTTTTCCCACTGTTCATGCCGAGCCAGAACGACATCAGAACGACATCCACTTGCTTGTCCCACCCAGCAAATGCAGGTAGTTTCCCAAAGTGTATTTCCTGTACTACACTTTGTACCGAAAAGTTGCGACTGTCAGCCGGAGCTGCCAAAGTGTCTTTCCTTTACTACACTTGTACTGAAAAGTTGCGACACCCCGGTTCCATCCTCTTGGTGCCGAGTCCGTGCTGAGGAGACCTGCGGCCAGGGCGATCTGGCCTTCTGCTGGGACTGCTCGCTGTGGCCATGAGCCTGCAAGGCGCGTGGTTTGAGAAACATCTTTTGCCCGATGGTTGCGAAAGAAACCAGGAAAGAAACCCATAAGAGACCTTTGTTGCATTTTGCTTGGATGTTAGGACTTTAACTTTTTGCCAACTAATGGGTTTTCCACTAAGCCACTAAAAGTTAAACTTTTCGCAGGCGAGCAGAAAGCAACCGAGAAACCATGGGAAATGTACCTAAGAAACTCAAGAAACCCCGTATGGACCTAAAACATCCACAGGGCTACCCATGAATGGCGCAAAACTCCTCCCTTGCAGCACCACAAAGCGAAACCCATGGGAAATATTCCCAAGAAACCCAAGACACTTTGGGTTTTTTGTTGCCTAAACGCAAGAAACCCCGTATGGACCTACTGTGGATGGACGAAATCCTGCAACACCTAAGAAACCCTGGGGTGACGCTTCACGTGTAAATACCACCAAACCATGGTTTCCCATGGTTTCAAAGTGGTGCAGGATTTCGTCCACCCACAGTACTACCTAATCTACCTTGGTCCACAGGGCTGCAACATAGCGCTTTCTTGTCCTGCGAGTGGGGAATGGACCTTCTCCGGGTGTTGGGTGAACCGGAAGCGGATTCCCGAAGAAAGTTATGACGGCGGTTGGGAATGAACCTAGGAACTCTGAGGGAAACCATGGAGAATGGCTTGTGTGGTTGAATGGACCCGATGCGGAGCAGACACGTGTCCATCTGATACCAAACATGTGTTTTCCTGGAACACACACACGTGTCCAGTTCGAACATGTGGACCGGTTTTGGGGGGGGGGATTCCCGAAGAAAGGAAGCAGCAAGCATGGATGGTGAAAAAATGTGGGGTCATTCCCACTCCTTCCCCGCGGGAACCAGCAAGTAGTTTGTGAGGTAATGCTCACTTGCATCCAAAACGAATTGACTATTGGACCTTCGGCTCCCGCTTTTGGATTCCCATTTTTAGTCACCCCAAAAGGTGAACCATGTATTGTGGTTGTCCTTCGGACAATCAAACATGTGATTCGACAGGCCAAACAGTGGTTGCTTTGCTTTCTTGGAGCGAATTGCTGTATTAGCCTCACGACATCGTTGGTTCCGATGCGGTGATTTCTATTGCGATTGTGCTTCAAAACCTGCGCTTCAATGTGTAGATTGACGGGAAATGGACTGCTGTCACCGATCTTAGTCCCAACTCTTGCGGGAAGCAGCAAGAACAGTTCCAGAGGGACTTTCGCGATCATCTGCAGAGCATGAAGAAGATATGTTTGTTCAGTGATCAAGAAGTGACATGAAGATATGTTTGTTCAGTGATCATGAAGATCCATTTGTTTAGTGATGAAGTGTTCATGACGGCTACCATTTTCCCTCTGCCTCTCCCAAACCCCCCCCCCCCTCCCCCCCACCCACCCGCGCAGGGTCCAGGATACCCCGATCTTGGTCATAACGACCCCGATCTTGGTGTGCGACCCTTGTTAGGACCCAGCTGGGTGTCACACAAAGGAGTGCCTGGAGGGAAACGTCATGGACACATCAGCAGACATGTTTGCCTCTAGGGTTCGGCATTTCCCCAACCATAGTTTGTAGACAAAATCTGCTTCGCACCAGTTGGGATGAATGACACCCCTATGAATGGGATAAACCGCCTACTGGTCCTTTCGCTGAGGAATTTCCTGCCGGTTTCTGGTGAGGATTTTGTCCACAACATCTTCCAAAAGTCTGGCAGCATGCCCAGCAAGAGGGGAGTTCGTTTTCATTGGTTGGGGTGAAGGGGGGGGACCCGGAACACGCCCCCACATTCCCGATGATAGGCCCTCCTAGTTTGGCACATTCATCTTGTACACTCACCACATGCTGTGTTTGTACAGGCGTTTTGTGCGGCTGTTGACCCGTGCTTCCGACTTGGGGGTCACTTATAGGCTGAAACCTGTCAACACCGCGCACTGTTCGGAATCTGAATGTTTTCCGCCACCTGCAAAGCCCCATTTCCAGATGAAAAAGGATATGACTGCCATATGATTGCCATAGCCATTTGAAGATCTTCCCGATTTTTGAGGCTCGTGCTTTGAGGCTCGTCTCTTGAGCTGTGTTTTTGTTTCCTTTTATTGCGCCAGGATAAAGAAACACAGATCATGTTGGAAGGGGCCTGACTACTTAGGTGTGCCCCTTGCTGGGTTGGAAAGCGCTTCAAAATCGGGTGCCCCCGAAATGGCGGAAGTTCCTTTAGTCACTCTTTTGGATTTAAGTCATTCAAGTGGTAAGCAAAAAGTGCGGATTAATACTTTTCTTGGCCCATCCACACGTTCGGAAGTGAGACCAATGTACAATATCACCAGGGTATCAGTTTCTGGTGGTCCATTTCTAGTACCCTCCCTCCAACTAACATGGCACCTGTGGGAGGGTACCTGGAAGATCAAACTCCTCTTGGAGGGACCCCCTTTCAGGTGCCATGTTTGTGGAAGAGAGGGTAGGTATACAAACAAACAAAAAGCACACATCCACAGAACTCAGAGATGGCCAGGTTGCGACATCATGGCCAGTCATGCCGCGGGCACCTGGGAGAGCAGGAGCGGCAGCAGCAAATCCCGCGACCAGTGAGCGTCTGGGGGTGACCCTTGGGGTTTTGCTAGGGTTTGGGTGCAAAAAGTCACTCCCAAAAGGATGTCTGATGCTTTTCCAGACCTGTTTAACACCTTTCCCTAGGGTTTCCCTTGCCAGCGCATCCAAGAGCAGATTGGCAGCGTAAGCCATGTAGATACTTGTCCTTACCCGCTGATATTGTCAAACACTATGCTGTTAGCTACGGCTACTGATGTGGGTGGTGTTTGAGTTTGAGGTTACCCTTTTAGGGGAGTCTCAAAAGCAAAAGGGAAACCAAGGTGGTTGAGGGTAAGCAATGTCTGTGTGAGTTTCTCAAAGTACCAGACATTCTTGTGACCATAGGGTGCCATCCATTCTTGTGTCTGTCACCTCAGGTGTGACAAGCCGTCGACGAGCGGAAAACTGCCGGACAAAAGAACGCGTCTTTGTGTTCGTGCGTGTTTCCGTGCGGTGCAGGCTTGGAAACAGGACTCTTGGCGCTGCGGAACTCCTTCCGGTTGCGGGAACTCCCATCGAATCCATGTGCGGATTTCTCCGGATTCCAGCGATGTGTGAGTGCGTGTGTGTTCTCTTCTGCCTGACTAAAGGGAAGCCAAGAGGAAAGCCGCCCAAAATGGGTCACCATCCTATATTTGGCTTCTTAAAACCTTGGTGTCCCTTCGGTATGACAGAGAGGTTTACCTTCCCAACAAGCGCGGCTTGGTGCACAACTCTGTTCTGGAAGACTACTCTCCTTTTGGAAAAGGAGGTGTTCTGTCAATTCCTGTATTCTTCCACTGGTTCCCTGGTAAGTTTTCAACAAGCATACACCATGGTTTGGGTCCCGAAGAAAGACGGTACATTTATATAAATCCTACCAGCATCCCGCAACGACTGCTTGTATGGCCAAACTCGGCATCCAAAACTTTGATGGATTTTGCTTGGATGTTGGGACTTTAACTTTTTGCCAACGAATGGATTTTCCATTAAACCACTAAAAGTTAAACTTTTAGCAGGGAAGCAGAAAGCAACCCAGAAAAGGCAGTGGCTGTGGGGTGCCGGTGGGTTTCGGGTGGTTTCGCGAGCAAAGCCCGCTCCAGGCCCAGCTATCTTATGAACTTTGCGGTGCGCAGCACGCAGGTGGAGGCTGCATGGTCCCGTCAGGGAGGCCCCAACTCATTTGGGCTTAGGGTGAGGCGAAATTTCAGCTTGGCTTCAAGGAAACCCGAAAGGAACACAGCCATGTTTTGGGGGTCCATCTCGACCCGTTTTGGCTTGACAGGAAAACCATAGAAAACCAAAAGGACAACCGAAGTCCTTGGGATCCAAATCCCAAAACTTGACACGTTCCCATTGAGCTCCCCTGGGCTTGAACGCAGAGACCGAGAGACAACTTTTGAAAGTCTCCACCAACATAATTTTATACTTTTATTAGGGTAGACACGGGTAGACTAAATATGCTATGCGTTGGTATGTGTGTGTGTGTGTGTGTGTTTGTGTGTGTGTGTCTCTGTGCGCCTCTCTTTGTGTGTCTCTGTTTGTGTGTGTGTTTGTGTCTCTCTTTGTGTGTCGCTTTTTGCGTGTCTCTCTCTCTCTCTCTTTGCGTGTCTCTTTTTCGTGTGTCTCTTTTTGTGTGAGTCTCTCTCTGTCTCTCTTTGTGTGTGTGCCTGTGTGTGTGTGTGTGTGCCTGTGTGTGTGTGTGTGTGCGTGTTTTGTGCTTGGGGTGAAACAGGCAACTTACCCCATGAAGGTCCCTTTGGGAATCCCCTACTTTAGGATTGAGAATCAAAGTAAATTGTCCAGACCCCTCACGAGGGCATCTGCCAAAATTGATGGGATCCCAACAATGAGGTATTTGCTTTTGGTCCCCTTGTCAGCACCTACCCTCAAAAAAAAACATATGCTTCCTCACTGCAGTGCCCGCCCATTCAGCTTGCAGGCCAACACTGGAGTGACGCAAGTCCACAGCAAGGCAAGCAAGCGCTTGTTTTGCCAGTCCTCATTCCGGAATCCATGTGGGGGGGGTGTTTTGTTTTAGGGACCCTTTGTTGGTAAGTTTTAAGGGAAACCAAAGGCAACACAACCATTTAAAGACACACCAATCTCTTGGTGCTTGGGTGAATCTTTAAGCTGTCTTGTGAGTTTGAGCTGCGTTTAACACTCCACGGCAATCGGGTAAATTCGTAGTGGGCGGTTTGGATTGGTGGTTTGGGGATGTGAACCCCAGGTTCTTGTAGACGGCACAGCAAGTGGGAAGCTACTACTTAGCCACCAAACCAGCCAAAAGAGAGAAGCTGATAAACAGGATGTTCCACACTTTGGCACACGTGTTCTCTCTGCATCTCACCGGCAGAAAGTTAGATTGATTGTGCAAGGGGCAACATCCAGATCTGAAACATAATTGGTTGGGCCCAGTTTTGAACGGAAGACATCATGAATCCTGCTTGCAGTTCACAGGCGCGCAAGGCCTACGCCAAGACAAAGCCGAAAACCCTAAGCCCAGAGTGACTGCCCAGATTGGCACAAGATCCATCCCTTCGCTGAAAGGATGTGGCAGCTGGGCTGATTCCTGGTTGGTTTTGAAAGGAGGGCATGGATTGGATTGGCCAACCCTTCATTTTTCTCAGCCGCGGCTGGCTTTCCTTTCCTTTGACCCGATGTGGTTTCATTGCCCACGGCAACTTGGAATTGGTGGAGCTTCGAGCCCGTTTTGTGTTTCGACGTACGGAACAAGGGCGGGGGCCCGCAACAGAGGCCTCTTCGCGGCGTGCGGGTTGTTTTTGTGGGTGATAGAGTCTCCGTGACCCTTACAAAATGGGGTCATCACCCAAAATTAAGGGGTCATGTACCCATTTTTAAAGGGTCATGGAGACTCCAGGTACGGGAAATCATGTATCCCAGTTGTTCGATGGCGCCATCTTCCTGTTTTTGTTGGCTTCAGCCCAACACGGTCAACTTCATTCGCCTGCGCCGCCAGGGTCACTGGGCAACTGGGGTGAGGAGTGGAACTCTAGGTCCCTCAGCGATTGGTGCCCGACCTCTCGCCCCTTTTTTGGTTGGGAGGAACCCCCCCTACTGAAATAGACCACAGAAAACAGTTGGTACTCTTACGGTGACGACTTTTAAATATGTGGGGGCCGGGCCTGGGCTTCAGGGCTGGGAGGTAGTGTAAGACATCTGTTTAAATCGGATGTTCAAAGTGGCTGGCCGGGCCACCCTCACGGGCCCTGGAGGTAGTATGAAATACCAATTAGGATATTTAAATGGCAACACCGAGACAGACCCCTTCCCCGTAAAAAAACAGGGCGTAACACAATTCAAGGCCTTGCTAGCAGCTGCGTTGCGCTAGCTCCTGCCAAGCCAGGTCAGATTGCACAGGTCCAACCTAAGCCGCCATGTTGGTACTATGCTTGCGTAACTCCATGCTTGATAGCCGCCTGGAATTGCGGAGCTAAGTGCGCTGAATTGAGCTGCCCAAGCCCTGTGTACGTGGCTCGTGGAGAAAGAAAGCAAGAAGAACATGAATGCCCCTTGTCTCGGACGGGACTCCCAGGTTTCCTTGAATTCTTGAAACTCCTGGCGTCTGGGGATGGGAGCTTCTTTTAAACAAATCTCAGAATGAAAAGAATTGGAAGAGAGAGAGAGAGAGAGAGAGAAAGAGAGAATGCCTGGAGCTGGCATTGGGCCCTGTGTCAGACCTGTTTCAGACCTGTTTCAGACCCCTGCAAAAGCAATTGCAGGACAATGCTTTCGTAATTCCATGCTACATAAACGGCTGGAATTGCGGAGCTAAGTGCGCTGAATTGAGCTGCCTAAGCCCTGTCTACGTGGCTCGTGGAGACAGAAAGCAAGAAGGACATGAATGCCCCTTGTCTCGGACGGGACTCCCCTGGCGTCTGGGGATGGGACCTGTTTTTAAACAAATCTCAGAATGAAAAAAGAATTGGAAGAAAAGAAAGAGAAGCAAGAGAGAGAGAGAGAGAGAATGCTTGGATCTGGCATTGGGCCCTGTGTCAGGCCTGTTTCAGACCTGTTTCAGACCCCTGCAAAAGGACCGTCTCATATTCGCAAAAGCCCGCCCCAAATTCGTAGCACACACGCGTCAGCTCCTGCCAAGAACCTAAGGCGCCATGTCGGCGCAACACTGATGCCTCTAATTGCAGACCAACGCTTTCGTAATTCCATTGTCCATGTTGCATAAACGCCTGGAATTGCGGAGCTAAGTGCGCTGACTTGAGCTGCCTAAGCCCTGTCTACGTGGCTCGTGGAGAAAGAAAGCAAGAAGGAGCTTATTTTTACACCCACAGAATGAAAATAATTGGAAGAGAAGAAAGAGACGCAAGAGAGAGAGAGGGAGAGAGAGAATGCTTGGATCTGGAATTGGCCCTGTGTCAGACCTGTTTCAGACCTGTTTCAGACCCTGCAAAAGGACAATCTCATATTCGCAAAACCCTGCCCCGAATCCGTAGCACACGCGCGGGCCCTTGCCAAGCCACACAGGCCCAACCTAAGGCGCCATGTCGGCGCAATACTAATGCTTCTAATTGCAGACCAACGCTTTCGTAATTCCATGCAACATAAATGCCTGGAATTGCGGAGCTACGTGCTCTGAATTGAGCTGCCAAGCCTTGTCTACATGGCTCGTGGAGACAGAAAGCAAGAAGCACATGAATGACCTTTTCTCGGACGGGACTCCCAGATTTCCTTCAATTCTTGAAACTCCTGGCGTCTGGGGATGGGGCCTGCTTTTTTTCAACAAATTCCAGAACAACCGACTGGTTGCAGAAGATGTAATTGGCAACAAACAGGAAGCAAATTGACAAGGCGGGCCGGGCCAGAGGCAGGCTTTCAAGACGTAACGCAAAATACCTATCTAAATCGGGTATTTAAGTTGGTCGGCCGGGCTGGCGGTAACGCTGGCGGAGGTAGTGTAAAATCTTTGTTGAATTTAAGTGTCCGGGTGTTTAAGTGGCGACACCGTATTCTAACCTCCAAAACTGGAGGACCTAGAATTTCTGTGAGGGAATCCTTCTTGGAATGACAAAGTCAGTAAGACTATGAGGATGGAATTCCCACAGAGGTACTGTGGATTCAACATCCATTTCGCACCGGTGGGATTGGTGAGTTATCCCGGTATTTCATCCGACATCGTGCAAAATGGATTTTGTCCGAAAATTGCTGTTTCCTAAAAACAAATCATGGGTGTGTTGCTCTTTAGGAGACCCCCCACAGATTTCAACTGATTGGGTCCCTCTGGTTTCCCTTTAAACACAAACAAGCGATCAGGGAGCCGAGCCTCAAGACAGGAGCCAGATGGTTTGGTTCACACAGCCAACTGTTCTTTTGGGAAGGTTCTGGAAGGGGTTCCCTTGAAGCTTCCTGTGCACGTCCATGGTGACGGTCTTTGCAACATGTGAAATCCATTCCTCCGTGTTCCTTTTTTTAGCACCTGATTTGAAACCTACAAGGCCAAGGGTGGATAGTTGGGCATGTGGCAAAATAGGGTGAACTCAGCATGCCTTCTGGTGTTTGGCTTTGGGCTCCCCATTTGGAACCACCCCGAAAAGGGTACCGACTCACAGAAATGAAGGGTGTGCCTTTTTCTGGATCCCTGCAAAGTGGCTGTTTTCCTTTTGGTTTCCTTCAACCAAATCCAAAAACGAGGGTAGTATGTCTAAAACAAGACTCACCCTCCAGTTTTGCCGTGCGTGGCTGCTTCCTTTTGGTTTCCTCCAACCCAATCCAAAAAACGAGTGGTATCTCCAAGAAAACGACTCGCTCAGCCCCCCAGTTTTTTTTTTGCGGTTTTGCCGGGCACAGACCTTCTTGAACTCCTGCAGCGTGCCGGACTTGGGCGATGCGCAGAAGGCGCAGATCGGGCGGCTTCCGCGGGAGCGGGGGTTTTCGGGGGGCGGGGCTGGCTTCCACCGCTCGGAGTGGCGCCTTTTCTCTGGGATCAACTTGGGCCTTTCGGGGCACGTGTCCTTTTTGGCTTGCTTTCTGCTTTTGGTGTTGGTTCCCCCTTTGTTGGTTCCCTCTTGTTTAATGACTACGTGTGTATATTACATGTATAATCAGTATATATATATATATGTATAGATGTATGTCTATATTCATAGTCGGCCAACGTGGACAGTGTTCGGCTTCGAGCTGCGGCTCGCATTCCCGCTGCAATCCGCCTGCTGCAATCAGCCTCCCCCTGGCAATCAGCACCTGCCCAAGAAACTGGCAACATTTGATTTCTCACCCCGGAAATGCGAATGTCCCACGAAACTGGCGTGTCTAGGCGTTTGTTTCTGCACTCTCTCCGTCCGGCCAGCCCGCAAACCTAGATTGACGCGCTAATCTTTGTCAGCTCTGAGGCTCTGAGCCTTTGTCTCTTGGTTACACAGGGCTCCTTAAAAGATCCCCATTTTGAAACCATTTGAAACATGTGGCTTTTTCAACACCAAAACAAAGGGAAAGCACCATTTGCAAGTTGCAATGTTCAGGTGTGTTCACTGTAAGGATCCCTGTTACACAAAGGGTGCCCGTCGGAGGAAAACCAGCTGTCTCGATCCGATCAGAACCGCCACAAGTCCAATCCTCCGGTTTGGCGCACTGTATGGTCGAAACACCTGGGTCATGGACTTCTTGAGGGAAGTTTGACAACCATGTTGATTGTGCTTGGTGAACAAAAAGCCATGGAGAGTGTTTACCCCGCGCTCGCTCGCCGTTTCTGCTCCTGGACCACCTCATGCGTTTTGATTGCTTTGCTTTTCCCTGATCAAAGGTGGTTGATTTGATCGTGCCAAACGCTGCAGTTTAAACTTGGGTGTTCAAGCAACTTGGTAGGTAATAACCATGGCTATACCTTTGGTAGCTATAGGGTCGGTCCTGTTAGAACCATAGTCATATCCCACTTAAGTTGGCTGAACATCCAGGGTAGCCTGAGGAACTATATATATATATATATACATAGGATAAGTCCTCTTACAACCATGGTTCTATCCCACTTAAGTTGACTGGACAATTTAGGGTAGCCCGCGCAACTATTTAGCACATTGGTTATATCCCAATTAAGTTGGCTGAACATCCAAGGCCAGGTCCCCAGTAGTGCCCTTTCTCGCCCTTTTTTTGGGGAGGGTTCCACTACTAAAATAGACTACAGAAAAAAGGGTACCCTTATTCTAACCTCTCCACTGGAGGACCTGGAAGGTATGTCCTCCGACTTGTTGGGTTTCGCAAGTCGTTCGCGGAAGTTTTTTGCCGCGTCAGTGCAACGGCCACGGGGTGTGCAAGACTTTCGCCTCCGGCGGTCGCCTCAGGATCATTGGAGTCAAAATGGCCCCAGGAGCGCCTATTATTATCTTTACCGGGGACCCTCTGTCAGGTTTCATGTCTGTGTTTGGGACGCCACAAAAGTCCCTACATTGCGCTTCTTGGTAAGTATATATGGCCCTTTTTAAGGTGTTATTAACATCTCATTCGCACATGGGGTGCAGTCCAATGAAAGCGAGGGGTGGTTTTAAACATCACCTTTTGGGCCCATGAAAGGTGAGTGTCCCTTGGGGGATATTTTAAGGGGAAATATGGGGTGAGTTGCCCGCTGGCACCCAGTTTTCGAGCTGTGGGAGTTTGGCTTCAAATGCGGTGATTGTCCCATCGGGCTTTCTGAGACTGGCTACATAAACTCGTGCAAGGCTCGGTGGTAAAAAAAAAAGAAAGAGTGTGTGTATGTGTGTGTGTGTGTGTGTGTTTTGGAGGGCAACCCTTTCTGTTGGGGGTGCCCCTATTTTGACACATACCTATGTCCAGTCCATGGTGAAATCTCCCACAGAACCTCTCGGGGGGCTCACTGGTTTCCCCATGTCCAGTACCGGAAACATATTTTGACCGTGGGTCATATGGGGCTTGTCGTGTCTTTTTTGGGAACCGCGTCAAAAGGGAAGTCAGAAGGAACCAACTATGCTGTGGGGTATGAATCTTTGACAGAATTAGCTCCCTGTTTTTGTTTTTTTGCTTTTTTGGGGTCCCTTTGTTTTCCACTAACCAGGCAAAAAAGATATATTTTTTGCCGGGGTCCTAGTTCCAGCCAAGTTAATATGACTTGAGACTAACCCGTGTTGAAAAACAACATGTTGGAGGAGATCGCAAGGGGGTTGCTAAATGAATTTCTCCAGACCCGCAATGTGTAACCACGCAAAAAGGGGCCTGACGACTGCCTGTGGGTTTTCCAGCATTTGGTCAAGTTGTGCTGAGCGCAGATGCAGTCCCCATGTCCATCCCCAAGTGCAGTTGGTTGCTTGTCAGTTGCTTCAGTTTCGCAGTTGCCCAGCGGCGCCCGTTTTTTTTTTTGCATTTTTTGGGGGAACGGTTCCCCTTTAAAGTCTCACCAACCAAAAGAGGATGCCCTTGCTTTCCCGCCACTGGGCATCTGAGGGTTTTTTTTATCCCAGCTTTGAACTTTGAAGTCTCTTGCTCGCGTGTTCGGCAACTTGGTCTTGAGAAGTCACCGGCAAAGAAGTCCTCCAAAACCCATTTTTTCGAACCTCCAAAAGCGGCACCACCGCTAAATTGCAACTTTCGAAGGGGACATCTGGTAGAACCCAGTGACCCCTGTCCATGAGATTTGTAAGGTGACCTGCCTGGAGGTGCCCGGAAAACCATTTTCCTCAAGAGACCTTCTGGTGTCTTCCAAGCAACTGCGGGGGGTACATGCAAAACGTGCTCCAGTTTGCCTAGCCATCGTTTCAGAGACTTCAGCATTTGTTTGTTGGCTCGTCTCGTACCCCAGAGGTGTTGGTGTTCTACCTTGGCAAAGGCACTTTTGACCGAGTGGTCTTTGTGTGCTCTTTGTTTCGTTGCGGATGGCAAGGGCACCTTCGAGATTGGCAAAAGAAGACATGGTTGTTGTTGGGAAGCATTTTTCCAATTTTTGCAAATTGTGGTTGAGTGGTTGAAATCCAAATCCACTTAACTGCTAAAATCTGAGAAGTTTTGCTCCCCTATCCCAACGTCAACCAAGAAGAAGGGTCCAACCAAAAGGCAAAACTGCTCCCCTAGGTTTGGCCTTCTGCGAAGCGCCGGGCTGAGTCGCGCGAGCGGATTCCCTTCCCTCGTTGATTTGTCATGTTTTTGCTTTGATCACCCTTGCATTTGATTAAGAACATGTGTGTCACAGGCATCTATTACTCTTGGACATAATGTTTTTTCCAGTGGGCTTAATCAAATGGACAATATCGATTTTGTTTTGCCGTTTTGGCGAGTTCCCTGGGGGTGAATAGCTGGCTAGATGTTTTGAGGGTGTGTACTGCATTGGACCTTGATTCACAGGCTGGCTGAACGCTTGGGTGTTGTCCTGTATTTCCTTACATTTACTTCTAAAGTTGGTTCGTTCCTCGTTTTCCCTTTTTGGGGTTGAACGTTGGGTTTGGGGCCAGGGGAGGTTTTTGTTGGGGTGTGGTTCTTCGTCCCTTTCTCCCGTAGCTGTCAGGGCACCGCCGGTGCCGGTGGTTTGGTCCAGCGAGGGCCAAGGAGTGGTTTGGTTTTTTTGGGGCCAAAGCATGATGAACTGATGCATTGTTTTGCGATGCATCAGAGCCCTGAGAGGCTCGGAAGGGGCCATTCCCAGCTAAGACCCTCAGCTCGGACTCTCCATTGTGAAGCTTTTTGGGCCCCAACAGGTTTCTGAGGCATTTGGTTCAATCCCCTCAGGCGGGCTGCTTTCCTCAGGCGGCTTTTCATGGGCTTTTGTTCAAGGGTTGGCTGCTTGGCCAGAAATCAACGCTGTGGGTTTCCTGAGGCATTTTTCTTCAAACCCCTGGGGCGGGCTGCTTTCAACTTGTGGTTTCCCTATATATCCATCTGAACCAGTCCAGCCAAAGCGTTCCACCTGCCACCCCGTGACACAGCACCCTGTTAATAGAATTCAAGGGAAACCCCATTCAAAGAATGCTGAACTGGAGCAACCAGCGTGTCTGGGATTTGTTGGGATCAATGATTCATCAGCCCGATCGTGGTACCCAACTGATAACTTTGATGACCAAACAGAGGTCACCAAAAGGGTCTCTATTTGTGATCTAAACCTTGATTGGGACCATTTGTCATGAGCTCTGGCAATCAGACAAGCTCGGGATGAAGGTCCTTTTCTTGGAGAGTCCTTGTTGCCAACTTGTGATAAATAGGTGTGCCTTTTTTTCCGACCCCTTAACATGGCTTCGGTTTTCCTTTTGGCTTCCCTAAGCAAAACATGACACACCCGAACAGTAAAGGCGTGCTCGAGCAGATCCAACTCGTGGTGCCCTTTGCCTTGGGCTCGGATTTCACAGACGTTGTCACGTTTTTTAATGCCGGATTCTTACATGCTAGGTCCCCCAGCTAGGTGCAACCTTTCTCACCCATTTTTTGGGGGAGGGTTCCCCGACTAAAATCGACTACAGAAAAAGAATAGGGTACCCTTATTCTAACCCCTCTGGAGGACCTCAAAGACGACATGGTTGCGGTTTCTTCTCGCGCCGAGTGCGACTCCGGGTACTCGGACCCCGAGTGCCGCACCGAGCGCAAGTCCCAGCGCCCGGGACCCGGGGCGCAGTGGTCCAAAGCGAATCGAGCTTAGATCATGGGGTCTGGGGGGGAGGGAGGGGGGGGAAGGGAGCCCCAATAAGCCCCAAATAAAGCCTTAGGGGCTTAATAAGGGCTTAAATTTGGGCTCCCTTCCCCTCCCCTCCCTCCCCCCAGCCCCCATGATTTGACCGTCGTTTTTGTTTTGTTTTGTTCCCTTTTTTTCCGCTGGCAACTGTTGAGGCTCACAGAGGCTTTTGGTACTTTTTTTTGTGAAGCTCCATGATTGTTGGAAAGAGTACCCCTCTTTGGTTTGCCCAAAAGCACGTTGACGTTTTTGTTTCTTCTTTTTTACAGTGGGTGTGTCTTTTCAAGCTTTGTGGTTGGCTTGCATTGGCTAGGTCCCCCAGTAGTGCCCTTTTACCCCTTTTTGGGGGATGGTTCCCTACTAAAATAGAGTACGGAACCATGAGTACCCTTATTCTATCCTCTCTACTGGAGGACCTAGTTGGAAACCAAACAGACATCGAAGCCTATTTTGGGGGTCCGATTCCTATTTTGAGGCAGACCCGGATGGCCTCAAAAGGCGATCGCCTTCCTTCCATGTTGGAACCGGCCCATGTTGGACGTTCCCGCCCGTTTCGGTGCCGGGTCTTCCGAATTTGGACAAGCCTCCTGTCCTCAGTGGATTTGTTTTCCCTTCCAAACTAGCAGGCTAGGTTGCCCAGAAATACATTTCAGCTTCCATCTAATTTGTGGTTTGGATCGGTGGTTTGATGTTTGGTGCTCAGGTGTTTTTTTGCAGTTGACAAGAATCAGGGTGTCAAATGCAAACACTACCAGATTACCTGAAGACTGAAACATTGCAGCCATGTTTCCCTTTATTCCACTGGTAAGAAGTGTGAGGCACACCACCAAGCATTCGGGATGGGTGAAACTTGTGAAACCCGGCAATGGCTTCCTGGAATTTGGGGATCGATTCAATATTGCATCTTCCGGTTGACATTCCACTTTCTAACTTCCTTGTGGTGGGCTCCAACACCATGCATGCACTGAAGATGATATCGCCACGATTTCTCGCGTCACGTTGGGGCTGGTACCAATCCTGAAACAACTGGGGAATGTGGGAGTTAGGCGTCCCTTCGAAGAATCAACATGAATTAACAAACTACAAGCTGCCGTTTCAGAGTTGTTTTTTTTCTTGCCCAATTGAACTGGGATTCACTGATTGGAACCAGACTGAGACAAGAGCAAGAAGTTATTGGATAAAAGCCTTGCTGATCCTTGAAACATCTCAAAAGCGGCCAGAACTACAGGCTTCGCTGTGCCTATTTGGGCGCGGATTTGGACATTTGCAATCAGCGGCAAGTCCGCTCGCTAGTTGGCCGTATTGGCTTCGTATTGGCCCTACAATGAGGCGCCAATTAGTTTTCCCATCAAGCCTCCGTGAGATGTGACGCAGCATTCAGGCAGCTTTTTGTGATGTCGGCCTTGCTCAACTCGGGCGGATTGGTGGCATAGTTGTTCATGGGCGCTAAAGTTGAACTGATAACCGCAATAGTGTTTCAAGATCCGTGCACAGAGGGCACAGAGAAAAAGAACACCATATTTGTGGATTCCTCCTCACTTGCCAGCCCAAACTTACCAGCCCAGTTCCGAAATGCAAAAACTCAGTGCCCTTTCTAAGCAAATTTCCAACTTGCTTTCTGCGACGAGGGCCTCATGGCTTTGGAGTTCAAAGGGAGTAATCTGACTGCATGTGGTGTGTGTGCATGACAGTGACAGAGCACGAGGAGAGAGTTTTTTCGTGTTTCGTGTGTGTGTGTGTGTGTCCGGCTGTCGCTGGTTCTTTGTTCCAACAACTGCCGGGATCGTATCGGCTTCGTAAAAGCATGTAAACAAGCAAGCAAACAAACAACAGAAACATCGAAACACTGCATCGTAGGCGTGATTTGGTCACACTTTGTTTCACGAATGGACTGAAGAATCAGATGGGGCCAAGTGTTGTCGGAGAATCGATGCTGGCTGAGGCACGGCGTTCCTGCTGTCTCTCTTCACAGGACACGGGGTGTCAGTCAATAACTCACCAGGCGTCGTGAGTTTGCTCTTGAGGCTGGGGCTTAGGGCGGTGGTGTCTGTTTGTGTGTGTGTGTGTTCATTCCTGCCTGCATGTGTTTGTGCGTGTGTGTGGGCAGGCGTGCGGGTCGTGGGCGTGCGAGCACATGTGCCTGGTCACGTGTTGGCGCGTGTTTGCTGTTGTCCATTGTGGTGTGCTGCCTTTGTTTTGGTGTTTTTTGTGTTACATCTTGTGTTGAATTGCGCTGTTTCTGTGGTTTCTGTGCTTGTGGGGGTGGTGTGTGCTTTGTGAGGGGTTTCTTTTTGTTTGTGTGGTTTGTGTGTGCGCGAGTGTGTGGCTGTGTTTTTTTGTTTGTGTATAGTGTGTGTATATGTATAATATATATATATATATGTATATGTATGCACATGTGTGTGTGTGTGTATGTGAATGCGTGCGTGTGTGTTTACGCGTGTGTGTGTGTGTGTGGGTGAGTGTGTGTGTGTGTGCTTCTTTGGTTGGCTGACTGGCTGCTTGGTTGTTTGATTGTTTGGTGGTGTGCTTATATCAATATTCGCTTTGGTTTGTGTGTTTGTTTGTTTGTTTGCTTTGTTTGTTTGTTTTGTTTGTTTGTTTGTTTGTTTGTTGGTTGGTTGGTTGGTTGGTTGGTATGTATGTTGCTTGTTCTGCTTGCTAATTTGCGCGTTTGCTTCCTGCCTTCTTTGCTTCCTTGATTTATGTCCTTGTGTGTTGTGTTTCTTTGTTTCTTTCTTTCTTTCTTTCTTTCTTTCTTTCTTTCTTTATGTATTTCTTCATTTCCTTCCTTCCTTTCTTCCTTTCTTGCTTGCTTGCTTGCTTGTTTGCTTGCTTGCTTCCCTTCTTTTTGTC
Organism: Effrenium voratum; assembly: GCA_963377175.1. Classification (NCBI taxonomy): domain Eukaryota; class Dinophyceae; order Suessiales; family Symbiodiniaceae; genus Effrenium; species Effrenium voratum. The sequence continues at coordinate 22,270 of CAUJNA010003630.1, forward strand.
CTTTCTTGCTTTCTTTCTTTGTTGGGTTTCTTTCTGTCTTGTTTTGTGCGCGTTTGTGTGTGTGCACGAGCACAACGTCAAGATGGCAGCGAGGTTCCTTATGCTACATCCGCCCACCGTTCTTGTCCCATTCGCCGCGTGAAAGCTTTGCCGCCAAGTTTGGGCGGACGCTCCGAGTCTTGCAAGGGTTCTATAGGCATATTATGGCCATCCAAATCGTACCCCGAACATCCCAACCCCCACTCAAATAGACTAAAACGGGTGGTGCACCTACTTCAAAATGGTACCATTGGTTTTGACCCACAGCCATATTTGTCACATGGCAGGCGTTTTTCGCCACGAGCTTCGTTTGCAAGGGAAGGGGGGGTGGCAGCGGGAGGACACCGTGCAGGTTGATTTTTTCGCACAGGATTCCTGGGCTTGGACCGCTTCTACCTGGGTGAGGTCGGAACGGGGGGTGCGCACTGAGAAGTTTCGCCGCTTCGATCTTTGGAACTCATGGCGGTTTTGGGGGGTGCGGCAGTGCGGCAAAGGCTCACGGAAGGGCGGGCTTTCCACTCGCCTGCTTTTTTGTGTTCCCGGGGCTGACAGGGAGCCATATCGATTGATCTAGAGGGACTCCTTGCGAAGGTAGTCAGCGCTTCGGCCCCGACAGACTGATCTTTGAAAGAAACTCAGCAGGAAACTATAAGCGGAGCCGAGTCCCAACAATCAGCCCATGGCTCGACAACTCCCGAATCCACCAAATGCGTGTCGACTCGGTCCGTTGCCGAGACATGGCATGTTTGCCCACTGGTTAAATCTAATCAACTGTTAATATGTACTTCCAGGGGTAGCTTCCCCATTCTTTTTAGGTGTTTCTTTCTAGAAAACCTCCTTTGAAACCCACGGAAAACGGTTGTTTTTGGAAAAGAACGATGGTTGAAGAGACTGGAAGAGGAATCAACTCCTAGAGTACTGTCATCTACCTAGAGTCTCCATGACCCTTAACAAATTGGGGTCATTACCCAAAATTAAGGGGTCATGTACCCATTTTTAAAGGCTCATGGAGACTCCAGGTACTTCAAAGAGGTAACATTGGGCACGCAGTGACAAGGAAGAGGGGGGAGATCAGAAGTGCTGCCGCCCATGTCGCGCCCCAAAAACGGCGATTTAAAGCCTGGCTTCTTGGGAGACCCTTCAGAGGAGCCTTTTTTTCTTCCTCGCTTCTCTGGGGGACAAATATGTTTTCTTGGAGTGGCGCGCCCCTTTTTGTTGCCTCAACCGTTTTGCTTTCATCCGCCCCAGGTGAAAACATGGAGCCAACAAGCGAAAAGGGGATTCCTTTGCCATGGCTTCCCGCCTTCGAGGTGCCTTCATTTTTTTCTTTTTTCTTTGTCTCTCTCTCTCCTTCTCCCCTAAATCCCCCAGCTAGGCGCAACCTTTCTCACCCCTTTTTTGGTTGGGAGGGTTCCCCTACTAAAATAGACTACAGAAAGAAAGAAACAAATCGGGTACCCTTATTCTAAGCTCTCTACTGGAGGACCTAGTCCCTCTCCAGTTCAGTGGCAACCTTTTTTTCTGGCCTATTTGCTGGGTTGCGGACACATTGAATCAACCAAACAGGTGAGTCCAATCCGCGTTCCAGTCCCAAACCTCTGGTTACAGCTGGGTGCATTTTGGATCCATTCAGTGGTGTTACGCATTGCTGCCTATTTCGGGTCTTCCTGGTCCTGAAGAATATCATCAAGATGACTACTAACGAGTCCGTCGTCAACACAAATGAATTCTTCTGCGTGCCTGTTGGGAAATCCAGACAAGCGGCGATATTCCTGGGGAACCTCATCAAGAACGCGATTGAAGAAGGCAAGCGAATTCCCAGGAGAATGGAGACGAGCAGTGATCTGGGTACATGCATAAAATGGGTCGAGGACATCGGCGTCCGCCTTTAAAGGGTCCCTTCCCTATGTATTTGGGGATTCCAAAACCAAACCTGGAATCAACCAACCCATGGTTGTTTGTGTTGCCGATGAATCAACGACACCAAATGGGTCTGAGATGTTTGTTTTCCTTCTTGAGGGAACCCTTTTCAGTTTGCTTGTTTTCATGGAAACCAACAACGAGTACAGCCTGCTTTTTGGGATGCAAACCCCCGATTTTGACACATGTCAGGTTGGTTTAAGAGGAAACCACAAAGAAAGCCCAACCAGTTTTGGGGGTCCAAATCCATTCAACAGTTCACTTCCTGAGTTCCTGAACTTTTGGAATTTGAACCATTCTGGTGGGGAAAAAAGGCAAGTGTTGCTTACTTTTTTTGGCCTATGCACTCGGCAAACTTGTTTTGGCCTATGCACTCGGCAAACTTTGTTTGGCCTATGCGCTCGGGAAGTGAGAGGTGTTTTTGGCCTGGCCACTTGCATCGGCGTCAGCTCTCTGCGGGCACCCTGAAGCTGGCCACCTTGGGCGGCGTCGGCATTTGGCCGCAGCCTCGGCGGGTTTCCTCGCGAAGCGGTGCAGCGGGCGCTCGTCTCACGCGCGAAGCGCGGGGGTCAAAGGCATCTGACATTAAACGCCCTCCCACCGTTGGTTCTGAAAACAAGGAAGCACGCACGTGGATGAAATTGAAATCAAGAATCATCGTTTTGCCGGGATTCATTTCATCACACCGCAAGGTCCTGCTCGATGGATTCTTTTTTTTGGTCAGGATGGGGACCTCCATTATGATGCACGAGAGCACGGAGCGTAATGGAGCACTTTCAAAAATGGCTGTGAACATTTCATGGGGACCCTTTTGTGGACATCTTAAGGCGGGGATTCACGTCCAACGACCACTTTGAAAGAGGTGGTTCCCCATTAACGTTTACAGCCAAATGGTTAGTGAGCATAATCCTGATGCGGAGCTGTCTTTTTTTGGTGGCACGCCTTTTTGGGTTGCTTTAAAAAGGACAGGCCATCACTTTGGGGTGCAGGGGTCCCCAACGGACAAACTCATTAATTCCCATGTAAAAGGAGGCTGTCGTCAACCAGCGTACGGGGGGTAGAAGGTCATTGAAGCTTCCTTACGATTCCTTCGCAAGATTGGTGCTCAGTAGAGAATAACTCTTCTTTGGAATGAACCTGGGGATTCATTCCCTCAAAGGAAGCCACTGGGGATGGATTTTTTAAAGCAGTCGTTCCATTTCTCATTCCCTGAGCACCAGCAAGAACATGTGTATTCTCTTTTGTTTTCCTAAACCAAAACCAGAAATCTGGTTTACCTTACTTGGCGGTTTGCATTAGTGGTTTGGAGCTGGGGGGATCCGTTTGCCCCCAAGCGCCTTTGCTCGTTCCCTCATGGCCACAGGCTCTGAAGGAGGGCGGATCCTCCCCCCCCCCGCCCCCCGCCAATTTTCGCGCAGATCGGTGGTCGGTGTTGAATTGGCGTTCCCTGTAAAATGGCAGACCTCTAAAAATGGGCTTCTTTTCTTTTGATTCCCCCTCAACCTCGACTTGGGACCCTAACAAGAGCCACGTTGTTTTCGCTCCCAGAGCCGCCTGGAATTGCAGGGGAGATTGCTTCAGGGCAACGAAGGCGTCATCAGCACTAAAGGCACCCCGCTGGTTCAGCTTGGCAATTCTCCACTTTTGAGGGGACTCCTCTAGAGGGTTTCTCAAATTCCGACATTCGAACTAGGTCCCCCAGCTAGGTGCAACCTTTCTCACCCCTTTGTTGGGGGAGGGCTCCCCTACTAAAATAGACTACAGAAAAAAATGGGTACCCTTATTCTAACCTCTCTACTGGAGGACCTAGTGAAGAATACGATTCCGGTGCAACACATTGGCCGCGTCGGGTGCACCCCTTGACCTTTTCGTTTGATGAGTTGTTCCTCAATCCCAGCAATGGGTTCCCTGATTTACCGGGCTCGCTCGAAATCTGGGCCAGACAGTACCTTCCGTTGATTGCCTTCCGTTGTTACAGGTTCCTTGAAGCATACGGCCCGTGAACTTGTTATACATGCTGTACGGGCCTCAATAATTAGAATGGGATGGTTGTTCACTTTAAAACCAGATTGATGCGCGATTATAATGAAACAATGTGTGTAATCATGTTGTTGATTATTTCAACATGATACATATATATATGTGTGTGTGATGGTTCTTTGCAAGCCGATTTCAGCCGATTGTGAGGGTTGTGAGGACATTCAATAGTGGCAAGTGGCATGTTCAAAAGAGCTTAAGCAAGAGTCGATAGAGCTGAACAAAGTGACGGCTGTGCGTGTCTTGATCACGAGCACAAATAATCCTCCTACACCCGTTTTTTGAGGTAGATGGTATTGGTGTCACGTACCGTCTGCCACAATTGCGCAGGTGTGCTACACTGCTTCAAATAGACACTCACATGTGTATCTGGCGGTTTCCCCAATCAGGGCCCGCTAGTTTGGTTCACTCGGTTTCCCTTTAGCCACCAACCAAAACAAGGTCCACCATTTTGAGAAAACTCCATCTTCTTTGCCACATCAGACATGTCTGCCATGTCCTGATGTATCCGCGGGTTGTCCCAATAGCCTTTTGTTGAGAAGCGTTGGAAGTTTTCCTGGGATTGTTTGAAGGGAAACCATCGGAAGCCGATCAGCCAGGGTTGCATGGTCGGAGAAGAACATGGTTTGAGGTTCACTTTCTGAGATGTAGGAGTCCTTGGCCCAAGAAATAAAGTGTCCATGGGAATAACCTTGGCCAACTAAGGGGCCGGCTCCAAAGTGGTTTGTGGAGTTAAATCCCCAGCGAAATCCCCTATTAAAAGTCACACCCACACGCATATCTGATTTTCCACACCGGCCGAGGTGGATGTGGGACATTGTGCGCACCGGTGCCGCACCCATCTATACCAGGACCGGGCAATCGGGTCGCTGGCCAGTCAGAGTTCCGAAGGATCACGCCTTGAGGCTCGGCACACCCATCTTTGTATGTTCCCCCTTCTCTTTGCGGATCTTTTTTGCTATACGGATGTCTCAGTCTCCCAATTTTGGCCCTCTATCCTCTCATGTCATCATGTTGCCGCGTGATTTTCATGTTGGGTGGAGAAGGGCCCCTGTTTATTTGAGAAGCCTTTTGCACATCGACAGCAACATGTCGGCAGCGCGTCTCGGCCGAGCCACTGCTCTCCTAAAGACAACTTTCCCAATTTCCATTTGACTGGAAGTCTCGTGCGCGTTCAAGGACGACGCTAGCTTTTCCAAAAGCATCCCAATTGGCGAGTTCCATGTTGGTGGGAGAGTGCTCCTTTTGCTGGGTAAAGGGGAAAGGTGCCCGAGAGTTGAGAAGCCGGGCATTTGAGAATTCGCCTATGAGACACCGGTAGGCGACCTTGGATGATCCAACTTCGGATTCCTGCTGATTGAGGAAATCAAAAAAAGAATCAACACCATGTTGAGGGGGTATTGTATGGTTTGCTGAGGCGCGGTACGCTTTCTGGGGTTGGTTTAAAGGCAAACAACCGATGTTTCTTGGCAGGTGGGGGGTCGCATACTTTGAGACAAACCCACAGGGTTCCTTCCAACATAGGGGGTGGGGGCCGATCCCGTTGAGCCAACCCAAGAAAGGGTACTTGGGTGTTCGGCCAAGTTAGTACGTAAGTTGTTGGCAACCTCGGTTATCATACTGTGGATGGACGAAATCCTTCACGACCTTAAACAAAAACCTGGGGTGATGCTTCCCCTGCAAATACCAAGAAACAATGGTTTGCTATGGTTTCAAAGTGGTGCAGGATTTCGTCCACCCACAGTACCGGCTCGTACGTCCCCCCCTTGAGTGGAGTTAAAAACACCTGGACCCTCGGCAACAGGAGCCATGATTGTTTTTTTCCGGGAGTTGGTCATCTTACTGTGCCGGGTTTGGTCATCTTACTGGGCCAAGGCGAACCGAGCCAGCTGAAAAAGCCATGGGACCCGCTCCGGGTAGGTACCATGGCCGTTTGGCCGCCGACCTGCCGCACTTCGTCTTCGTGATCCTGGCGGCCCGGGTCCTGGCGCGGACTTGAGACCTTGAGACTCGAGGCCCTGGTTTTCTTTGGCGCATTTTGCCAAGGGATGTTAGGACTTTAACTTTTGCCAACTAATGAGTTTTCCATTAAACCACTAAAAGTTATTCACTTTTAGCAGGGGAGCAGAAAGCAACCGAGTTTACCTGGTGGTTAAATCATCCAGGGCCATCTATTTCCCCTAAAAGCCACAACTCCTCGCCAGAATGGGTGGTCTGTGAAGAGAAGGATGGAGAATCAACCCTTACTAGGTCCCCCAGCTAGGTGTAGTTTTTGTTTTTGGTTGGGAGGGGTTCCCCTACTAAAATAGACTACAGAAAAAAGGTGTACCCTTATTCTAACCTCTCTACTGGAGGACCTAGATGGGATCGGATTTCCATACGCAAGAACAGAGCCCAATCAAAATGAACATAGTTCCCATGCGTGTGTTTTTTTCAATGGTCCTTGGTATCTTTTCTTGGGTGGCTTCAAAAGGAAACCGACTCCTTCCCGAGTTCCTGGACAGACTTTTCGGGACAGCGGCCATGTTGGCGGCAAAAAAGTAAACTGTTCCACTCAGGAAGTGAGACATGGCCAGGGCTTGTCGCCAGATTCCAGCCCTAACTTCCATGTCCATTCTGTTCACTTTGGTGCAATTTGCTTGGATGTTAGGACTTTAACTTTGTGCCAACTAATGGGTTTTCCATTAAACCACTAAAAGTTAAACTTTTAGCAGTGGAGCAGAAAGCAACCGAGTTCAGGGATCCGAATCTTCAAACAATGAATCTCTTCAAACAAAGGGCCACAGCCCTCGCCAAACTGGGTGGTCTGTGGAGAGAAGGACGGTGAAGAGAATGGAGAATCAACACTTACTAGATCCCCCAGCTAGGTGCAACCTTTCTCTCCCCTTTTTTGGTTGAGAGGGGTTCCCCTACTAAAATAGACTACAGCAAAAAGCGTACCCTCTCCACTGGAGGATCTAGCTTAGGTACATGGGCAATGTCGTTTTGTCGAAAGGTACCTTGTCTTGGTATCAAAAGGCGGCCAGCAGGAAACTCCTCATTTGGCTCAAAGACGGTTCGAGCCTGCAAAAGAGATTCCCCCCCAAAAAAAAAAAGAAAAGAAAAGGAGGTGCCTCAGAAGAGGAATCGGAACCCCCCTACAAATGGGGTTTCCGTTTGGGTTTCAGCCTCACAAAGAACATCCTCAGAAAAAGCCCATGGTCCGTACGAGGGACCTCCCGAAATGATGGGTTTGCTGGATTCCCCGACCAGCCAAAAATGGGAATTTCCCGAAAAGGATGCCCAGCCTAGGTCCCCCAGTGCCCTTTCTCACCCCTTTTTTGGTTGGGAGGACTCCCCAACTAAAAAATAGATTGCAGAAAAACGGTACCCTTGTTCTAACCTCTCTACTGGAGGACCTAGCCCACTTGGTCCAAACCGAATCTTTCAACCTTCCGGAGTCCCTTGCGCGAGAAACAGGTTGGTGAAGGTCTCAGAAGGTGAACCATAGTTGTGGAAAATCGGAAGATTGGGGTTTAGGCAACTTTCCTTTACCAAGGGAACCCCCACCCAAACAAGGTGGATACCTTCTGCGTCGCAAGTGAATACTTCCATTAGCTTAACCATTTGTCAGTCGTTTAAAGGGAATCCATCAGTCACTACTGGACATGTATAATGTGTTGAGGAGGGAGGAGTCTTGTAAGTGGTCCCATTTTTGGGAATGGTGACATTGCCCGAAGCCATGAGGGTCAAAATGTGAGGAGGTCCTATGCACCCAGAGTTTTTTGGGCGGGATTGTATGGATGGCGTGGGATCTTTGCGCTGTTCAAACATTCCATGTATGCTCACCAATGGGTTTGGCAGAGGTGACGACTTTGTGGATGTTTCAAAGTTGGAAACCAACATGATTTTCTGCAAAAAGCCAGAGAAACACTCATCAGCAAGCGCAGGGGGGGAAACCAACATGATTTTCTGGGGGGAACCAGAGAACACTCATTGGGGCGCCAAGTTCGTCCTGGCTTTCTGGATGCACCAACCACTCTGCAAGCAGCTTCGGCCCGCAAGGCCTCTGAGGTCGACTCCTCCAAAAGGGTTGCGTGGCCCTTTGTTTGGCCGTGGCGTTATCTCCTTCGACGGGGCGGCCCTCGTGTGTGCTTTACGCCGGCTGTGGCAGGATAGACCAGGACTGCCAACCGTCTCTTCAGGAAGAGGTGTCCTGGTGTTGTCGAACTGGCGGACATCGCACTGGTCCGCAGCCTGAGAGCTGAGGAAGAGGAACGAGGTTTCGTCACACTTCCAAAAGCGTGGCAAAGAATCCTCTCGAAGGCTCTTTTTCCTGAAGATTGCCATTTCGTGCATTTGACAAGGGTGCAGAACGTGCTCAAGCCTGAGCTCGCTTCAGGAAGTACGCCAAACTCGTGAACGTGCTCGATTCTAGTTCCCTGTCTTTTGGGCTTCGGCCCTTGTCTCTTGTCCATGCCTGCATATGCGGGGTATGGCGCAAACGCAGATTGGATCGGCAAGCGTGCGTTTAACCCACAAAAGTTTGTTGTTTTTTAGAACGGGGCAGCTCAGTTTGGTTTGCAGTGTCATTTGGCGATTTGTGGGGGTCCAAGTCAGCTCGTGTTTCTGTTGAAACTAGCAAAGTGGCTTCGACGCTTCGGGGGCCAACCTCTAATTGGTTTGGATCGGTACTTCCGGGGGCTTCTGGGGGCAACCTGAGGTGGCTATGGTTCAACAGACTATCATGGTTGTTGTTGGGAAACATTTTACATGTTTGCTTGTTGTAGTTTAGTGGGAAATCCCCACTCAACTGCTAACATTTAAATTTTTGCTCCCAAGCTATGCCAGCAACCTCTTGGTTTGAATCGCTTGGGATTCAGGTCCAGCCCTTTGGCACGTGCTCTCCAGCAGGTGCTCTGGGTGGCCTTGCTGGGCTACTTCATCTTCGGCGTGGTTGGCATGGACCTTGGGACCCGCCCGTTCTGGTGCTTGCTGGTGTCCTTTTCTGGTACCGGTGATCCTGAATCGGTTTGGGGATGTGAATCCCTGGTTCTTGTGGAGGGTAATTTCTTCACCATTACTCCACTAGATCACCAAACCAAGCCACCAACTGTGGGAAAACTAATTTGTTGAGTTAATTTGACGACTTCCCCTTTTCCACTAGCCTTGCTGGGTTTCAGGGAATGAGTTGGGATGACCCGAAGCTGCCTTTTCAGGGATGTTGTGACACCTGAAAGCACGAGACTTCAGAGTGCTGCTTGGCAAGCGACAGCAGCTGGCATGTGGTAACTGGCAAGTTGGCAGAGAGGATATTAGACATGATGAGACGACTTACATGTGTGTGTGTGTTTTTACATATTACCTTTTCTAGATGTATTCAATTATTGCAAATGTAAAGCGGTCCGTAGTTGTTGACAGGAATCTGCCCTGCTATTTGGCGCGACATGTATATAGTCCCGCCATATGATTTTGGTGCAACACATCAGCCGAGTTGGGCTGAATTCAGGCGAAACCTTGTTCTTGGCCAGTGGCTTCCGGTGGGTTCGGTGAAGGGTCTCCTCTTTGGCGCGTGCCTCCCAAGTTTCTTCTGAGGGTACCCAATTCAATTCGCAGATGCAGGTGCCATGTGGCATCAGAGCAGCATCTTGAACAAGGCTCTGACAAAGGCGCTGAGAGAGCCGCAGCATGCCTTGCTTTTTGGAGACTGCGTGTCACGAGGTTTCAGGCAGCCCTTTCATGGTTGTTGTTGGGAAACATTTTACATTTGCTCATTGTGGTTTAGTGGGAAATCCGGCATGACAAGCTGGGCCTGAAAAGGCGATTTTCAGGACTTTATGGCCCTTTCGAACAGTCCGGCCGTTTTACAGCCCAAAATCGCACCCCCCCCCCCCCAAAATCTGACAACATGTGACCAATGTTTGACTCGTTTCTGTCATTTGGGTCGGACCAAGTGGCCAACCCTTAGACCTGAAACCCTGGTTTCTGATGATTCCCCTGTAAACACCAACAAGTACTGGTTTCCCCTGGTGTCAAAGTGGTGCGAAATGGATTTCGTTCACAGCATTTGACCAGGTGGAGAAGATCCAACACCACCTGGCCAAGCAACGCTTGGTGTCCCAGAACGAGGAGGCGCGCCTTTTTGACAGGAGCTGACGGCTGGGACATGGCGTCGGTGTTGGTATCCGTGTGTTTCTGTGTTGACACTGTTTGTTCCTTGGTTTCAGGGAGTCACCAATTGGAAAACCAAAAATGTGTGGGGTTCCCCGATTTTGACATACCCAATTGTAGATAGTAGATGATGTTCAGTTTGGGTTCCTAAGATTTCTTTCCATGTGTGTAGCACTACAGACAGTTTTGACTTGTGTCAGGTGAGACGGTAACAATAGGATAGCAACCCTAGTGTCCCATTTGAAACTAGGTAAACCACGCATTCTCATGTTCCCTTGTGGAAGCAAGTACCGTCCAGGGCTCACATGGAGTCAGGCCTATATTGGAGTTACATTCCACTGCTGGTTCAAGGGTTGCGTCACACATTATGCTTACATAGCACTTGTTTTTGCTCTCACCCTTTTTGCTCGCACCCTTTTTTGCGCCTCATGTGCTTGACATTTCTCGTTGCATCTGCCTGGCGATTGCTGTATTTGAGTCCTGTCTCTCAATCACCGTAAACTTGGCCCTGCGGATGTTCAGGGGCAGAGCTCGGGTTTGTCGAAGAGCTTGCCCAGACGGAAACGGAGACCTCCCTTGAAGCAAAGGCGGAAGTGCGCGAAACCGCCTTTGGGACGACTGCCTTTCCGTTGCGGAAAGGGCGCAAAAAAGGTTCACTTCCACGTTTGCGGGAGGGAAAAGAAATCTGGAACCACGGCAAAAGGCCGGCCATGGAACCCTTGACGTGGATTGGTGCCCATGTGGAAAAGCCAAATCGTACCCCCAGTGAACATCCCAATCCAACCACTAAAGTAGGAAGCCTAAAATGGGTGGTGAATTCACCAATCCCAACCAAAACGGGATCCGATCCGTTTAACGGTCAAATGACAAACCCACGGCGTCACGTCAGTTGCTCTCTCTTTTTGACCAACCTCCAAGCGATCCCAGCGATCGAGATTTCGACGCCAGGGAGTTGCGGGCATGCCCAGCAAGGCAAAGGGGCGAACCGAGGGAAAATGCGAACCAACGAGTTGTCGGAGCTCGATGAAACCATGGGGTTTTAATACTGTGGATGGTTGCGAAATCCTCATTTCGCACCACCTAAAAAACAACCTGGGGTGAGTCGCTTCCCCTGTAAATATCGTAGCAAACAACGGTTTGCTATGGTTTCAAAGTGCTGCAGGATATCACTCAGTTGTTCAGTGGCTCCAATTCTTTTTCCAACTTTTTTTTGGGTGGCCCCACTAAAATGGTCCAAGCCCCAAAAAAGGGTTCCCTGTTTTTCCAGGGTCACTGAACAACTGAGATCACGTTGAAGGGACACCCAAAGAACACACATCCATTTTAGGGGAAACAAGCAGCCCTTTTGCCCAACACTCCTGTTAAACATGTGACAAATAGCTACTGATGGACAAAATCCTGATCCAGTTGGGATGGATTTGTCGCCCTATGAAGACTGGGAGCAACTGGTGCAGAATTGAATCGTGTGCATCCACGGGTTGTGGTTGGGACATATTTTACTTCGCTGTTCTTGGCATGTTTTTTGTTTTTTGTTTTTGTTCTGTTCATTATTACTGGGGGTCTGCAAAAAACAAAGTTTTCTGCTACCATACCAAGAGTTGAGATGTTTACATTTTTGCTTATTGTGGTTTAAAGTTTAGTGGTTGAAATCCAAGCACTGAACTCCTAAGATTTGAGACGTGTTGCTCCCCTTCCAACGTCAACCAGGATCCACAGCATGCATCCACAATATCTTTGGCACACGTTGCTTGCCAACTAATGGGTTTTCCATGAAACTACTAAAGGTTAAAAACAACAAAATACACCAGCATAGACCCCAGATAGCGAAAAACCAGGCCGATGACTGCACACCAGCACCTCTAACAGCACCTCCCGAAGAGCGAAACAGCACCCCCAGAGCACCCGGCCGTCAACCTTGCAAAAATGCACCCAGCACCCCAAACTGCATGGCCCCCTAGCACCCTGCCGTCAATCTCGCAAAAAAAATCGCGCGTGCCGTCACCAGGCCCACCCAAACAGCACCTGTGCCAGCACCCCAAGCTGCATGTTCCCCAGAACCCCTACCGTCAATTTCGCAAGCACGCACCTGCGCCCGGCCCTGCCCCCGCCCCCACCCCCTCTACCCCAACTTCACCTGCACGAGCACCCCAAATTGCATGCCCCCTAGCACTCTGCCGTCAATGTTGCAAAAATGCGCCCGCACCGTCACCAGCACCCCAAAAGAGCACCTGCACCAGCACCCAAGCTGCATGCCCTAGCACCCTGCTGTCATATTTGCAAAATTCGCCCCAAACAGCACCTGCACCAGCACCACAGACTGCATGCCCCCTAGCACCTAGCCGTCAATCTCGCAAATCACTTTCCCCTCTTTATTAGAAATACACCAGCATAGACCCCAGATAGCACACCACGGCTACGAACCATGACGCAGCATTATCATGATGATGTAGACAGCACCATGATGATACCACAGCCACTGAGCATGGTGCGCTACAAACGCGCATACAACATCCTAATGAGTTCAGCAGCATAATGATGATGTTGAGAGCATCATGCTGATACAGTCCTGATGAGTTCGACAGCATCATGATGATGCGGACAGCATCATGATGATGCGGACAGCATCATGGTGATGCAAACAGCATCATGCTGATGGTAAAGGCAGCATCATGATGATACCACAGCCTCGAACCATCTTGCGACAGCATAATGAAATTCAGCATCAGCCTGATGTTGACAGCATCACGGCGCCACTACACCCACAAACCATAAAGCAGCAACGCAGTGACCCCAGTTGCATCATGACGTGGTTGGGAACATCATGACGATACACCAGCCACAAACCGTTACGCGCGAACAGCATCCACCAGCACCCCAAACTGCGTGCCCCTCCACCAGCACCCCAAACTGCATGCCCCCTAGCACCCGGCCGTCAAGCTCGCAAAACAGCATCCACCGGCACCCCAAACTGCATGCCCCCTAGCACCCGGCCGTCAAGCTCGCAGAACAGCATCCACCAGCACCCCAAACCGCATGCCCCCTAGAACTGCTCGCAAAACAGCACCCACCAGCACCCCAAACCCTCACCGTCAAGCTCGCAAAACAGCATCCACCATCACCCCAAACCGCATGCCCCCTAGAACCGGTCAAGCTCGCAAAGCAGCATCCACCAGCACCCAAACTGCATGCCCCTTAGCACCCGGCCGTCAAGTTCGCAAAGCAGCATCCACCAGCACACCAAACTGCATGCCCCTTAGCACTCGGCCGTCAAGCTCGCAAAACAGCATCCACCAGCACCCCAAACTGCATGCGCCCTAACACCCGGCCGTCAAGCTTGGAAAGCAGCATCCACCAGCACCCCAAACTGCATGCCACCTAGCACCCGGCCCTCAATCTCGCAAATCACTTTCCACTCTTTAATAGAAGTTAGAACCCCTATAGCTTTCAGCTATCTGGGGAATTAGAACCCCCATAGCTTTCAGCTATCTGGGAAAAAAGGGAAGCAGAAAGCCACCGAGACTCTATATGGCAAGTGCCAGTGAAATTGCTTGTGGATTTTTTGCGGCAGGTTGGTATATCTCCCCTTCCAAGGTCAACCAGGGTCCAAAGCATGTTGACCAACACGCAAATACAAAAACGGCCCCCGCGTCGGCCAGACCACCTACCACGTGGCTGCCCCGTACGGCGACGGCTCGCGGGACTTCTATGGGTCTATGGCGGAGACACCGGCAGAGGCGGCGGGTGTGTTGGTCTTGATCCGCTTTTCGGGGTGAAGCAATGGATCCCTTGAACTTCCATTTTTGCTTCAGCATGTTGAATGAGAATGGTTTTCATTTGTTTCAGCATGCTGCAGCATGTGCTTCGTTGGTGTTTCTGTATTTTCCCCTGGTTTGGATGGGAATCTATCACTGACATGTCTATGAGTCGTGTTTGCCAGTCGACGCCATTCGGGAACTCAGCTCAAGGGCCCCCAGTCATTCCCGGAGGGTTGGCACGGGGCTTGGTTGGGGGTTGGGGGGTTGGGGGTTGGGGGTTGGGGGTTGGGTTTGCCCATTTTGAGATACCATTTGTTTGGGATTGGCCAGACAGGCTTGGGGGGTTCAGGCGTTTTACATGTTATACGCAATGGGGGCAGATCCTTTGGGAGAACCAACTACCAACCATTGGTGGGTTTCCTGATCTCTCTTTGCTTGCGTGTTGGTTTTTTTGTGTTTAGTATTATTCATTTGCTGGGGGGCGGGACTGCACCAAAACTTTCCGAACCACCAATCCAGTATCAACGGGGGTCGAGACACTGGCTCTGACTAGACTAGTGTTTGTTTTGTATCGCGGCAATGTGACAGGGACCGAATTTCCCGATGTCTCGAGGGACCAGTTTGACGGGTTGTTTGCAAACATCCACCTGCATCCCGAAGCACCTAACTCAGAACGGTGCTAATTTGCTGGTTGACTTGAGAACAACCAGCCCATCCATTTTCTCATCCCTAAATGTCAGCGAGTCAAGCTGGATGACGTTTCATGCATAGAATGCCGCTGCTATGCACATCGCCGTGTGCAAGCCAAAGGAACCTGTTTGTTGACCCCCCATTCGGGGTCCCATGTTTGGAAACACTCACCCAACTTTTGGTAGCATCCATAGGAAATTTGGGTTTGTTTGTTTCTAGGGACTCCTCCAAAATCTTGGTTGCCTTTTGATTTCCCTCTAAACCCCCGAAAATGGGTACCCGCGAAAAAGCCAGGCCCATATCCACTCCTGATACGTCCACCTTGCGGATTGATATGGTAGGGTCCGCACTGAGTGTGTCCCTTGCTTCCCCTGTGGTTTTCCATGTTAACCAGCCCAGAATTACTGTCATTTGGTTAAGTGTTTTTTCTTCTGTTGGTTTTAAAGGGAATCTATCACTACTGGAAATATGTTTGCCTATAACTACTGGAACTATATATTGTTTTTGCAGGGCACTTAAGCAAATGGAGGATTAGCATCAAACCAAGGTCACCTAGGCCATCGCTTCTTGTTTAACGGGACCCCAAAGTTGATAAACCGTTTAGCGGGTCGTCCATAACTCAAAAACTCAAACCTGGTGGTAAGGAACCTGAATGACCATGTCTTGTTAAGCGGGCCATGACCATAGGCTATATGGCTGTGGCTCAAAACCAATGGTACCATTTTGGGGTAGGTGCACCACCCATTTTAGTCTATTTTGGTGGGGATTGGAATGTTCACTGGGGGACGGGATTTTGACCCAGGGCCATATTACGAGAATGAACATTTTAGCCTGGCAAGGATCTGTTTTACCATCATAATGATCCCTTTGGGAACCATAGACCCCTTTGCTTGGGGGTTAACAGAGATGGTCATCCAGCTGGCAAGTTGTTTGTTTACCACAATGATTCCTATGACAACTGTTTTCTCAGGCCGATTGGGAGTTTTGACGCAGGTGAAACTGGCAGCCTATAAGAACCCCATGTCGCCTTACTACCTCTACGCGCTGACCTGAGACCGAAGGGACCAGACGATTTGGGATACAAGTCCCAGGCTGTGGTTCCTTTTGTTTCGCTTAGAGGAAAACCGCAAGGAACACCATAATTTTGGTGGCCCCCTTTCAAAACGACACCCATATGGGTGTGCTACCCTTCTTGGGCTTGGTTTGGAGGGAAATCCAGAGAGAAACCACCTGCAGGCTTCCGAACCCTACTTTGAGACTCACCGGGTGTTTCTCAAAATAGGACTTGAACTCCAAAAGCAGTCGGTTTCTTTTGGTTCCCCTTTGCCAAAAAAGGGGGTCGAGACGAGCTCCAGCGTGAGAAACTCCTAAGACTAGGTCCCCAGCTAGGTGCCCTTTCTCACCCCTTTTTTGGGGGTGGGTTCCCCTAATATAGACTACCGCAAAATCATTACCCTTACTCTAACCTCTCTACTGGAGGACCCAGAAGATATATTTCGCATGTTCTCCTGGGAGAAGAAGGGAACCCTTGGGGTTGATCAGGAAGGGCTTCAGAACCCGTCAACCGGCGACTGAAGGGAAAAGGAAACCGCAAGCGTGAAACCGGAGCAACGCAAGTCATGGTTGCGTTCCCTTACCCAGAGGGTCCCTTGGTACCTTCTAAGGAGGCACCAAGGGACCCCTTTTCACACCCCAGAAGCCATCCTCAGGAGGTACTTGGACCCTCTGAGTTAGGGCAATGCCGCCCGCCATCTCAGAGACCATGGTCAGATTCAAGGTGTATGGACTTTGGATGTATCCGGACAGCAACAAACCCACTGGGAAGTGAGTCGCACCTGACTTTGTTTAGCGGGGTAGAGAAGTCCTAAAGTGTTGATTCGTAATTGCCACATGATCTGCCAATCTAGCTGGCCGCCCGCAGGCAGATAGCAGTTTCATCAGTCATCAGCAACCGATTTGTTCCACTTCTCTTTTTCCATCCCTAGTCGGCAATATGAATCGTCCCAGCCCCGGATGCGAAGGTGAACATGTGTGAACAAGTTTCTGGAATCAATGAAGCGAAGAAAGCCATTCGGCCGCCTCGCATGGGCGAAAGCTGCATTTGCATGCTTGCATGCTTTGCGGCTCATCTCTTGATCGACCATTCAAGCATTCAGGGTGAATGGGGAGGCTGCGACACCCAACAAAAATCATGACAGAGATTTGGCACCGAGCCTTTGCCAAAGATGAGTTTGTGAGCGACACGCTACATGAAGCGCAGGAAGGCTTCCGTGATTTGTTTCTAGTCGAAAGGTAGCAAGCGCCCCTGAACTTGGGTGGTTCGGTTTGTTGATAACTGAGTGTGGTGGCTGGGTGGTGGGATGCTTCCTTGCCTTGGCTTGCCTTGGCTTGCCTTGCCTTGCCTTGCCTTGCCTTGCTTGATTGGTTGTTTGACTGGCTTGGTCTTGATTGATATGATTTCGTTTGGTCAGGCGTTGGGCATCATCATGCGGGCCAGGCTTTCTGCTGACCTGTCACAGGAACACAGTATGCACTCGAGGTTTGGGGCTGCTTGAAAGTTGCTATGCTGATGTTCGACGGGTTTTGGACCCAAACAGTGCCATGTTCTGAAGTGACTTTCCTGGTGACGATGCAGGAGATATGTTTCCCTGTCCCAGATATTTCATCCTTAGTTGCGATCAAATCACCAGGGTTGTTCTTTTGGGGCGTTCCTGAATAACCCAGCAGGGGCATGGTTTCCTTGGCTTTCATGTTAAAATCAGGGGAAGCAAACTCGTTTTCTGAAACCCACATTGCGGGTTTCAGAATACGAATTTGTTTCCCCTGGTTTACCGGGACACTGTTACTACAAGACATGTTTTGTATTTCCCAGAAACTCCAGCAACTGGAAGAGAAGGGTGGAAGTCTTGGCGCGGTTTGCTTTGGTTTCCGTGGTAACAGCGGCCGAGAATTCCTGCCTGAGAAGTCCTGAACAAGCGGTTTCCTTTTCCCTTCAGTCGCCGGTTGACGGGTTCTGAAGCCCTTCCTGATCAACCCCAAGGGTTCCCTTCTTCTCCCAGAACATGGGTCCAAGTACCTGAGGATGGCTTCTGGGGTGTGAAAAGGGGCCCCTTGGGGTCTCCCGAAGCTGAGAGCCACTCGGTTGATCAGGATTTCCGGGTGACCAGTAGGCACCACATCAGAGTTGCGTTACCCATGGTTGTGGGACCGTTGCAATTTTGATCAACCCCCCGGTGTAGTTTCTCCATGTTTTTCAGGAACTTTAGTTGTAGGCTTGCTCCAGTTCTTCCCCCCAAGCCGTAAAAAATGATTGACCCGTCCCGACTTACCCTCCCAATTGGCATACCTGACCTTCGGGTCCTGGTTTGGACCATTTTCCGGGTCTGTGGGCCGAAGACTTGCGTTCCTTCCGGTTTTTCTCCGGAGGCCAAAGCATCAGAGCAGCCCAACGTGAAGAGCTCAGGACGGGTGAGTCATAGGATCAGATAAAGTCATGTCGGGTCAATCGCGCGAAAGCCAGGCTATACTTGTGGAATAGTTATTTCAGGCTTGGAAACTGTAATTTGCCCAGTGAGGATCATCCTTGACTTCCCCAGACGTTTGCAGGACCAGGGCCGAAACTGGGGCCATAAACAAAAAAGAAACAGCCCAGGTCTCGCAGCTTGCGAGCACTCAGCACAACTCGCAAGGATCAATGGTTCTGTGCATGAACCAAATCCGCTTTGCCCCAGCAGGCGGGTTGTAGGTGCATCCTTCTTCTTTTTGGGGAGTTCATCCGGTTCAGCTTTCCAGGCGCAGCATCATAGCTCACTTGCCCAAAGCGAATCGACCTTTTGACCTTTTGGTTTTCCCATGTTGGTCCATTTTTAGTAAAGGTCACAAAAGGTTAACCTTTTATTTCCAGGTCTTTTGGGCAAGTGAGATAATTCTTGTGCAAGAAAGATGTTTGGTTTCTGAATGATCCTTGATGCAAAGGTCTTTGTTTGCAGCTTGCTACACCAGCCGCCGACGCTCAGATAATGACTTGTTGCAGATACCCCGCATTTCGGAGACATCCCAATGCAGTTGCTTTTGGACCCTAGATAAGTGACATTCGCCAACAATCTAGGGGCCCCATTCTTTTCAACCATCATTATTTTCAAGAACCGACTGTTTCCCCTGGGTTTTTGATGGTTTCCTGAAAAGATGTCGGATCCCTGGGAAGAATGGAAATGGAAGGTCCCCCCAGAAACAAGCTGTGTCCTCTCAAGCCGTGTCCTCAACAAGAGAGTTGAAGCTGTGACAGTCCACAGCTCGAGCACCCGACACAGACACCTCTTGGTGGTTCCCAACCATCCGGTTCCTTTGCTTTCTATTCAGTTGTTCAGTGGCTCCTTTTTCCTTTTTTTTTGGGTGGCTGCCCCACTAAAAATTGTCTTCCCAAAAACGGGTTCCCTTTTTTTTCCAGGGTCACTGAACAACTGAGTTTAGACCTTGAGGTTTTAGTGGGGGTGTCCATTTATCCCACTAAAAGTTAGACGTTTAGGGGATCCGAGGACAGCCCAGACCTGTGATAGACCTGACCCCCGACAGTCAGCGGCTTGACGACCCTGAGGGTACCGCCGGTGAGTGGCCCGGGTTTCCAACACGCGCGCACGCGCACGAAAAGCAGGCTCACACGCGCGTGTACCTGCAAGCGCAAGCACACGCACACCCTAGCTACCCAAATACACGCACACACACACAACAGACAGACGGACAGACAGACAGAGAAACAGACAGACAGACAGACAGAGACAGAGACAGACAGACAGACAGACAGACAGGCAGGCAGGCAGGCAGACAGACAGACAGACAGAGAGACAGACAGACAGAGAGACAGGCAGGCAGGCAGGCAGGCAGGCAGGCAGGCAGGGAGCCAGAGATACTTACAGAGACACAGAGAGACAGAGAGACAGACAGACAGAGAGACACACAGGCAGACAGACAGACAGACAGACACAGACACAGACACACACACACACAACATCCACTTCCTCTCGCTCTCTTACACACACACACACACCCACACACACACACACCTACGCACCTACGCACTCACGGACTCTTGCTATCACGACCGCATGCAAGCAACTGCACACACGCACGGACGCACGCGCCCACCCGAGAGGCACGCCCCGAACGAGCTGCCACAGCCATTGCATGCATGGCCGGATGTTGAAGGCGCCCTGAATCATGTGTGTGTCTTTGTGCGTGAGTTGCCTTCCTTGCCTTCCTTGCCTTCCTTGCCTTCCTTGCCTTCCTTGCTTGTTTGTTTGTTTGTTTGCTTATTTGTTTGTTTGATTGATGTTTATTTGCTTCTTTTGCTGTTCTTTCCTGGTTCTTTGTTTGTTGCTTGCTTGCCTGCTTGCTTGCCTGCTTGCTTGCTCGCTTGCTGGCTTCTTGGCTTTGCTTGGCTTTGCTTTCCTTTGATTTTGCTTCCTGCTATACTCGTTGTATTAAATATAGGTGTCTTTCAAGTACCAGCCCTTCTTGGTTCCATGGCCCGCCGATGCAGGAGTCTTCTCACGATCTCCTTATGAGCTGTGAGGATTAGAGAGTCCGCTGAGCAGAGAAGAGCCTTAGGACTATGACCAACATAGTTTACTTGCGCCTGGTTTTCATTCAGGAGCGATTCCAGATGCTGCAAGATTGTTCAAGCTTCCAAGATCACCCCAAGCTGACCACTTTTTTGGGGCAAGCTGAGCAGTTGCGAATCCATCGATTTGATGGTTGGCTTGATGCACACAACTTCAGCAGCACGACAAGCTGGAAGCACTGGGGAGGTGCTAGAAGATGAAGATAAATCAACTCGATACCCATGCTGAAGGAGAAGCACTAGCATAAATTTGATAGTCTTCAGCTAGATCCACACAAAGTTTCACTACTCGTATGGGCGTGAACGGAGAAAGAAACAGGCTGCAGGCAGGCTGCAACAAAATTAAGGTTCACTTCGGATGCTTTCCGGAGTGCCGAAAACCGACCATTTGGCCTTCTAGTTTTCCCGTTTTGGCATTCAAACTTGTATTTCTGGAGGAGTTTCACAATCAGTTTTGGGGATCCTTTGTCTAGGGTCCGATCCCGCTGATTTGAGGCTGGTGCTATTTGCAGCCTGCGGCTCACTCTCCCTGTTGCGTTTGCATGCCAAGAGCCAAATCGAGACAATCGCTCAAGGCCCTGAGCTGCTGTCAGCGTTCACGTTGGCATTGGGCGTCGTGCTAATATGTTCAATTTAGTATTCCGAATTTCCGGGCTTAAACATGGCAGGAGCTTCCCACTGTGTGCGCGGAAGAGACGCGCAAGGGCGGTAACCGAAAGCATTGATCGAAAAGTAGTGATAACTTGTGTGTAGATTTAGGTATGCATCAGGACCAAGATCGGTGCAAAGGGGGGGGGGTTCGGGGGGGGAAGGGCGGCGGAAGGGGAGTTTTCAGGAGAAGTAATTTTGCACAACCCCCATATGGTTGCCGTGACCGATCTGGACTGCAATTTTTCTGACCTGCATTGTTGGCATTCACATCCCGCAGTCTCTCTGGGTTTACAGTCATTAGCCAGGTTGAAGATCAGAGAGCAGGATGGTCTTCCGGTTTTGCATGGCACTCTTGCTTTCTCTTGGCATGGCATCCGAGAATGCCACGTCCATGACGACGACATCGACTTACGTCATGACCAGTGCCACGACGACCGAGACCGAGACGACCACCGAGATGAATACCACAACCACCGTGACGACTAGTACTACGAACAAGGATCAGATTGGGGTGTCCTTCGGTTGCCATGCAGTTCCCAGCATGGTAGCTCTCGTTGGGCTTGCGGTGATGTGAGTTAGCCTTGGAGACTTCCGTGTCACCCGCATGTGGGGCTGTCTCTAGGCTTTTTCCCCCAGCTCGAGGCTCGAGAATTGCTCCGACGAAGCTCGTGGGCTTGTAGCTCTAAGCGGCTCCATAGCCTGAGGGGGCTTGCAGGAACTCGTTTCCGCTTTTGCTTGCAGTGGAGCTGTGCAGCGAATTGGCCGTGCATGTGCATACGGTTGTCCTCTGAATACTGTGACAGCGAGCACAGAATCTGGAGGGACGATCGTGTTTCGCGCTCCCTAGATTTCCCCAAGCAGTAAGCATCAGCGTCACCAAGCATCGATTGTAAGTGATGTTCACGGAAATCTGGTTGGAATTCTGTCTCACCTCACCCATCAGACATCATCAGACAACCAACGAATTGCAATGTGCCAAAAGGATGTCATGCCTATTGCGTGGACGCCCGTTTGGCCCTTCCCCGTTGCGGGCGCTCTATCCAGAAGGGCTCGGCAGCTAGATGTGAAACATAAGGAACGTCCTCCCATAGGGTTGTTGGACATATCTGCGCATAGCATCCTCGGATTTGGATGTCCAGGTCCCGAGTCAATCCAAATTCAGAACCTCCGTCGCTTATTATGTTTGGTCGACGTGCCTTCCGCAGCCTTTTCTGGCATCAAGCTTTTGCACTTTCAATCCAGATCTCGTCGTCATGTCCCTCCGCTCTATCCTCGTTGCCCTTTTTCTTGGGGCAGCACTGGCTTCGGAGAACACCACCACGACATCCACCACGATGCATGCCAAAAAGAGATATACCTTTTCGACCTTTCGCCATTGTGGGTTTTCATCTTGTTCTCTCTCAAACGGCAAGAAGCCAACCTGCTTCACCTTTGTGAGGTTTGGGGCCTTTCAATCAGCAAGTTCGATTTTTGTGTGGGCGTGCCCAGGATGGACGGGAATATGACTACGACTATGACCACGACCACCGGAGACAGCGGTGGCCAAATCAGCTTCGGCTATATGGCGGCCCCCACTTCCCTGGTTGCCGTCACGTAGCCAGTTATGTACCCACGTTTACCGTGGTTGTTTTCTTTTTGTTTTTTGCTTTTGTTAACCAAAGGTGGCATACATATATAATTATATATATATATTATGCATATATGGCTGTGGGTCAAAACCAATGGTACCATTTTGGGGTAGGTGCACCACCCGTTCTAGTCTATTTTAGTGGGGATTGGGATCACTGCAAATACGGGACTTTGACCCATGGCCGTATATATATTGTATATAAAAAAAATCCCCAACATGCTGGAACCCTCCGGAACCTCCCTGAAAGGTGCCCCCCATTTCACCAGAGCCTAGCTGGGCAGAGACCAAATCCATAGTGGTTAGCTGGGGGAAAATATTGTTTGGGGAGGGCTGAGTTGTGTAAACTAAATAAGCTGAAGAGCCAAAGCTTATCCAGAATCAGTGGGAGAGGGTTCCAAATTGTTTTGATCGATTGCTTGATCGGTGCCCTCGGAACTATCGAAGTGATATGGGCAGTTTGAAGAGGAAGGTAGGCTTCCAAAGCCCTCCTGTCCACGTACAATAGATTCTTTGGTGCATTTTGCTAGGACTTTAACTTTTTGCTCCAACTAATGGGTTTGGTTTTCCATTAAATCACTAAAAGTTAAACTTTTAGCAGGCGAGCAGAAAGCAACCGAGGATTGCTCCTCTTTGTTTTCCGTTGCCACTAAGGTCACGATTGGACTCATGAACGCTTGATGTCTTGGCTTTCGTGAACTCTGCCCAGAAGCCGTGAAATCATGCGATGACATGATCCACGAATTGGACCACCCCCGGCACATCTGTGCGGTCCTTCCAATTGGCGGTCCAAGGCTTGTGGCAGACAGTGCCCACTGGACTTGAAATGGAATCTTGCTCAGCTTTATGGCCCCAAATGAAAAAATCCGTTGAGGAGAAACGCAGAAATATCTCAAGTTTGGCGGGCAACGCACGACGATGTAATGTATGGATGGAGTCCAGAGACGAGAGATACCAAGGAGTATCCAAGGTAGTCGAGCAAAACAAGGCGCCACGAGTGTCGCGCGCCTTTTCGCACAGAACTTTGGCGGAAGGAGGCAGGTAGAAACGACCTGAGCACAAATGGGTCCGAATTGACTTGTGCCCGCAGAAGGGCACTTTTTCCTGATGGGTTTAAAGTCGTGTCGTACGTTCAGTTGCTTGAGAATAGGTTTTATTTTCCCCTTTTCCTTTTTAAGGGAATCTATCACTGCTGCAAATATTTGTATCTTTTGTTCAGTGGGCTTAACATGGAGGTGTGTTGATTCCCACTTTTTTTTGGAGCAAGTAAGCCATCCTACCGGAGGTTTTTTTGCATTTTCCAAATGGCTGTGGCTCAAAAAACCGGAATTCCAAAATGAGTTGCCCTGGTAAGTGGAAACATGGACCAAAACCTGCGGTTTGCCCCTCCGATCGTTTAATTTTGAGCCACACCCAAATCAAAGCCCCGTGTCCATCGCTGCGAATTACTGGGTTTTCAACTTGCTCAAGTGGCATCCCCGGCGCCTGCAAACGGCTCACCTGCTGTCGCAGCCATTTTGCACTCACAAGAGAATCAATGCCCAGAGAACCACGCGCCGGCAGAATTCCCCCATCAGATACTGTAGATGAAAAAGAGAGATAGGTAGATGGACACATAGATAGATAAATAGATAGATAGATAAATAGATAGATAGATTAAAAGAGAGATAGATAGAGAGAGTGAGATAGAGATAGATAGGTAGATTGGGCTTTGTCCAGTTGCAAGCCCACCGGGTGCAACCGAAAGTTTCGAGAGAAGACAAAGCAGCGAAGCACACAGACACAACCTCAAACACGAATTCAACCAAAAAGCCAGCAAGCAAACATAAGGAGCAACACTCGGAAGCTTTATTCGCAGCAGCCCCCGACTCGGAGTTGGTTTAAGCCGGTCAGTCGGCTCAAATGAAGTGCGGAAATGTCGCCATGAGGCTGGGAAGGAATCCCTATGCGAATTGGAGCAAATCAGGGTCCCATCCCATGAATGCGGGTTTGTCTCAGGAGGGAGAACATCCGAACATCCCCCCCCAAAAAACCGCGCACACACGTCGGTGTGCCTCTTGTTTCCTTTAAAAAGAACCCCCAAAAGGGCACTCAAAGAAATTAAGACACGCCCATAGATGGACAGGTGTCCCCATCCTTGAAGGGGCTGTTCATTTGTTCGAATGGCTTCCTTTGGTTGGTATGGAAGACACGGTATCAGGTTGGCCTTCTGATGTTTTCAGCTGGGGTTGGGAATGACTTCGTGAAATGGCTTCTTATCAGCATCGCAGCGTGATCCATCCAGCAAGCAACCCACTGATTTTCCATGGCAGTTAGTGACTGAAATGAGGTTAGGTCAAATATCCAGGAGTCTCTGGTCAATCAGGGCAAAACACCGGGGGACACTCTACATTTCAATCCGAAAGTGAGGTTCGGTCAAAATGTCCAGGAGTCTCTGGTCAATCAGGGCAAAACACCGGGGGACACTCTAAATTTCAATCCCGAAGCCCAACGCCAATCGCTTTTCACACTTACGCTCTTGGCATGCCTTTGTGCCGGGCATGCCAAAGGTCAACCACCGATTTTGGGCGATCCTTTCCTCGACGATCTCTCAATAAGGTTGAATGTCGAAGCTGGTGAAACCGTTTCCATCCTCCGTCTCCTAGGCGTTTGCCTCAGACTTAGACCCCCAAGTCTGGATTTGCCTTTTCCTGCCCAAATACCGGCCCCTCAGGTTTTGCGACTCATCACGCCATAAAAAAGCACAGTTTGAATACCTGAAAGGTGATGCTTCAAACTTCAACCCACCCTTTAAGCGGACATACAGGGAACCGGGCAGGTCAGTTTTGCATTCGGAAAGCTTGATCGGCGAGACCACCGCAGTGAAGGGTGGCAGAAAGGTTTCCGCGACTATGAAATTGGATGACTTGCTGGGCAAATTATGCTGAGCTCACATGGTTCTGATCAGGAGCAATTGAGCCACAACCGAACACAGCTAGATGAAGTTTAGTAGGGACGTTCCCAATCAGAAATAGGTGCTACTGGATGTTTAACTGTTAGGACTTTAACTTTTTACCAACTAATGGGTTTCCATTACACCGCTAAAAGTTAAAACTTTTAGGGGAGCAGAAAGTAAGCGAGGTATCATGGTTGTTGTTGGGAAACATTCACATTTTTGCAAATTGTGGTTTAGTGGTTGAACTCCAACCACTTAACTGCCATTATCTGAGAATTGTTGCTCCCCTAACCCAACGCCAACCAAGGTCTGTTTTTCAGAGGCCAGCTCAGAGCCTTCCCTTCAGACAGGTTCGAGAGTAAGCCTTCGATTCGATCGAACGGTCCGAAGGCGAATTCTAGTGTTCTCGCAATGCACCCGCACAGCATAGATGCCATCGGCGCATCAACCAGGGACATGGATGATTTGCTTTCAAACCACAAATTTTGGTGAGGTGAGACACACAGGACATGGATGTCGCTTTTGAGTTTATGAGGGTACGGGTGCAGCAAATGCAAAGACCAACCATCATTTGGAGTCTTCAGTTTCCAGACAGGATCACAAAAGGGATCCGTAAGCAACCCAAATCATTTGGATCCGAAAGCCCTTCCAGACAGACACATCATTTGCTTGTATCTTACGGGATCCGCTTGACAGGTTCTAACGAACCTGCTTCCGATCGCGACCAAATCACCTCATCCTTGTCCGAATCCGATGTCGAAGGCTCAACGGGTCGCCCGAAGAAACCCTACAGATTAAACATGGAGCCCCAACAGCCAACAGAGGAAACTCTTGAGTTTCTTTTGTTTTTTGGGTTCCATGATTTAGAGGGTGAGAGCCGTTACTGGGTGTCAGAAAACACCCAGGGGATTCAGGGGATAGCCTTATTGTTTTCTTATCCCTGGGATTCAGGTGTTGATGGAGCCACCGGTTCAGCAAGCCTAAGGCCAACCTGCTGGGATTGAGACTGAGGGCAATCTCTCCTCATCCAAATTTGGTTGCCCAGGTCCCCCAGTAGTGCCCTTTCTCACCCCTTTTTTGGGGAGGGTTCCCCTAAAATGGGCAGAAAAAAAGTTGGT
Source organism: Effrenium voratum (assembly GCA_963377175.1). Taxonomy (NCBI): domain Eukaryota; class Dinophyceae; order Suessiales; family Symbiodiniaceae; genus Effrenium; species Effrenium voratum. Next base: position 48,809 of record CAUJNA010003630.1, read on the forward strand.
ACCCTTATTGTAAGCTCCCACTGGAGGACCTAGTTGCCCTTCTTGGTAGCCTTGAGCCAGTCCGGTTCGCAGGTTTTGAACATGGGGCCGGCAGCCCCAGTTTGCTGTACGCGCCATGCGCCGGCTTGAGTCTCTTTTTTAGGGGTCCCACCAAAATGGTGGTTTTCCTTGTGGTTATCCTTAAAACCATATACAAGAAATTTCCTCACAAACCGACACACCCACCTGACCTGGTTTCAGGGAAATGTTGGACAATTCAAGTCGGTAGAAGCCTACACCTTCAGAACCAACTTGGTAGAGCCAGAAGTCGATAGGGGTTAAGTGCTGCTCATTTGGGTATGCGGTTTTTTTTGTTGGTCTGGCAGGAGACTTAAAGGACACCAACCCCCAACATGCACTGTCTTGGATTCACCCCCCAAATGCTCGGTTGTCCCAGGCCTTCTGATTGCATCACGGCATCATCCAGCATCCTAGAACCAACTTGGCTATGAATTGAATTGGGGGACACTGGCCAAAATGGTGAACAGTCCCCATGTAGTTTCAAAGCTTGGCTGGGTGTGGCTCCAAAATATGGGTCCAAAATGTAGCCTAGCAATTGGATACGGCAGACTAAGATTTGTTTTATTTTAGTGTTTTGTTTTAAGCCACACCCAGCTCTAAAACCATTTTGGCTATGCATTTAGTTGGGGGACACTGGCCAAAAATGGCTGGTGAACAGTCTCAAAGCTTAGATGGAGTTCATGGCAAAGCTAGGTCCCCCAGTAGTGCCCTTTCTCACCCCTTTTCTGGGGGAGGGTTCCCCTACTGCAATAGACTACAGAAAAAAAGGTACCCGTATTCTAACCTCTCTACTGGAAGCCCTTGAAATGGTTTCAGCCCAGAGGCAATTGCTTAAGAAGGCCTTGCATTGGCCCTTTGATGAAGCACCAACAAGGGCACGTCGAATCCGGCTGAGGGCAAGATGCTGCTGGGCGCTTGGGTCGCGAGTCGGGTGGGAGGAGATTTGGGCCGTTCGCCCAAAGCGAATCGACCTTTGAGCCTTCTAGTGATTGGTTTCTCTGATTTCCTTCTAGCATGTTGGTTGTTTGATTTGGCAACCACATGCAACCATATTTTAGTAGAGGTCCCAAAAGGTGATCACCTGTTGTTTCCAGGTCCTTTGAGCACGTGAGACTGTGGATGGACAAAATCCATTTCACACCACTTGATTCTCGGGTTGTCAAGCAACCCAACTGGTGCGATTCGGATGTTGTCCACAGACTGTTGAGAAAGTTTGGGTTTTCGCGCCGCGCGTTTGCGATATTTTTTCAAGAGTTCAAGTGGTCATAGGGGTTGGAATCCCACTTGGGAACATAAAGGATTGGTCGAAAGCTCTAAAGTCCACGCCTCTCGGAGAACGTGTTTGCCTGCTGAAAAAGTTGGTGATGGCGGTTCCGAGTTCCATACAAAAGAGAGTAGGGCCTTTGCCATCATTCGGTCTTTTGTATCGCGAGGGGGGGGAGAGTGAAATGAGCCATGATGTAGGCGATGGCGACCCTTTACTTGGGAATCCATTTTTTCGGGTTCTTTGAATTTGCCGCTCCTTCCTGAATCCTAATGTGCCTTTGGGTATTATTCCCCTAAAAGGGGTAGGGGGGGGTATTGGATACCCAGGATACGCCAAGGATAAGCCAACTTGATAAGGGGTTCGTAGGTTTGCCTTGAAGGTCCGCATCCATTTGCATATTGTTTTTGTTTTTGTTTTTACTTTCTGGTTTTGAAGGGAATCTATCACTACTGGAAATATGATATTTTTTCCAGGGGGCTTGAGAAAATGGAAGTGCCTGGATCGTGCATCCTTCAGGCACCTTGTCACAAGGAAGGACCGAGCCGCTGGCAGCCGGCGTCCCAGCGCGGCTTTTGGTGTCCTCCCTGTCACAGGCAGCAAGGTGTCACGGTCCAAACATGGAGGCATTTTGACAACCCCCCCTTGGAAACCGAATCCAACCGATGTTTGTTCGACCTGGCCCCCAATAGTTGTTTCCCAAATCCAGTTGAAACATCAACTTTTGGACTACTTGCTGCCTTTGTTCTTGGGGTGATGTTGAAGGGAGAAGTAGGGAGCCCAAGGCCAAATGTTCGATGTTAACCTTCTGCTTTGGCTGTTTTTCAACCACAACGTGTTTTTCCCAACTACGTAGCAGAAGGGTTCCCGTGAAAGAAAGGGGTCTGGGATTATTCATGTGTTCGCAAGATGCGTCCCTAAGTCTGCAAGCGTTCGCAAGCGGTCGCCGGTGGCAAAAGTTGCCATGCCGTTGGGGCAGGCTCAGAATGTCCGATCTGTATGACTTGCAACATGTTGTTTTCGTTGCGCCCGTTTGCATGGCCGCGCCATTGCGTTTTGCGATTCAGAGGTGGTCGTTTTGAGGTGTCGTTTTGGTAGGCGCATGGAAGCGTTTGAGCAAGGGTCATTGTTGTCAGCGTTGTCACTTGTTTTGGCCAGGCGGAAGTCGAAATCATTGCTGCGCCGTCCAGAGCTAATTTCTGACACGCGCCGTGAGCGCGTCAAAGCTGGAGATCGTGACACGCACAGTACCTTTTTTGTCTGAAGCTAACTTTGCGTGACATGTGCAGCACTTTGGAGCGCTGTGAGCAATTTTCGCGGCGCCGTATCTTGTGATAGATAGGTAGGTAGGCCGTTTAAATGGTACACACAGACAGGTAGACAGAGATAGATAGATGAGATGCGCAGGTGAGAGTGTGAGAACGGTACCAGAGAGAGAGAGAGAGAGAGAGAGAGAGAGTTAGAGGATATGCAGGTAGCTAGACAGACAGACAGACAGACAGACAGACAGATAGTTAGATAGATAGATGGATGGGTAGAGAGTTAGAGAGAGAGATATAGCGATAGACAGATAGATGGAAAGGTAGACGGGTAGATGGAGAGAGGTGGGTGGATAGATTGATGGAACGATAGATTGATTCGATTTTCAGTCAGGTAGATAAATAGACAGCTCGGTGGACAGATGTCGTGCAGATGCATAGATGGACAGAAGGACAGACAGATAGAGAGATAAATACGCAGATGCACAGCAAATAATAGCAGCAACATGGAGGTTTAACATAGGGTTGATTCGGTTTGGGGTTGGGCAAGATGGGCCCTTGGTCTTGGCAATTCTCAACAGGGCATTTGTCCCCTAGCCCTTACACCCCCTGGTTTCCTTTAAGGTCTTTTTGGGTTCTTATCGTGGGGGCCCTTTGAGAAGTCATGCGTATGCACTGTTTGCGTATTGCGTTTAGTTCCTGGTTTATAGGGCCAAAGCCGTGATTGGTTTGGGGTTGATTGAAGAGCCAGAGTGGGATCGCAACAAGCAGATCACCTTTCGCATGCACAGAATCAATCGTGAAGCTGGGCACTTCGGATATTGAACCGGGTTTCCAGTTCAGCCGCTTGACCTTTCTTTGACAAGCAGAAGGCGAGGTTTGCTCGAAGGATAAGTCATGGTTTGAAGTACCTTTGCCAGCACTTGCAAACATAAGTGGGCAACTTGTTTTTACTTGGTGAAGGTGTTTTGGAAGATTCTGATTTCCAGTATTTCGATTCACCGGGGTCACTGATGGCTGATTTGACCCAGGCTTTCCGAAGACCCCAAGTTCGCCTTTGAAAGGACTTTTCTATTTGCGGCACTGTCCCGTCCTCCGATCGTTTAATTTTGACCCATATCCATATCCCACCTGCTTAAATCGACATATATCTGCGCAACCCGCTGTCTATTGTTCGTAGCACCTCCTGCCTAACCCCTCCTGCTCCAAAATGGGCAACGCCTCCCAGACGGGGGACCCCGGCAACCTTTCGCTGGGCACGCCGAGGTGGCCTCTAGGATCCGGAAGGCCTGGGCTCTCGCGACATTTGTCGGCCGCTGGTTGATCCAACGCCATGGGCTTTTCAAACGCCAAATCGTAGCCCCCAGTGAACGGGACCCAATCCAACCACGGAAATAGGTTCTAAAATGGGTTGCACAAAATGACGGTGGTGGTCATTTGACCGTTTTGGGATTTCATTTTGGTTGGTAGCTGAATTCGCCACCCGTTTTAGAACCTGTTTTAGTGCGGATTGGGATGTTCACTGGGGTTGCGGGCTTTTGACTCATGGCCATATGTTTCAAGTGGCTTTCGAGTAAGGCGATCGAAACGGGGGGGCTTCGTTTCCAAGGGGCATGACTACTGTTTGGAACCTGACGCCTTGCCGCCAGTTGAGGGGGATGTCAGCCACCCAAAAAGTTGCCAAGCAACAAGCAGAAGGTTTCAGGAAACCTGTCCACTTCCATTGTCGTTAAGAGGGTATCCGACAATGCCAGTTCCTGTGACCAAGGGGTTTACCACCCTCAAAAGACCAAAAAAGCAAAGGCAGAGGTGAAACACCTGGGATCGCTTGGGCGAAATGGTGCAAGGCCAAACCCCCCTTTCCGCGAAGGTCATCTTGGGGAAGACAAGCGGCAAGCGGAAAACCAGATTGAAGCTGTACTGTCTAGGGCTTTGATTCGGTTGGGCATGGATGTTTATCCTTGCAAGGGGGGTGTTTGTGCTCTCGTTTAGGATCACAGTCTCTATCGGAGGTCACCCGGTATTTTCCTGAAATGGGCCAGGGTCTCCTGGGTTACCCATTATAACTATACAAATGGATACCCACTTTACGACAACAGACGTGGACAGGCGTCCTCAAGCTTTCTGATTTTTGCGTTTTGTCTTTTAAGGGTGGCAAACTCCTTCAGGAAGTGGAATCGCTGGACACGGTCCCGGCTTATCCAAGCCGTGACATCGTCCGAGCTTTCCAAAAAGCGGCTTCAGGCCGCAAAAACACCCACCTTGAAGACCTACAAGGACTGGGTTCGGCTGATGGCTGACAAAAATCGGACAAGGTCCCCCAGCAATTGGCAGCTAATTAGGTGCTGCCCGACCTCTCACCGTTTCTTTTTTGGTTCGGAGGGTTCCCCTAAAATAGATTACAGACAAAAGGGTACTCTTGTTAGGTCCTCTCTACTGGAGGACCTAGTAGGAATGGGTCCCCTCGAATTGTTGGCTTTGGGCTTTGAGAATTTCTGTGGAAAAAGACTCCCACTCCCGCCACAGAACAGCACAATGGGAAGCACTCGAGGCTGGAAGCTTTCTCACTCGTGAGCCCTGGACGAATACCGACGTATTTGAGAGGAACCAGCAAAGCCACACAGAGAGGCCAGCACTCTAGGGGTTGATTCCTCTTCCATTCTTTTGAGCCATCGTTCTTTCCAAAAACCCGCCATTTCCCCAGGGTTTTTGGTGGTTTTCTAGAAAGAAGGATCCCTGGAAAGAATGGGGAAGCTACCCCTACAAGTACACTTCACGAAAGCCTGTGGTGCAGGTTGCTTATGAGCGTCAGAGCAACACGCGTGTCTGATCTGGTCTCTGTGTGCAAGAACAAACAAACAAAGCCACGTCAGCGCTGCACTGAGCATTCCCAATGCTCTGTAGCAGGATCTGAAAGCATATACCCGTTTTTCCATGCAAGTTCCATTCTCCTGAAAACTGACATGGACACCTATAAGCATCGTGAACTCAGAGAGACTCGTCTTGAGCCTCTTTCATTGTTAGGATTCATGTTGATTTGCAGTGCGCTAAGCGCCGATCCCGTGCACCTCTTCCGTTTTTCTCGAACCCCAACCTGGATCGCGTTTGAATCAAGACGGACAAAGGGGGGATGGGATTGAATCAACAGGTCCAGAAAAGGCCAACGGGTGAGTCTGACTTTTCGCAGGGTCCCTTGAAGGATGCATTTGGGCTGGGTAACAAACCACCTTTACACAGCTGATTTAGAGGAGCCCTTGCAAGTAAGGTGTTCTGTTGCATCATGTCTTTTCATCAGGCTGGTTCGGATTGGTCGTTTGTGGAGTGGAATTGAACTCCTGGTTCTTGTAGAGGGTAAATCTGAGACCAACTCTTCGTCTCCGTCTTTGAGTCTGTGTTTGCGTGTGTGGGTGTGGTTAACTTTGGTTTCCCTTTGGGCTATGCTTGGGTTGAATGGCAACATTTGCAGGGACACCTCCAGGGACGTACAACCACGAACCATCCAAATAGCCCAAATCGCACCGCTAGCACAGCATGTTTCGGGATTACTGAATTTGAATTCGGTGGCTCTCAGCCATCCCTTAGCCTTTTCGCCTTTTAGTGTTTAGTGGTAGTTGCCATTTAACCCACTAAAGGATAGTCACTTTTAGCGGGGATCCGAAAACGGGCAGCCCAGTAGAGTGTATGCCCTTGGTGGGATGTGTTGTCACGGAAGGATGGCCGCGTGAACCAGACTGATGCTTTGCCCTGCCAAGGGCCGGAACTGGCGACAGGAACTTGCAGCTGCAGCAAATGCATACCCCAAGCTGCAGATGTGCCAAGATGCGAATGCATCGGAAGTTGAATGTGATGAAACAAATCTTTTTCCAGCGAAAAGACATCGTGACAGAAACCACCCAAAATGGGAAACTACCCCTAAGCTCCATTCCACTAATCCAAACTACCAAGTAAGGAAGACCATATTTTTGGTTTTGGGTTTGGAAAACAACAGAGAATGCACATGTTCTTGCTGGTTCTCAGCAGGGAATGATGGAGGGTGCCCTATACACCATCCCCAGTGGTTTCCCCCAAGGGCATCACTACATTCCCAAAACCCGGTCTTGGTCATTCCCTACCTATGGCACCAGCAAGTTGGGTTGAAGGGAAGCAAAAACAACAGACCAATCCAAGCCAACTAAGGGTACCCTGATATTTTTTTGGTTCTTCCATTTGCTTAAGACTATTTGTTTATTTTCCCCTGTTGGTTTTAAGGGAATCGATTTCACTACTGGAAGTATGTTTTTATTTTTTCCAGGGGTCTTAACCAAAGGGTTGGTGCAGGAAAACCAAAGAAACAACACATTTGTGGGTGGGTTTCAAGGGACAAGGGAAGACGGATCCAAACCAGGAGTTCCAGGATGCCTACTCGCTGAAGGGCCCGGTGAGACCCGGCGCCACTGCGCCCCTTGGGCGCCAAAAAGGGTCGAAATCTGGGTGTGTCTTTTCTTTTCGGACCGGGGACCAAACCCAAAAATGGCTTCGGTGTTTCTGTTAGTTTCACTTTAAAGCCAACAGAGGGACCCCTCAAAAAAATATTCCCATATGAAACAGAGTCGATCATTTGACTTGCATTGAGTTTCTTTGATCGGGGTCTTCCGTAAAGAGGTTGCCGTATTTTAGAGTCCAAGTATGGAGCACAGTCGGACCCGTGTGGACTGCTTGAAATCTGTGTACCCCTTTTGTGGGCCAAGAAGTGGGGGGCCGTTCGGCACCATAGCCGGATCGACTTGGCTCAGGTCCTGATACAGCCCTCGATATGGGTCTTACCCTTATGGGGTGGGTTTACAGGGTTGGGGCTCGACTGTTTTGACACATACCCATATGGGGTACAAGGTGCGGGGTGGGATAGACTTCTTGCTTGTTGGAGGCAGTACTTTAGGACACACCCACATCCGCCACAAAATAAAGTTTTGGCCTGCTAAGAATGGTCACCAGCACTTTGATTTGTAGGCTACCAGTATGTCAATAAGGCCAATGGTTGCTTACTCTGCTTGTTTCGGTCATCGATCCACAAAAGAGGAGGTTGGGGAACCATTTGGCAAGGGGAGGGGGGGAACGATTCCCCCTACAGCTAGCACCCCATTTGCCCCCCAGACACAGGTGAGGCTTGGCAAGGATTCCTAAAATTGAGGGCCCCCCCTGAGGATGCGGTTTAAAGTGAACAAAAAACAAAAGGCACCGTTGGGCGCTGTTAGGGGTGGTACTTGGGGAGGGGATCCTTTTTGGTTTTTGTCAGCCCCCCCCCCCCCAAAAAAAAAAAAAATGAAAATAAAGAAATCTGGTTTTCCTTTTGGCTTTCCCTAAAAAACAAAAACAAACAGAACGGGATGCTCTGAGGGTGCTGTGTTTTACAGTGTTTTAGCGTTGCCCTGTTTTTTACAGTGTTTTAGCTTTCTAGCTTTTGCAGCTGATCTCCTTCAATATGGATTATGGTTGATTCAAGTGCAATGCTTTGATTATGTAATTGTTGTAGTAGTCGACAGTGTGATTGAATCCATTTACATGCAAATAACTTTCCTCATTCGCGTTAGCAAGGGAATCTGAGAGCCTGGAATGGTAGATGTTGTTAGTGCCCGGGGGGGAGGGGGGGAGGGGGGGGTCGAAAAATACAATAATATATATATATATATATATAATGACATGTTTTTCTCGCCCCCCCGCCCCCTCCCCCCCCCTCCCGAGACTTGAATAGAATTCCGTCCCCCCAATGCGAAGTTCATGTCCCTTTGTTTAAATCTGCATCTGCTGCATTTGCCAGAAAACAATGGCTCCATGTCTGCTGACTGCCGGCTCTACTGTAAGTCCATCTTTGTGCAAGTGTGTCTAGATTCGTACCCAATCATCCTCCATGGCTGCGTCTCGTCCGGAGAGCCTCAATGCGCTGCCTTCGGCGCTCCACAGCCCAGACACCCTAATGGTTCGGTACAACAAGAGGGTGATGGTCCGCAATGGGTTGATTCGTGACTACGAACAGGTGATGCTCAAGTTCGGTGCCCCAGAGTCACTTCTCCCGACACCAGGCCCCGCTCTCAGCAAGAACTCATGGGGAGCTCCATGCTGGCACTATTCTTCGGCTTCTTCGCGAGTGTGACGATACGGGACATCGAGCAGGCTGCCAGAACCACTTCCTCAGTCGTTGTAGCCTCGCGCCCGATCCGGCCAGCAATCACACAGACTCGGTATGGATTGAAGAGTCCATTTGTGTTTTCATCATCCTTGAATCACGTCTGCACACATGGCAGAGCACAATCTTCGTGGCCAGATGGCTGAGCAGGTCATCATTCGATGCCCTTTCAGGAAGTGCTTCCCCTGTGACAGCCCACTCTACGAGCGTGACCAGGTGGAGGCAGGCATTCCTCTACACCATAGAGGGGGTGCAAGTCGTATAACACGCCAGAATGCGATGCACCAAGAAGACTTTCCGGCTGCATCACTACTACAATTATGCCTCTGTCGATGAAGATGCGGAGTATGTCTTCATCACCTCTGCAACAAGCTTCAGCAAGCTGTTCCTGACCTACCACGAAGCTTTGCAGCCCCGAGGCTTTGTCAATATGCGCGTCATCAAATGGGCACAGGCCGAAGCATTGTGGGAACAGGATGACGACAGGCAGGGCCGATGGCGCAAAAGTTACGCCGTGGCTCGCTTGCTCTGGAACGTCATGTTCGAGGGCTTCAATATGTGGAATGACTTGCCCCACAAGAAGCTCATCAAGAAACTACAGACCATCGACATGGAGGAGCCTCTGGGTAAGAACTTCATCATCGAGCGCAAGCAATGCTGGACATCGTGTGTGCTCTCCCAAAGAGAGCGCTCCAACATCACGGTGGTTGCCATGGATGGACACGAGAAGATCGCCACCAAATGCGCAGACGCTTCGTGCAAAAAGGGGGGCAGGCCAAGCGCCAATGGGAAGAAGCGGCCATCTACAATGGCTGGTTCATGATCAGCCCCGAGACTGGTTTCATCCTTGCCACGTAAGAGCCGGAGAACAATAAGATCGCCCTGAATGCCTTGATCGAGAACTTGTACACCCAGGTAGGTCAACTGTGTGGTCTACGACAGGTGTTGTTCCATCACGAGCAGTGGCGAGAAGAAGCCGGAGTTGAAGGGAACCCGCTACTAGTCTGCACAAGTTCCATGGTCGCGGACATGTCGAGGGCTGCCGGTGCAATCCACACTTGATTGGTCGTCTCAAGAAGTGACTGAAGGGTGTGAACACGAGCATCTTGGAGCAGATCTTCGCGTGGTTCAGAGGATAGTACGCCCGTCACCACAACATGATGGTTCTCAACTCTGACACAGAGCATCTGAATCCAAGGGCTTCCGCACCCCAAAAGCGTCCTGCTGTTTGTGGGTATGCTTGCTCGAAGGCAATGAATCGACCCTCAGCTTCCTCAATTACCAAGAAAAGGCCTGCCTCGAAACTCTCCGCGCGCGCAATGAAGAAACAGTTCACCGGATCCTTGTCTACGGCATCCGCAGTAGCATGGCGAGGTTGTGTCGTACTTCTGAATGAAGGTGTTGTGTAGATAGCTGCTTTAGGGTCATTCATTGTGAATGTAGGAAAGCGGCGGCTGGGTAACATTTGCTTATGCTTCACACTGATTTTCCAACATTGTCCACCACTATGTTTGTTATGCGATCTTGAAACCAGACCCAGCACCCTTGTCATGTTAGCTAATAAGAGCATGAGCCAAAGTCACATGGATGATTAAAGTCATTTATTGGTAATGCATGATTCAGTTCGTTTGTCTCTTTGGAACCAATAGTAACATCAAATGTTTTCATTGCTATGTTCCTCTGTATGTTGCTTTTGGTGTTGTCTTGACAATACTCAAATGTGCATACAAGTAGGTCGTCAGCAAGTCAGAACATGAGGTTGGAAAAAGGAGTCGTGGGTAGGACCTTTAGCCGAAAAAAACAGCAAAACAAACCGCTACATATAAAAAAACTACAAACAGCGCCCGCCGGGCGTCCCGCACTCAAAAAAAGGGCCCAACGGAGGCCCACTTTTTGTTAGAAACCATGTTCCGCCGGTTTGTTTACAACATGACAACGATTGCTAGCCTGCGACTGGCTTGGGAGGGCGTGGGGCACGACCCCCAGTCCCACAAAACCTGGGGGGGGGGGATCCAATTTGCTCATGTCCTCTGAGCGAACAAACTGCAGATGGACAACATCCTGCAAACACCTCTTTGAATGATGATTTCCTTGGAAGTGCCAACAAAAACTAGCTCTTTTGTTTTTTTTCTAAAATGGAAAAATTGCCTTTACTGGAGGACCTAGAAACTGTGTCCCATGGTTCCAAAGTGGTGCAGGATTTCGTCCATCCACAGAATGACCATGACCCTAAGTGCGGAGACATGTTCTGGACTCCGATTTCGGCTGAGGCTGGCAGTGAGTTTGAAGGAGCTGGGCAAAGGTTTCGCCAGAGCCCCAGTGCCTATCACTGGTTGCCCTTCTTCCATTTGCTGAAATGAATATTTTTACTTTTCCCCTGTTGGTTTTAAAGGGAGTTTCACTACTGGAAATATTTGTATTTTTTCCAGGGGTCTTAACCAAATGGAAGCTTTGGTTTCCTTTCAATCCTCACCCAGTTGGGCCACGTGTAAACAGAACGGCACCCCGGCTCCATGATGGCGTTGCAGGAAGTGGGCACCAGACCTTCGCAGATGGAAGAGTCCAGAGCTTCTTAGACCAGATGGCACTCCTGTTCTGAATTCAGAGGCGTGCTCGGTTGGTGCCCTTTTTGGTTGTTTTGCTTGCAAAGTCGAAGGCCCTGGTTTACCTGGTGGTTCAATCATCTACCAGGGAAACCCATCGATTGTCACAAAAGAAGGACACCTATGGGCGTGCCTGGTTGGCCTTGTGTGTGTGTGTGTGTGCATGTTGAAAGTCTATATATATATATATATATGCAGCAACAGCACACTTCTTGCGTATATATGCTCACACCCCCTGTCCTTAAAAATAAGAGGGTTTTGTACATTTTGAAGTGGAAAGGTAGGCCCTGGGGGGGGGGGGGGTGAGCATATATATATATATATATATCAAACGTAGGCCGCGGCCTTTCCAGGCGCCTCCGGGCTGTCAAGTAGGCTCCGGCCCAAAGCCAGGTTTACGGTTCAGGCCCTCAGTCTTGCAAGCGAGACCAGATCCAACCACACGGCAAGTTGCGGTAAGATATGCCAAGAACATGTTGGCCAAAACGAGTCACCGGTTTTTGCAGGCAGACGTTGCCCTTTGTTTGGAAAAAGAAGCGCGCGGGGGTGGGAGACCAGGTGCCGAGCCAAGCAAAAACATCGCCATTTGATCATTCCCAACGACTGTTTCACCCGGGAATTCCGCTCGCGGGAACCCTGCCGACGCTCCGGCCAAGTGGATAAAAACTGGAGAACACATTGCCAAGAGCGTCCGGCGTATTGTGAAGGCCTAACACACCATCAAGCATGTCAGGCAAAGAAACAAGCAAGGCCACTGCCTGTGATTTTCCCCGGAGTTTTTGTGATGCAAACTTCCCTATCAATGAGGGCAGTAAGGGAAGACATGGGAGTTTGTTTGAAAATAAGGGGGATGCATTTTAACTGGGTAATCCTTTGGTTTGCTTTCAAAACTATCGAACGCCGGCGCCTGGTCAAAAACACTGTCAGAGGACACAAGCCCAACAACTAGAAAAGGGCCGACAGAACTTTCTGCCGGAGCAATCTTCCAGGTAGGGTGTCCCATGTGGATATGCGTCCGCGTCGACCCCCCGCCCGGGCCACCAAAGAGAAGTATTTTCTCTTGTTTCCCTGAAGTCCCTTAGTAGTGCCCTTTCTCACCCTTTTTTGGTTGGGAGGGTTCCCCTACTAAAATAGACAGAGCAAGTTGGTACCCTTATTCTAAGCTCTTAACTGGAGGACCTAGTCCCTTGATCACCAGCCTGAAAAGGGTACCCTCCAAACAAGTGAAACATTCGGGGCATCCGCACCGTGAGGGTGGGAGGGACCGGTTTGGAGAGGACATGGGCATCCATTTGCTTAAGAATATTGTTTAATTTCCTTTGCTGGTTTTAAAGGGAATTGATAACTTTGTTTGTTTAAAAAGAGAAAAAGTTTTCCAGGGGGCTTAAACAAATGGAAGTTGGGGGCAAACCAACATTTTCAGCAAAAGCTAAGGGGCACAACACGATGTTCCCCGGGACATCATGTTGTCCGGGGCTCACGTACGGGCGTCCAAAACTTTGGGGGCTGGTGGTAGAATGTGAACAGGATCCAACCAGTTTGCGGGGTTCAATTGGACACATCACCCTCATTGCAAGACTTAGATAAGCCATTTGTCCACCGTCGGTGCTGCTTAATTTCCTCTTTCAGCTCGACTTTGCGGGTCGAAGCCTTGTGTTGCCTGCTGCCTTGGGAGGTTGGCCCACGTCTTCTCCTTCTTTTTTTGCCGTTGCCTTTGATTGACATCCGGCCCCCTTGTAGTGAAGGATTCCTCTTTGAGGGGGTCGCCCGTTTTCTCACAAAAGGTGGCAAAAAGACCCCCCTGCTATTGTTTGTGCAGCTCACTACTTTTGGGCGCGTCAGAAACAGGTCCGTTGTCGCGCGCCCTGTGAGGTGTGTCGCAAGTTGAAGAAGGCCAACTTGCCCTGCCGCAGACCCAGATCTCGCAACTGCACCCATTGGCCTTGTGTTGAGCCTAGGGATCGCAAACAGCACCTGTCACGCCACAAAGGTGGGCCTGGGTGTCTGATTCTGCGCTCCCCGATGGCCGAAGTTTTTCAACTTTGGAGTTCTTCCATTGGGGGGGGTGGGCGTTCTCCACGTTCAGGTCTTCCAGGTGAACTCCGATTGCCCAAAAGGTGGCCAACCTGAGAACATCTCCCATTCTGGGTGACCACATGGCAGGTGAGTTTGTCTATGGCTTGCATGGGAAACACTCGGTGAACACTCAGCTCAACTTTCGGTCCGTTAGGCTCAAAACGGAGAAGGGGGTTCCTAAAGGACACCAATTTGAAGGCTCACTGCCCACTCCACTTTTGCATGCTGATTGTTTTTGGGCTAAAGTGGGTTTAAAGGAAAACTCACAAGATGTTGGCTTGAAGGCAATTGGCTCTATTCCCTTTTTTGCACGACGTGTGGGAAGGCAAACCACAAGGACTTCCGAAATCCACCGAGGCATTTTCAGGGCGACGCCCAAAATTGGAGGTCCATCCCCTTTTGGTGTGCGAGCTTTCCCTTCGGCGACGCCCCTGTATTAACCTGCGAACCCAAAAACGGGGTCCAATTTCCAAGAGCAGACTCCTCTATGTTTTTGGTTGGTTCCATGTCAACCTGAAGAAAACTCGCGGATTCAGGCCAAACAAATCCACCACTTCAGGCAAAGCAGCGGCAGATGTGGCCAACTACTGCCAGGCACGGCCCGACTTCCAGTGCTGATCTTTCATGTTCTCGGTTGTTCAAAGGCGATGTTCAACCTTTTGACCTTCTGGTTGTCCCTTTTTGGCCTAATTTGGAGTCAAGGTCCCAAAAGGTTGATCATGAATTTCGGGGTTCTTTCCATTTTTGGTCTAATTGTGAGTCAGGGTCGGGTGTCAAAAGGGTTCATTTAGTTCTCGGTTCTAGGTCCTTTGAGCAAGTGCGTGACCCAACCCGCTGAAAGCCTTGGGCTCGACGGGCTCAATTGTGGCCTGGGTGGCGTGGGGCTTTCGAGGAGGGTTCCGGAAGCTTGCAGGAGTTCGGGGCCTGTTCGTGATACATATATATATATATACATATGTTCCTAATGGAAGAGCGTAGCGGTACCATTTGATAATCAATAACATGAGCCAAAATGGCCTGCCATTTTGGCTCAAGCTTGCCCCTACTCTTTGGTGAGAAAAGATTTCCAATCCCCTCCACTCGTTCTTCGAACATGTCCCACTTGGAAGCAAGCACCGATTCCTTCGACCTTGTGGAGTCGGCTTTGGTGACGGAGGAGGACGCATTGGCGGCGCACCCCCCAAGGTTTCCTGGACCCCTACCGCGTGGAAGGAGCTGACCCAGGACTTTGTCCTTCTTCCTCGACTACTGAGAGAGGACTCTTTCAATGTCTCCTGGGCTCCATCCAAAATCCCGTGATCGGATTTGGTGGAGATTTGCATTCCTACTGCCGCGTGCCCTGGAGCCGGGTGGGGGGGTGGGGCAGAAACTAGCTTGGCACACCGGTGCCATTTTGGTCATATGGAGAGCCCAGGTGGGGCCTCCATGCTAGGTAGGAATGCAAAGCATTGGCACCTACACACTGCTTTCGAAGGAAAAGGAAACCGTAGGGACATTTTTGCATTTAGTGATTTATATATACACATATATATATATATATACATACATATATATATATATATATGTATTAGTGCCCCTCCTGCCACTAACATAGCATTGCAGGAGGATACCTGCAAGACAAAAGTCCTCTTCAAGGGACCCTCTGTCAGGCGCCGTGTTAGTGGGAGGGAGGATGTACATACATATATATATATATATATGTATATATATATATTTGTGTGTACACCGTTTGGACGTTTTGTTTGGAAGGAGTTCCCTCAGTCAACCAACGAAAAGGGTGTCCGTTCGTTGTCCCCAAGGCCGGCGCTGGTCCAGTTTCCACAAAAAGGCGTTTTACACTTTGAGGCGGTCTGTTACTTGTCATTGTCAAAGGGCGGTTCGTACCAATTTCTATAGAGGTTACCAACCGTGCTCCTCAACACTTCCATTAATGCTTAAGAATGTGTTTTTTAACTGTCCCGTGTTGCTTTTAAAGGTAAGTTATCACTACCGGACAAAAATTGATTTGCTCCAGAGGGCGAAAAAGCAAATGCAAGAAGATTTTGACTGGCTGGGTGTGAACGGCGCGGCATCCCGATCGTCCTTTATGGGTGCACTGGGTGATTGGAGGTTGGGGGCGGCTCGTAGGGACATGCGGCGCCTTTTTGTTTCAAATCCAAACGCGTTTGAGTCAAAGACCTGTATTGCTCTGACTGCTGTTTGAGCTGGTGCTTCGTGGTAGGCCCATTTTTTTCCTCCGGCTTCCGCCCACATTTCGTTGGGCGATCCGAACCGTCGATTTCAAAGGATTTTTTGGGAAATCAGGGTGTGGGTAAAGCTGATTTCGGGGAGGGGACGGGTGGCAAGAGGTGACCACGGGAGTCCGGGCATTCCGATTGCTGACTTTATCGGGAAGTCAATCCTGGGTTTACGTTGACAGAAATAGAAACCAGAGGAGAAGGATCGACCCCCCCTGCGGCTGGTGAGAGCACTGCAATCAAATAAAGACACACGCCTTTCGGTAAAGGTTGTTACTAGTTGGCAAGGCGTTTGAGAGCAGTTTCACAGACGTTTCCCAGAGTGACGCTTTGAACTCTCTCTTGTCATGATATAGTCTGTTGCGTGGACACTGTGGAAACATACCCGCAAAACGGGCGCAAATACCCGCAAAACAAGCGCAAATACCCGCGAAACGAGTTGCAAATACCGCAAATCCAAATCATGTAACAATTAGTATTTGGCAAGAAGCCCGCGTTCATGAAACGAGCGTTTTGTGGGGGAACGAGCTCTTTTTGGATCATTGGGCGAACATAGTTGCCCCGAGCATTTTCTTTCGTGACACACATTTATGTAACAATGGAAGGTCCAGGTACATATGAGGGTGTGTTTGTTCCGAGGGCACCCTTTTTGGTGTTTGAAGGGGAAACCAACTGGAAAAACACCAGCAATTTGGGGGTCCCCTAAAAGGCAGCCACACCCATATAGTTTCACAATTGATGTCGCGGTCTGGACGAATAGGTTTGCGAAACAGACCCAGACTTTCTAGGGGGTGCGCGCCCCATTAAACTGGGAGAGACAATTACAAAGTTATGATGTGAGTCAGTGTCAAAGTTGTTGTGGTAGTCCACAATTGCACAATTGCTGTGGGAGGACTTGAGGGGGGGGGCCACCCAAAACCCCCACAAACACCAGCTGTTCCCATTTCTTCCAGAGGACGAACCAGCAAACGGATGAATTTACGACCAAATGTCCTACAGAACACGGCCTCGAAAATGCGGACAGAGGTTGCTTCGGCACTCCCGCCTCTTTCGCTCGAAATCGGCTTTGAGAGGGAAGAGGACGTCAGCCCAAATGAAAGTTGCCACGCTCACAGCTGCAAGAAATGGCATGGAGCGCCGCCCAACTGTGCTTCGCCAGAACCTCAGCGGCCTGGAACACCCGCACATTTGCAGGTTCATCGAGGCTCGGAGGTTTCGAAGCGGCTGTCTCGCCGCTTCGAAGCCAAAATTCGCGGTTTCGGATGCGCGCGGGAGGGGCAGAAGGAGTGGAGGTGAGGTCAGTTGTTCAGTGGCTCCGATTCTTTTTCCCTTTTTTTTTGGTGGCCCCACTAAAATGGTCCAAGCCCAAACAAGGGTTCCCTTTTTTTCCAGGGTCACTGGACAACTGAGGTTGGGTCAGTTGATGGTTTCATGTGTGGTTCCAGATGGCTCCGTTTACAGCTCCATTGATCAGCGGAGCTGGAGGCGGGATGGCCGTATGGCCGTAGCTCTGCATCAATTGACAGGGCTGAGGCAAGCTACTGATTGGCTGCAGGCTCTGTCACTTTTGGACCAGGTGAAAAAAAACAGGCCATGGGATTCGAATCAGGGACAGTGTTTTATGAGGGTACCCTTTACATTTCACCTTGATTGAAAGGGAAATCCAAAGCAAAACCACTCACTATATGTTTATATGAGTTTTCAGAGCACCCAAAGCTGACAGAATCGTGGCAAAAGAACACTCAGGAACAAGTCTGGGCTACTCACAGGGCCGTGTACGCCTCGCTTTTCCTCAAGGTTAAGACAATGTTTGCGAGCAATGCTCAGTTCAACAGCAGGCAGGGTTGGCAAGATGCCCATAGTTTCCCGTCAAATGGGTGAGACCTGTAGAATAAGTGTAAGCCTGTGGTAAGCATTGTTTCTCATTTTTTTCCGCCTAGACCACGGCGACTTGCTTCGAAGCGCAAGCCCCTTCAGGAACTTCAGATCTGCCCTCTAGGGGCATTTTCCTTTTTCGGGCGCCGGACCATCGGCTGCAGTTCGGTGAGGCCTTTGAGGACACGACCTACATTTACATGATCTACGAGAGGGCCGTGTGCCCAGCAAACGGCCAGCAACGTACGAGCCCAAAACGAGCCCACGGTCGCATGCGGATTTTGGCTTTGGACGAAGGGATTGTAGCCCTTGAAGGACACACAAGCAAAGCACTTGGTTCAAGTCCTTGTACAAGTGCCCTGCGATGACTTTGTTCGTTTTTAATGGCGGAATCAGCGAACTGACATTCGCCTCATTGGCTTAAGCTTTTTAGTATGCACTGCAACACCACACTCGTCCAGGGCAGCCACAGATTCTCGAAAAACGCCTTAGCTTAGCTGCCGACATGCTGCGGATGAACAAAATCCTGCACCACATTGAAACCATGGGAATCCAGTATTTTTTGTATTTGCAGGGATTTCCCCATGTTTCCTCTAGGGAACTAAGTGTGGTTTGTTTATGTCGGGCGTACTCTTTTCTAGAGACTCATGCAAGAGCACAGACCCCCTTTGAAAAGGTCGACTTTCACACAGGGGCTATGCTCTTTCACGCTTGTTGTGGGAAGGTTAACACGTGACTGAGGAAGTTAGTTTTTCATGTACTACTGGGGGAGTAGACAAGCCAAAGGGGCCAAAGTTGGGTACATCCCTTTAAGGAAGCCTTGGGTCAGTATGATGCTACTCAAAATTCAATTCTTAGGTTCAAGGTGTAATCTTGACCCATCTGCTTTTGGAGCTAGGTAGAAAGTACAAGGACCCACCCCCGGGGTTCCCCTATTTAAATCCCATGTGGTTTCAAAAAGGGTAATCTCAAAAACCCCACATGCCCTCCAAAAAATGGCGCGTGTTCCTTCGAGTTCCACACAGTCAAAAAGGGGTACCGCACCTCAGAGAACATGTACCATTTTGGGGTAGGTGCACCACCCGTTTTAGAACCTATTTTAGTGGGGATCGGGATGTTCACTGGGGGTACGATTTGGATTTTGACCCATGGCCATATTACGATAATGAACATTGTAGCCTGGTAAGGATCCGTTTTTCCATCATAATGATCCCTAATGGGAACCATAGACCCCTTTGCTTGGGGGTTAACAGGGATGATCATCCAGCTTGAATTGTCCTCCGGCCTGTCCTGCGGAAAATCTAGGGGCTGATTCCTCTTCCTTTTCAGCCATCGTTCTTTTCCAAAACCGGTTGTTGTTTTTCCTGGGTTTCAAGGAGGCTTTCTAGAAAGATCCGGATCCCTGGGTTCAGACTGGGGAAGGTACCTCTGGATGTACAGATTAACAGTTGATCAAATATCCAGTGGGCAAACGCCACGTGCACGGTCTCGGCGAGTCGATACGCTGGGTTCAGAATGCGGAAGGTATCCCTAGAGAAAACCGTCCGCGCGAGGCGGGCACCACCACGCTCTTCGAGCTGATCCGGGAGCGCGCCTCGCTCACAGAGGAGGATGCGGCGGACTACCTGCGGCAGGCGCGAAGAAAGCGGAGAGAAGCGGCGAAAGCCGCGGTGTGGTGTGCGCCCCGTTCTGGGCACAACGGAGCAAACACTACATACCCCCACTGAAGAAAACATGGAAAAATAAGAAAAGCTGAAAACACAAGCGGAACTTGTGGTTTCCTAGGTCCCCCAAGCTAGGTGCAACCTTTCTTACCCTTTTTTGGTTGGGAGGAACCCCCCCTACAAAACTAGACAAAAAAGAAACAGGTTACCCTTATTCTAACCTCTCTACTGGAGGACCTAGTTTAGGATGCCCACTTTGGGTACAAGGGTGAGCACTCCTCAAAACCCATCAGCTGGTTCTACCAAGTTGGTTTACCAACATCGTATGGGTGGTCATTTTTTTTGCGGGCATATTTTTTAGGCTGCATTTGGGGGTGTTCTTTGAGGATACCCTGTTTGGGGCTGGTGTAAAAAGAAGCCAAAAGGAAAACCAGGGCCATTTTGCGGGTCCCCCCTAGGTTGACACACACACACACACAGAATATCATCCTAAACTACAGGACCTCTCGAGGATTTGTCTGTTTTAACCATTTGAACAATTTAGAGGGTGTTGGAAACTCAAAGAAGGGCACGACACTGTTTAGGCCGATCCCTTTAATCAATGTATAGAGAGACCTTTGTTGACACAATTCCCGGTTTCCCCCAATTTCTGGCGTAAGAAAGCCCTCCTACTCAACATGCCAGCGGTCCACATCCGGGCCCTTTGGCCGGTTCCTAGTAGCGGGACCTCAAAGGGCTTAGAGAACCGTCAGGTGGCACTGTGGGTGGACGAAATCCATTTCGCACCACGAACTGAACCCATAGCAAACCATTGTTTGTTGGTATTTACGGGGGAAGCATCAATGACACCAGGGTTTCTGTGGTGCGAGAAGCGGATTTCGTCCACCTGTCTTCAAACTCAACTAATAGTTCTGAGGCATGGGCATAGCAGCCTAGCGCCAGATCCATGCCCAGCCACACGAACGGAACATCCAGCAGCAAGAAGACAGCACTTGCAATGGACGAAACTAGTCCATGCTGCTTGGGCTTGAACACGAATCCCCAACATGCAAAGAACCATGCAATATGGGTATGTGTCAAAATATGGATTCGGACCCCCCCAAAACGGCTTCGGTTGTTCTTTTGGTTTCCCACCAACAAAAGTGCACCGAGCCTCAAACAAACACTAAATACCCCCACCGCCTGAAGAAACGTGGGACAATTAAAATTCAAACTAGGTCCCCCAGCAGTGCCCTTTTACCCTTTTTTGGGGGAGGGTTCCCCTACTAAAATAAACTACAGAAAAAAGGGGCACCCTTTTTCTAACCTCTCTACTGGAAGACCTAGAAAAGCTCAAACGGAACTCCCCCCCCCCCGGAAAAAAAAGAAGAAAGTAAAAAGCTTTGCACACCATATATCACACACCTGAAGAAAACATGAAAAAACAACTTAAACACAAGCGGAACTTGTGGTTACCTAGGTCCCCCAGATAGGTGCAACCATTCTCACCCTTTTTTGGTTGGAAGGACCCCCCCTACAAAAATAGACCAAAATGAAAAAGTTGGTACCCTTCTTGTATCCGCTCTACTGGAGGACCTAGTTTCGGATGCCCAACTTGGCTCGATGTCCGCAGGCCGCCATGGCGCTGTCGGTGGCACACTCGCAGGTGCGTCCGAGACGGACGTCGACCGTTGCTACCTGCGTGTAAACGAAGCAGGGGGTGGATCAAAAGGTCCTTTACATGGTTGTTGTTGGGAAACATTATACAGTTTTGCTTGTTGTGGTTTAGTGGTTGAAATCCAACCCCTGCCACTTAACTGCTAATATATGAATTTTTGCTCCACTTCCAACGTCAACTGAGTTTACATGGGATGACCAATAAGGCGCCGCATCCCCATCTGCACGCGATCCGAGCGAGCGTCAGGGCATCGTCCACGGCAGACTCTCGCCCAAGACGCTCATTGTTGATGCGCCGACCCTAGAGCACGACGATGGGTTTCTTTTTTTTGAAGTCTTCCGTTTGCTTACGAATATGTTGTGTTTTCCCCTGTTGGTTTTAAAGGGAATCTATCACTCCTGGAAAAATTGTTATTTTTTCCACGGGTCTTAACCAAATGGATGTTGTTGATCAGGTAACCTTGGTTTGGATTAGTGGCTTGGGGATTTGAGCCCTGGCTTTTGTAGAGGGTAACCCTCCACCAATCGAAACCACCAATTAGAGGGAAGCTGATTTGATGATGCAAAAGGAAACCTAACAGGAAAACCGGCGCCATGAGGGCACCCGATTGCGAAACACATATTGTGTTTCGCAGTCCCTTTGCTTGTGTCGAATTGATCACGTTTCACTCAGCGAGCCACCTTGGTCATTGGTCACGGCTGGATCATCTCAGGAGTTTCAGGCTTCGTGGTTTGGCTTATATGTCCCATGTACCCCCTAGAAGAACCAGGGGTTCAAATCCCCAAGCCCCCAATCAAATGCACCAACTAAGGGGTAGATCTGGAACCTGGTTCTTGGTAAGCCCAAGCCCTGGATTTGAGTCCGCAAATGTAGTCCTTTCAGGAGGAGGATCCTGGTGAGGAGGCTGGAGCTTCGAGTCGTGCGGACAAATCGCCAAATTTTCGTCCACCAAAAGGCTCGGCAAGGCCAGTTGCTCTCCCATCCACTAACCTTTGGTGCATTTTGCCAAGGGATGTTAGGACTTTAACTTTTTGCCAGCTAAAGGGTTTCCACTAAACCACCAAAAGTTAAACTTTTAGCAGGGGACCAGAAAGCAACCGAGCCAGATTGTCCCTTTTCGTGGAAAACGGTTTTCCAGGACCTTTTGTGCAGGTTCCATGTGATGGGAGGGTAGATGTTGGTTGGTTGCAACCAGACTTCCAAAAGCACCCTGAAGCGAGCAGCTGGCAACCTCCTTCCTCGAAGAATGCGAATGGCCACCCAACTGGTCAATGCCAAAACGGGTGTTTGTGTGTATGTGTGTGATGTGTATGCTTGTATAATAACGACATATGTGTGTATATATATATATGTACACATATTTTTTTTTTCTGTACATATATTCAAGATATATCTATATTGACATTCGACACAGCTTTGGCAAATGTTTTGCTCTCACTGCCTCAGGATTACGATGCGCAAATCAAGATTTGTGACATGGGCCAGGCGGGAATCTTCAAGACCTCCGGATTAACATGGGGCGGGGGGTGTCTTCCATGAGGGTTTCCCTTGTTGGTCCATTTTGGGGGGGGGGGGTCCTTTAACAAAAACGACAAACCCACAAGGCGTGGGGATACCGGGACCCAGTTCTCGGTTCGGAATCAGGTGGCAGGCTGGGAACTTGTCACCAGCCAGCCGGAAATCTTTAAACCTGGCTCGAGATCGAAGGCGACGATTGGTCATGAGGGTATGTTCAAAACAGCAGTTCCCTTGAAACTGGGGCGTTTGTGTTAGTTTCCACTTCAGCATCAACGTAGTGGTTGATCGTCACCCATGATTCAAACACCACCCAGGGTGCAATTTCGGAACATGAAGGATCTTTGATCACAACGCTAGCCAGTAAGCAGCATGTTTCTTAGTAACCATTAATTGTCCTTAAAAGTCAAAACCGCACGGGATGGACGATGACTTGTCCAGACCCAGAGCCCCTGTTGAGCACCTGGTACTGAAATTCAAGCAACATGTCTCGGACCTCATGAGTGAACCCAGAGCGAACCGGACCCCTTTAAGACGTCTTGGAGTCTTATTCCAAAGGGGCATTTGAGATGCCCCAAAATTCTTGAGGTAATTTGCTTCTCCAGAACTTGGCAGGTCCCTTCACTTCCGGCCTTCGGCGGAAAAGTGCCATAGCTAAATACCGCTCTTGTGACGATGGAACTGCCCTTCCCGGAGCCCCGCCAGCTAGCAAACAACAGAGCCCGGTCTCTAAAATGGCTTATGACAGAGTTCCCGTGCAGTTTCTTGAGGGTAGCCCTTTTGTGGTGGTTGTAGAGGGAAACCAACAGGAAAGCCACATGAACAATTTTTGGGGGCTCACCTCAAAAACGATACGCCCATGTAGAGGATGTCCACCAAGGCGTCAGAGATTCATTCTCATGGCTGAGCGTGTAGGAGGACAACCCACTTTTTCCCATAACCAGACCATCCAATCTTCCCATATGAGTGTGGCTCCAGTGGGCTCGGTGCCGTTTTTTGGGCTCAGTTTAAAGGAAGACCAAAGGCAAGCCAGCATATGTTTGGAGCTCCCCAGGTGTTCCTCAGGATTGAGGACCCTCACCCAGGTGCTTGGCTTCCTTTCGGTTTCCCTTTAACACCCGCTCAACAAAGGGCCTAGAGTCTCCATGACCCTTAAAAAATGGGTCCATGACCCCTTAATTTTGAGAATGAGGTCTTTTTTTTTAAGGGGTCCTTAGGGAGACTCCAGGTAGCGCAAAGTGCTCATTCCGCGTCGCGAACCCCCGGAGAGACGAAGCTTCGCTGAGGGCTTCATCCTGCGGCCGGCGCTTTTCTCCTGCGAGGAGACGCCTGAGGCGCGGGCGCCGGCTTTTTCGGATGTCGCCGAGCTCCGGAGGCTTCGCTGAGGCTGAATATGGGTGTGGGTCAAAATTAAGCCACCAGGAGACCGCGGGTTTTAGTCTTGGGTTCTTGGAGTGCCCCCAGATCTGGCCAAGAGTTGATCAGAGTCAAGCTTTGGTTGGACACCCCAGGAATATTGATCAACCCCCACAATGTGGGGGTTTGTTTTGTTGAGAAGCGAATGAGCAATATTGAGCAGCACCGAAAATCCGAATGCCCACGCCTGGTGACCCCTTCATTGAAGTTCACGCAGTCGGTGTTTATGTTGAGAAAGGAAGCAGGTAGCCGATGCTCCCATAGGTTAGGGGCACTCTAAAGGAGGTTAGGCCAGTCATTCCCGGGGCTGCTTGCAACTCTTGCGTTTGGGGGTCCTTTCAGGCAGGGCTTCCAATGGAACCACCAAGTCGTCCTTATTCATACTAGGAACCACCCATTGTGCTATGTCGTGTTGCTCCAAAGGCAAAACCAACCGGAAAAGATGTGCTAGGCGAGCCATGCAGGTTAGTAGCCAATTTGCAAGAAAGAACAAGTCGCACTCGAACTGCACCCATCTGCCAGTCGCACCCTTCACCTCACGATTTGGCACAGAACATGGCAGAATGAAACCTGCCACCCGGTGTCCCCCAATCGGTTGGGCTCAGGCTGGGTTCAAACATGTTTAGACTGGGTTCAGGCCCGTTTCCCGGCTTTTACACTTTTTGAATGAGCTGATTTCCGTCACTTGCTTGATGAATCTGTTCGCAGCTGAGAGGTGCCCGTTACTTTGGTAAGTATACACTGCATAGTTGAACAGAAATCAGGTTTCTGGGGGCTCCGAGACTCTGGGAAATTTATTTTCTGGCCCAGCAAGAGTCTCGTTTCTTGTTTAATAAGATTTCTTAACACACTGAACGACCGTAAATGTCAAAACGGAATACCATATTTTCTAAGCTGTGGGCCTTGTCTATAACAACAATGGTGTCTCCTGCTAAAACGAGCTCGAGCAGTTAATGATGAAGGTCGCTTTCTTGGGGAGTCCTTATGATAGTTGAAAAAGTGTCGGTCACTATGGTAGTTGGGGAATCCTTATGGAAATCCTTATGTTAGTTCGGGCAGTTCATGATGAAGGTCGCCCTTAGATAATTCGTCTTGCAGAACGTGGAGATGGAGCACTATGCTTGCTCTCCGGAGTACGTGCAAAAGGAGACAAATCGGCCCTGGCGAACGGTGTGTCTCTCAAAATCGGGAGTTGGAGCCCAAAATGGGTGTTCAGTTTGGTTTCCCCTTCAGCCCCTATTTGAAGCGTCGGAAAATGCAGCAACCCCTCCAAGCCAAGAACTCACGGAACATTCTGCAGAGACCCAGGCCCAGTTCTTTCATTGATGAGTGGAATTGCCGTAAAAGCAGCCAACAAAACAGGAGTGTTTTTCTTGTGGGTTGTCCCAGCCACGGAAAGAATGGGCGGCGGGATTTGCGACCGCGAATATGAAACCCCAGCTGCAACCACCGGCTCCGTCGCTGGGTGGTTCCCCCAAACCTGTGGATTTCCATGGCAAGAGCGCCCTTTTTCTGGCTGGTGTTTAAGGGAACCCCCCCTTTCCCTCCAAAAAAGGAGGCAACACTGCGGAGGTCTGGGAGGAGAATGCCATAGAGATAGGACTACGTGACTTGCTCAGCCGGTTGACCTTGGCTGGTGACCTGTGACTTACCCCGCGAGCGCCAGGGTCCCAAGCATTGCTTTTTGGTTTTTTCAGGGGAGTTAGGACATCCAAGGGCACTTCGTTTTGGCGGGTGTTTGATGTTTGGTTCAATAGCCTCAAGAGAATGTTGCACTGGGGACCCGCATTTTCGGAAGATCCGGGTAGAGGGTAGCTTTGGGAAGGGGCATCAACCAGTTTGGTTGTCTTTCAAGAAATCCAAAAGGAAGCCATTTGGGTTCTCCGCTTGCGGGGACATCCGCGCACCACTGGAAGGAGCTGGTGGTCACTGGGACGGCAGACCTGCCGCGCCACGCAGAGAAGAACGACATCTGGGCGCCGGAATCCCAGCAAATCCGAGAGCTCCATGGCGCTGTGGGTCAAAACCAATGGAATCCCATTTTGGGGTAGGTGCACCACCTATTTTAGCCTATAGTGGGGATTGGGATGTTGACTGGAGGTACGGGATTTTGACCGACAGCCACGTGGATGTGTCTTTTTTCGAGTTGGCAGCCCTTTGTTGGTTGGGTTTTGCAGGGAAACCATCAGGAACACCACGCATGTGCCCATGGGGCAGGGGATCTTTTTGGGCCCTCCGCTCGTTCGGAGGTGCGCTGATCAGGGGGGTGTCTTTTCTTGGTCGCATTTTGCCAAGGAATGTTAGGCCTTGAGAACTTTTTGATCCAACTCATGGAGTTTTCCGTATGAAACCACTAGAAGTTGTTCACTCTTAGCAGGGGAGCAGAAAGCCACCGAGTTGTGGGGGCTTCCTTCTTCCGGGTCTTTGGAAGTGGCTGTTTTTGTGGGGATTGGTCCGAGAATCCGTGGGAGACGTGGTTTGCGATCCCAGCGAACTCCCGAGCGCTCAGGCAGGTGTTTGCGGGACGATTCCTGGCTCATGAGCCTCGTGAACTCGGTGTTAAGATTTCAAGGCGTTGAGACCGATGAGGACACGCCTGACGTATGGTTATTTGTGGGCAGAATCCCTTGAAATCTGTCCTTGGTTTTACACTCATCTCCAGAGACTGCTTAGACCAGGAAAACCGAGCTACAGGCATCGGCACATGGATGTTACATATCAACAATTCCCTCACGACCGGGTAATGTTCAGATTAATTACTCTGGTAAACCCCTCAAAATCGGATGCCGCCAGAAAATGAGGCAATTCCTCACCAACATATTGCATAACACAACGGGGCATGCGGTTTCTTTCTGCCTTCTTGGATTCCACATGACCGCAAAAAAGCCTCTGGAAAGCATTCGGAAGCGGTCACACACTCGCCCGCAGGTTGGGGATGATCTTCTTCCACATGCTGCCTGGGGCCTCGTTTCTGCTGTCGACAGCACTTCGATTCCACCTCCAACGGGTTCTGGGAATGAGGATTGGGGTCCCGTTCAACGGGTTTTCATGGGTTCCGATCGCTTGCACATTGTGTGTAGCATCCGAAAGGAACCCATTTAGAGCCCAGAGAGGGATGATCCCCAGATTCCCAGCGTGATACAAAATTAGGGGCAGAGGTAGAAAACGCGGAGCCCTGATGGCAGCTGTTCTCCCATCCAAATTTGAGAGCTGAGGACATGGGGCAGATGGGTCCAATTGAGCCTTCCCCACCAAGGAGTACCGTCAATGTCTTCTGCACAGGGTTGTGGTTGATCAGAAAGCAACCGAGCCAAGTTTAGAGGGTAAAACGAGCATGGACCTCGACAACTCCGAGAATATCCCTGAGCACCTTGTGAGGATGTACCAAATGACCCCCTTTTCTGGCCTAATCAAGGTACGTCCGAAGATTCGATACTGGAGCCTTTGAGTATGGTGGAAGGGTTTCTTTGTCCCACAACAGATGGGTTTCATGTGAATTTTAATTTTTCCAGCCCCACCTGTTTTTTGGCCCAGCCAAAATGGGTCCCCTTTTTCGGGGAGCCCCTAAAGGTTGTTTCAGTTTATACGCCTGTCACATGCGCCGGCCGGTCAAAAGACTGGTTTGGGTTGGTTGAGATGGTCATCAACCCCGGAATGTTAGGCAACTCAGACCTGATTTGTAAGCTTTCTTGTGGCTACCCCTACCAAAAAGCAACATTCTGATGTTTAGCTTGCTTCTAGTCGTGGTTGGAGAAGGTTTAGCTCTTGGTGTTAACTCTTAGCTGTTCGGATCTAGATTCTGTCAGCCTTGGACGGTCGATCTGAATTTGGCGTGGCCTTTGTGTGTTGGGGAGCTTGGCCTGCTAGACTTGGCTCCCAGCCATCCCCGTAGCCTGTAGCTTTTTGGTGCTTGGGGGTTTCCACTTAACCATGTGAACAAACCGCACCCAAGCCCAGGGCAAACTCCTGGCGAGTACCAGGCGTCCCCTTGTTCCCCTTTTGTGCGATGCCTAGGGCATCCACTGGGGGCGTCGAAATTTTGAGGGTTCCCCTGAAATGGTGCCTGAAGGAAACCTGGAAGCCATTTCGGGGGGCATCCTGAAACAAGACACATACCTAGGTCTTCCATGTGGGTCACTTTTTCGGCGTGATATGAGTGTGTTCGCTCGAAACGGAAAAACAAAGAAACAAACAAGTGCCC
Source organism: Effrenium voratum (assembly GCA_963377175.1). Lineage (NCBI taxonomy): Eukaryota > Dinophyceae > Suessiales > Symbiodiniaceae > Effrenium > Effrenium voratum. The sequence continues at coordinate 76,796 of CAUJNA010003630.1, forward strand.
AGGGAAGACCTAGGTATGCAAACACAGGCGATGCCATGCGGCCTCAGGTCTGGAAGTTTGCCCTTCCAGGCGAGTGCCGGCGAGAAGTTGCCTTTAAAACGTTCTGCCTGCTGGCTTGGATATTCAACCTGTGCTTCTTTTCTTTCCTTTTTTTAAAGAAGGGGGGGTGGGCTTCTTTTTGTTTGTCTTTTTTCTTTGGGGTGGGTTTGTTCTGTTTTGGGAGGGGAGGGGGGGAATGAGCCCGCACCCACCCACCCACTCCCTCCCACCGACCCACCCACCCCCACCCACTCACCCACCCACCCCCACCCACTCACCCACCCAACCACACCCACTCACCCACCCAACCACACCCACCAATCCTGTCCATCCAACAAGGGTGTTGAAGTCTAAGGTGAAATATGACAGCGCTTGACGTACGTGTAGATATCTGACAAAATATTGGCATTCTTAGAGGCGGCACAGTGCTTCCATTTATTTGTGTGCGAATCACCAAGGGGCCCGCCCTTTGAAAACAAACATCAAAGCAAGTGCCGATGGTGGCTTGCCTGGGAAGCATGATGCGTTTCTCGTAGTTCTTCCATGTGGGAGCTTGTGAACCACCTGTTGCGTGGACACCAACCATGTGGATGGACAAAATCCACTTTGCACCAGTTGATATAGTCCCAGTACTCATGGACATCATCCGTCCCAATTGGTGTGGTTTGTCAATTTGTGGTTTTCGTCCATCCACAGCATGGCAGTTTTCTTTTTGGGGGGGTAGTTACTCCTGCTTGGTTTCTTTGCAGGGAAACCAAAAGGACACCCGTCATGTTTGAGGTTCTCAAAATAGACAGGCCCTGTGTGGCAAGGGGTAATTCTCACTTCCTGAGTTCATGAACTTTAAGCTTTTTGGGAAGACTTAGTGGTAAATCTAAAGTTTGGGCTTTTTTTGGGCCATGTTTCTTCAGCAAGTGAGAGTTCTTTCTTTTTTTGGGTGGGTTTCAAAGGGACACCGAACCAAAAGAGACGGACCCAAAGGGACGGCCGGAGAGGCGGCGCCGAGAATTTTTTCGCTCCATGTCTGCGAGGTCACCTCGCGCGCCCGCCTGGCCGAATCGGTGGGCCAGAAGTTCACCTACGAGGAGACTTTTGCGCTTGGTGTGTGGAGAAACCCCGGGAGCTGGCCTGGTCACTGGCTGTAAAAAGGGTTTGTTGGATTTTTTGTTCATCCACTTAGCTTTTGTTAGCACTTCCCAGCAGGGTTGTGGTTGATCACTCGGAATCTGTCCACTACCACTTTTGGGATGCAAGTTGGAATCTCCCCCTTCATATGTGGGGGTGAGTTTGGGGGTTAGGCCCGTTTTGTTGTATCATCGCAGTGGTCATTTCCCACAGCCCTGTTGCCTTGTCACGGGCTTCAACATCGTGTTCTTGTTGTTTCCCAGCCATCCGGTTCCTTAGCTTTTGAGCTTTTTTCGTTGGTTCGCCGGGCGTTTCCATTCATCGCGACGGCCCAGCTTTGACACGTGAAGGGAGTGAAACAAACGCGAGTGGGGGAAAATCAAGACTGAGCGCAACTTTTTGGGGGTCCATACTGGAGCACTGCAAACCGGGGAGAAAGAAGACGATTCTCCTAGCCATGAATCGAAGCTCAGCAGTTGTTGCAACCAATCTCTCCGCGGTCGCACATTTACAGGGCCCAAACCGATGGATGCGCCTGAAAGGGATGTCGGACTAAGCATACTCGAGGAACAACTCTCAAAGGAAGCATCATTGCGCCCGTTCATGTTGTTCTGCCCAGGTTGTGTTTCGACATGTATCGGCCACAGGCATCAGAGTCTCACTGAAGCTGATATGATGAGCGCGTGCGTGTCAAGAACATTTCTCTAAACACGGGGTGTGTCTTTTTTTGGGGGGACCCCCTTTTTTTGTTGGTGTTTTTTCGGCGACCCACAGCAAACCGTCGCTCCCTCGACTTGCTGGGTGTGTTGTTTTTGTTGGTCTTTCAGCGGTTTGCTCCGAGCCCCGAGGGTAGAAAGGCAAACTTCGTGTTTGTTTGTTTTTCTCCGGGGGGGGGGGGAACTCAAACGCTTTTTGGTTGGTTGCTGCATTTCTTTTGGGGTGGGGGGCAATCACTTGTTGGTTGGTCGTTGACTCCATTATATATATATATACATATATTGTTGGGGGGGGCAAACACTTCTTGGTTGGTTGTTGCATATGTTTGTATTTGGGGGGGGGGGAACCACTTGTTGGTTGGTTGCATATGTTTCTATTGGGGGCAAGCACTTGCTGGTTGGTCGTTGCATATGTTTTGTTTTGGAGGCGTGGGCAACCACTTGTTGGTTGGTCGTTGCATATGCTAATTTTATTATTATTATCATTGTTTTTTTTTCATCATGATTATTATTATTATTATTGTTGCTATTATTGTTATTGTTATTGTTATTATTATTATTATTTGGGGGGGAGGACATGCAAACGCCTTATTTAGAGGCAAACCATGAACCCATTTGTCTACTTTTGCTGATCGACGTAGAAGAGAAGCCTGCTGTGCCCCACCGATTGGGCGAGTCTTTTTGCAGGAGGCATGGGGCAAACTTTCTGCAAGCGCCCGAGAGATTGCTGGGACCCCAGCTCGGATGGATCCCGAATCGTCAGTTCTTCGTTCGTTCCAGACGCCATATTCAGAGGGCCAAAGTGTACCCCACCAAGTCACGGACTTTAGTCACTTTTGAGCTTGGACCATTTTTGTGGCATACACAAAGTGGTCTTGTTGGGCCATCCACTCAGGAAGTGAGCCAACAAGGATTTCCCACCAGAAGGCCCTTGGAGGAAAATGGTCTTCAAGGGATCCGGGCCAGGTTCCGTGAAAGTGTGTAGGGCAGATGTTGGGTCATACCCCTCAAGACATGCTCCATGGTTACATGCGGGTTACATGCGGGTTACATGGGGCATGATCAAAGCAATGTGGCCATCCAGGGCTAAGGTTGTGTTCACTGGTGGGCGTTGCGTTCCAAGAGTCTGTGTACGTTTCAAGCGGCCAGGCGTGTTTCGATCGCTCAGGCATTTGCAGAATTATTGAAGCACAGGATTTATTGTGAATTGATGACATTGTATCGCCAAAGAATGTGCATTTCAGGGGTTCCGGATCCCTGCTTGCAAGTCAAGCAATGCGTGTGCCAGCGCTAGAGAGTGATTTGCGTTTCTGTCGTACAATCTCCGCTTTGAGCCAGAGTTGACCAATATTCGGTCAACATCATTCTGCCGACAGTCACGTGCTGTCTTTTTCGCATGCGATATTATGCCTTCAGTAAGTCTTCGAGGCAAGCGCTTTAGCAATGTTTTGGCAGTTGGGCATTTTGAAACTCATGGCTGTTTCGGAACATGGAGCGGAGATTTCGTGGCAGGTGCAGTATTTGGATGGCCGCGTGTCCAGCTTTGTAGGAGGCGCGGCGTGCTAAAGAACGGAGTGCCGATGCCCTGGCAAGCACGCTCCTTCGCAAAGTTATGATATTCGCAGCACTTTCGAGCACCACGATCAGATGTCTCGGGGTGCATGTTTAAGGACAGGGCACCACTCTGGAATACGGAGTGTGTAGCTTTTGCAGATGGCTTGCTGAATGTCTTTGGGATGTCGCGTGCGTGTCGTTGGCATTGCCTTCGCGGAAGGCTGATGGCATTGGGGATGCTGGCGAATGTCCGAATATCTCTCATGCTTATGAGGATGTCTTCTGGGGATAGGGCCTGATTACTTTATGATTTACTTGGTTTGTCCTGTTGGGACACCAAGTGGAAGCAACTCATTTTGGTGCTCCCCTTTGAGAGGGGCGCATTTGCAACCAAAAAGGAGGGTCAGCAGGCTTGTCAAGCCTAGGCCTTGTGTGCGTCCCGGGCAAGCCGTGGGGTCTGAGTCGGTGACCAACCCCCAGGTGGAGTCAGAATCAAAACCTGGTGCAAAAATGAGGTGCGCCCAGAACCAAAGAAATCGAAAAGGCGGCGATGGGAACCACCTTCAAAGTGCTTGGTGGATTTATAAATCCCCACCGAATTCTTTGATGTCCACCATTTCGATATGGCCCCCTATTAAAATTAATAGAGTCTCCATGAGCCTTAAAAAATGGGTCCATGACCCCTGAATTTTGGGTGACCAACCATTTTGTAAGGGTCAGACTCCAGGTAGTTGGCTCAGGTGGAGCAGATGCTCCGAGTGAACCCGGCCATCCGGATCTCCGCCTCCACTCTGCTGAAGCACCCCTGGATCAAGGTGACTCGGGACTCGGGACGGACGGATCGGCCGGATCATTGGATCGGCCCCGGATCGGGCCCCAGACGGATCGACCCCTCGAAAAAAGCATGAGGATGTGCTGAAGAATGTGGGTGTGCCCTTTTCCTAGCTCCCCCAGCTAGGTGCAACCTTTCTCACCCCCTTTTTGGGGGAGGGTTCCCCTACTAAAATAGACCACAGAACAAAGGGTACCCTTATTCTAACCTCTCTACTGGAGGACCTAGTTTTGTTGGAGGGCACACTTTTTCTCGGGTTTTACACGAGAATCAAAGGGAAAACCGGCATTAGGAGGGGGGTTGCTCAATCCCATGATGGTGTTCTCACTCCCAAGAGTTGACTTTAATGTTGGCCCCGGATGAATAACCCCCTGTTTGTCAATAATTAGGGGTGTGGGTGAAATGTGGGGATTCATCACTTGAGGGAAACACCCCCATATTTATAAACTGGGGTTGATTAATCTGGGGTCAACAGGAAACTTTTGGGGCTTGGGCCATCCTACTTGGCCAATCCAGAGTGAGGCTATGCTTGACTTCTTTTACACACCCTCCAGACTCCTGGCTTTAAACCTGGTGGGTACCCTCTTTGGGGGTTGGTTTAAAGGAAGCCAAAGGGACACCACCCGTTTTGGGTCCCCATGTGAAGACACACATTTGCTTAAGAATGTTGTTTATGTTCCCCGGGTTGAAGTTGGAATCAATCACCGCTCGACATATTGTAATTTGTCCAGGGGAACTTAGGCAAACGGATGGTTTCCCATCACTGGGCAAGGGCCAATTGGAGAATTTGGGGGTCCCTTGGGCTCTCCGACTCTCTGGTTTATATTCCTCACCCCCTCAGGGGTTGATGGGCAAATCTAGATGAGCTACTTTCCCTGCAAGTTGACATTCCACCCCCAAAAAAGGCAGGAGATTCCTCTATCAATGACGGTTGACGTATGGGGGGGGCGGACATTTCGAGGTTGGCCCAGCCATGTTCGCCCAGGCCACGCATTTTAACTTGAATGAAACTCCGAACGGTAAACGGTGGCGGCTGTTTTTCAGGGTTCATTGAATTTCCAGCTGGATCATTCATCAGGGTTCATTGATTTTTTAGCGGACCAAACTCAATGGGACCAAACTCGGACCCAGAAAGTCGACCCCTGGTATTCGGCATACGAGCCGCAGACTTTTTTTTCCGTAGCGAGCTCGCGAGCTCGCGCGAGCTGGGTCAGGTGGCCCGCACCACCTTTCCGCGCCGGCGGATGGCCGCAGCCTCTGCCCGGGGGTCTTCCAGTTGATTAAGAATATGCTTTCTTTTCCCCTGTTGGTGTTAAAGAGAATCTGTCACTACTGGACATATTTTTGTTTTTATGTTTTTTTGCCAGGGGGCAAAAAAGCAAATGAAAGCCAGGTTCTTCCAATTGCTTACTCTCCCTCCCCCTAACATGGCACTCGTCGGGTTGGGGGGCCCCCTGTCAGGTGCCATGCTAGTGGAAGGGAGGGTATATTTTTATTTTTGGAACAGAGTATGTGTCGTTTATGTGTTTAAACAAAATATGTGTGTAATACATAAAACCATATTTGTTTAATGCATAACATCATATCGTGCATATGGTTTTCCAAGCCGCAAATTCACTGGAGCTATGGCTTATGGATATGTCTTCTTCTTGGTAAGCCATGGCACCTGACAGGTCCGTAGCGGACATCTATCTTCCAGGGACCCGTTTTAGTGCCATATTTGGAGGGAGGATATGTGTTTCATCAATAAAACAACTGGTTTTCCAAGCCATGTATCACTACTGGAGCTATACTTTGAGTTTTTTTTTTGTTTTTTTTGTTTCAGGGGACTTAAGCACATGGAAGGGGGTTTAACGTTTCCGACCATGGGGCGGTTGCTTTGTTTTAATGATTGGCCCCTTTGGTGGACCTACCTCCATTGCTGGAAATCCAGACGAACATGCTGCATTTTGGGGTCCCCCATGCAAAGATGCACCCAGGTGGACATGAATCTGATTGAGGGCCCGTTTCTACATCATTTAGGTAGGGACTTGTGCTCCACCATTTCAGAGGGGTTCCTGTATATAAATCATGGCCAAGTGCTGTGTGTGTGTGTGTTCCTTCGTTTTTTTCCTGTTGTGTTGTTGCTTTATTGGCTTGTTTTTTCAGACGATCAACGCCAGGAAGGTTCTGTTTTTGTTTGGAATCCCATTCTTTGTCACAAATTTAATTTCGCTTCATGGCCACCTCAAAGCATTGGTGGCACAGTGAACTCCACCCGTTTTCTCTGGAAGCTTCGGGAACCCCCGAACCGAACAGCAGCGGTCTATTCTTTTTCTACCACGAAGATCAAGGCTCCTTTCACAAACGCGCCCCCTCTTTCTTTGTTTTGTGGATCGTCAAATTTCACCCAGATGTCCAACACAAATCCTCCTTTTGACCTTTTGGCATCAGCCCATTCTGGGCTACTTCGAGCTAATAAAGATGTCAATGACAAGCAATTTACCTTTTCCAGGTTGGGGCAAGTTCAACGGAGCTCATGAGCTTGAAACAAAGACATGTGCTATTCTTAGTATGTGACCTTTTGTCTCGATGTTAACCTTTTGTTTCGATGTTTTTCTGTTTTCTTGGGGGGGTGCACAGAAACAAGTTGTTTGCTAACACAGCCAGGGCATGACTTGAATCTCGACGTCCACAACTAGGAATGCCGTATGGCATCCTGGGGCTTCAGCCCCCAGATGAATCAGCCCCAGCTTATTAAGATGGGCGGGGGGTTGCCCTCCAAAAGTGATGAATCCCCCTAACCCAGGGACACCATTACGGTGGTTCCACCCTTTGCTTCGGATCCATGCGGATTCTTCAAAAGGTAGCTTGCATTGAGAGGGATTTTTGGAGAGGAGGTATGATAATTATTCCTTGGTCTAGATCAAAAGTTGTCATGTGCCAAGGTAGCTGTATGCCCGGCCGGGCCTCGCCACAGGTAGTCCCAACAGCAAAATCGGCGATACAAAGATGCATTGTGCATACCTTACCCGTTTCCACGGGAGAGGGTCCCTAACCTTGAACATGAAGGCGAAGAGGATAGTGAAGCCTCAAACTAGATCTCGCCCATGTCGTCTGATACTTGGGCATACAACTATTTGTTTGTCGGTAAAGTGCCATGCGTCACCCAGATGGTCGTTTTCCGAAATTTGGCTCGTGTGGTGGGTGTTGCACGGAAAGCTGCAACAACCAACATGTTTCTATTTGGCCCCCCTTTCGTGAGCAACACCTGGATGATCATCCCCATGTTCCAAGCAACAGTGGCTCGTTGTACGCCCAGTAAGAGGCCCATGTTAGCTTTGCCTGTGTTGCCAGCTTGGGCGGGCTTTGGGGGGGCTTCTCAGAATGGTGAACCCCTGTGCGCGAGATGTTGCAGGGAAGCCAAAAGGAATGCCCGGCATTTTGCATTTCCCCCCTTGCAGGCTTCGGCATAGCTGCTTTTAATGATGCCAAGCCCTAGGGGAATGGAGCCTGAAACTGGCTTAAGCAACTTCGATTTACCTGCAAGGGCCCCAGGTGATGTTTACTTGTACTGTTCACTTGAGATTAATCCGGAGGACCATACTGAGGCTTTCCCCTTGGCATCCCTGCACAGGAACGACATAGCCGCGCGCAGGTGCAGCTGCTGAACAACTTGCGGCTGAACGTGCAGGAGGGTGTGTTTTGAGGTTCACAGAGGGTTCAAGGAAGGATTGTTGACCCACTAAGGCATGCCATAAGGGAATGATGTGTGAAATTCATGCCCCGCATGTTTTGAAACAAACTAAGTAGGCTATAAGGGAATGATGTGAAATTCAAGCCCCGCATATGTGTCGCAGACTGGTTAACGGGATGCCTGAAGCATAACTGCAACCAACGACAAACAAAACAGGGCGCGTGGACCTGTGATTTGAAAGCAGATGTGTGTCTGTGTGTAGCGTGTCTCCGTGTGCGTTTGTGTGTGTGTGTATGTGTGTCTGTGTGTGTGTGTGTGTGCGTGTGTGTCTGTTATGTGTCTGTTATGTGTCTGTGGTTGTGTTTGTGTTTGTGTTTGTGTTTGCGTTGCGGGCGCGTGCACGCGAGCTGTCTGTCTGCCTGTCTGCCTGTCTGTCTGTCTGCCTGTCTGTCTGCCTGTCTGTCTGTCTGCCTGTCTGCCTGTCTGCCTGTTTGTCTTTTTGTCTGTTTGTCTGTTTGTCTGTTTGTCTGTTTGTTTGCTTGTTTGTTTGTTTGTTTGTTTGTTTAGTTGTGAATGATTCTGTTTGTCTGTTTGGTTGGTTGGGACCTTTTATGAGTGCTTCAAACGGACCAAAGCAGCACCGCCATTTTGGGTCGCCTATTTTGATCCACACATTGGTGTGTCATGGAAAGCCTCGCCGATGAGCCATTGGATCGGATCTAGATGATCTATGCGACAGCCTCTCAGGCGGCGTGTGACTGCTCAACGGCGAGTTCACCTTGCAGATTTCGTTGGAGTGGATCCCTCAAAATGGGTGTGGCTCAAGATTAAACAGCAGGGGTTACGCAGGTGTTGGCCCATGTTTCCACTTACCAGGGTTCCATTTTGGTACCGGCTTTTTGAGCCACCGCCAAATAACCGAAAACGAGCAGCCATTGGTTTTCTTGTAGGAACCCAAGGTGTTTTGTCAAGTTGGCCCGCAAACGGAACCCTGTTAAATGGGGATTGTTTCCTGGAAACGGTTTTAGGAACCGGTTTCTTCGTTTTCGACACAAAACCGGGGGTGTATCTTTTTTGCTGGTGCCCTTGTGCAGGTTGTTTGACTGGATTTGTTCGAGGGAAAACCTATCCAATGTGTTTGGTTCCCCTAGCCAAACCGAGGAGAGCGAGCTCAAGCGCTTCGTGCTGCGGGTCATTGCTGAGCAATTGCCCAGGCGCGCTCACCCGATGACCCAACTCAGCGATTTGAAGCGCCGGAACTGGCGGGTTTGAGGGGTTTGGGTGCTAAATTGCCACCCTGTTCTCAGAACTCCTTAAAACATGGCTTTTTCCACCAAAATAAAGGGACACCACCATTTACAAGGCAATGTTCAGGTGTATAATGTAAGGATCCCTGGTTCTCTTTGTTTAACAGGAAACCAACAGGAGATGTGTAGTTAAGTCTAATCTATCCAGACCCTGTTTAGCAGCCGGGGTTGGAGCGGGGGTTGTGCAAACGACCTCTAAAGGGTGACATCAAAACCAAACTACACCCGAATATCCACCCAAATTGTTGGTGGAATGATTTCCCCATATCCATCTTCCCCCACGCCTTTGGACTTTATATAATTTAGAAGGCAACTGTGAAGTGGTGAGCAAACAGTTTACACTTGTTGGGCCAATCTCAGGAAGTGAGTGACCCGGTACGTCTGAGAAAGCGTTGCCTGGACAACCGAGGCAATTGTGAGGTGGTAAATTGGGCCAATCCACTCAATCCACTCAGGAAGTGAGCGACCCGGTATGTCTGAGAAAGCGTTGCTTGGACAAATTCAGGTGCAACCTTGCCCGGCAATTTGCCACCAATTTTATTGAGCAACCTGGCGCAACTCCCTTGCCACCATTTTGTCTCATAAAGCTTCCTGTCATGTCGATCCCCAAAAGATACGGGTGAATTCTACCTGGAGTCTCCATGACCCGAAATAAAAATGGGTACATGACCCCTGAATTTTGGGTAATGACCCACCATTTTTTAAGGGTCCTTAGGGAGACTCTAGGTACCTTTCCCAAGGCTTCGGAAGCTTCGGGGTCAAACAGCGAGAACGGTTCGCTTCGCGCGACTTCGCGCGAAGGGACAGCAAGACAGAGCAAGCTGTCGAGAAGGCTCGGAAGTGAGACTTCTCAGGGTGGTCCCAAAATGGTTGCTCAGTTGTTCAAAACCGACCTTTTGACCTTTTGGTTTTCCCGTTTTGGTCCATTTTTAGTGGAGGTCCCAAAAGGTTAACCTTTTATGTCCAGGTCCTTTAGGCAAGTGAGGTTGCTGTCCTTCTGGATTTTCTGTTAAACCAACACAAAAGCGGCCTCCCTGCAAAGCTCATCACTTATACTTGGGCGTGCTTGGGGAGTCATCCCATGGTTCTTGTTCATTTGTTGGGGAAGCCAACCTTGGGTCTTTTCACCTTCTTAGTCTCCTGGGTGTTGCTGGTTGGGGCCATACTCACAACCTGCTTACTGTAAGTGAAATGATCCTTCAAGAAGGATTAGTGGGGTGGCCAACTCCCTTGAAAAGTGAAGTAAAAGCGCACCCCCCATATTCATCAGCCAGGGACTCGCTTGTCCTTGGGCCAATATTTAGAACATGTTCTCTCAAGAGCCAACTGAGTCTTGAGCATTTAGGAAGATTGAAAAGGGACAGCAACAGGAAAGATCAATGTTGGCACAGTGGATTCTCAACATGGTGCGAGAAAACCAGCAACACACCGTTGCAAATGTCAGAGTGTTCCTCGTTTGCAGCTTGTAACTTTTAAGGAATCAGACATGTATTTTGAAGCCTGAGGAGTCTGTTGGGGGTACATCCCTGAATAAGCCTATGATCCGCCCGGAACGGACCGCCGCACAAACCCGCAGCGTTTCCTGAGTTTAAGGAACCCCCCCTCCCCCTCCGCGCAAAAACTGGGACCTGATGTTTTTTGATGAAACACCAGCCTTCAGGCCTGTTTCGGGGTGACTAATCAGAGCCTCCCCGATAGGCCCAGGTTTCCACATCTTAACTTGAATGAAAAAAGTCGCATAGCAAACCATGTTGATAGCCGAGCTTTTCAGTTTTTGTTTTGCTTTTTTGCAAAACTATGTCCCCCCCATAGTGCCCTTTGACCTTTTTTGGTGGGGGGGGGTTCCCCTACTAAAATAGACTACAGAACAAAGTTGGGTACCCTTATTCTAGCCTTTCTACTGCAGGAGCTACAAAAAGTGGCAGCCCTTTTTGCTGACCCCTTATTTCCAGGCTCTAGGGGCAGGTGAGACTAGAAGTCGAGCAGTGGTTCGGAAAGGCAGCGTCGGCTCGGGTAACCCAGGTGAGACTTACAATAGCAGGGGTCTCCAACACAATTTCATTATCTTTTATATGTTTGAAAGGTACACTAAATATGAATATGAAACATAATCGGATTTGCCATATTTTCTGTGTACCCAAGTGGGTAGGACGCCAAGCGCTCGGTGCAGAAGCAACAGGCCTTCAGATGCCTCGACCGCAACGGCGACGGAGTTCTCACCGTGGAAGAGGCGCGGGAAGTGTCAGACAGACCGGCGCCCTTTGTTTACTAGGTCCCCCAGTAGTGCCCTTCTCACCCCTTTTTTGGGGGAGGGTTCCCCTAAAATAGACTACAGAAAAAAAGGGTACTCTTATTCGAACCTCTCTACTGGAGGACCTAGTTTATGTTGTTTGCGGTGAAGGTGTGGTGAGGTGTGTTGGGGGTGGGCAAAGGTAGGATGGGGTGTTTGCGGCAAAAGGTGTTTGGGGGGAGGGGTGTCCCAGTAGTCTCTACTAGGACCTAGTTTATGTTGTTTGCGGCGAAGGTGGGGTGGGGTGTTTGGGGGTGGGGGAAGGCGGGGGGGGGGGGGGGGTTGCGGCAAAGGTAGGATGGGGTGTTTGCGGCAAAGGGTGTTTGGGGGGGAGGGGTGTTTGCGGCAAGGGTGGGGAGGTTGTTTGAGACGTGGTTCTCTTAAGGAATAAGCATAGCTCAAAGGTGACTCAACCCTTGATAGCCGTCGGCGTCGTGGCAGGTGTGCGTGTGTTTTCTTCTTTCTAGCAAAGTCAACCAGCCAAAAAGCGAGCGTCCCCTTTCCACCCGACATCTACTGGAGGTCTGAAGCGTTATCCATACCAAAACAATATGACCTGTATACACAGGGTTATACAATATTATATATATATATACATATTCTGATATATATATATATATATATATAATAATTTTGCATCGCAAAGCTGTGGCGATAGAGCAGAGCTAAGGTCAACCCTTAATCGATCCAAGTGGCAACATGACATTAAATGCATCCCCAATTGTTGTTTGCTTTTTGGGGGAGATTCCCTTTTGGTTGGGTGTTATCATCAAACGGAAGCCAACTGGAAAACACCATGTTTTTCGGGCCCCTAAACGAAACCACCTATTTAAATGAATGTTCAATACCCGTTCCAAGCGGCTTATTCCGTCGCAGTGAATCTGACTCGTCCGACATCAGATCGGGGGGACGCGTCAGTTTGGAGCGCGTGAGCCTGGGTACCTCCCGAGTGCTCGGGGTCCCTCAAACTGACCATTTTGGAGGTCTCTGCCATATACTCACTTCCTGAGTTGGTGAACTTTAATTTTTTTGGGAAGATTATTTTAGTGGTAAATGTAAAGTTCGGACTTTTTTTTGGGGCCATCCACTAGCAAGTGAGAATATATACAGGGTACTGGTAATGTTGAGGACGTCACCACTTTGGAGTTTTTTCCAGTTGCTGTAAGCAATCCAGGAAATGGCCGATTTGTGTTGGAGACTTTTTCCCTGACATGCAGTGACACTTTTTCAGAGTTGGTCAGGATGTGCAGGTGTGCGTCTTCAAGACGTTCTGGGCAAGCTCGTTGACTCGTTTACGTCTACTGGGTGCTAAATCACCCATGTTGAATTTGTGCAAAGGAAGCTGCATACTTCCACTTGGTGAAGAATATGTTTTTGTTTTCCCCTGTTGGTTTTAAAGGGAATCTATCACTACTGAAAATATGTTATTTTTTCCAGGGGACGAAAAAGCAAATGGAGGCATAGGATCATTCCAGCCCTTTCCAGATCGAGTCCACTTTGTTGCCCTTCAGGTCGTCAAGGGCTTGAAGAAGCATTTGGAAGTGAAGGACACAAAGGACGGGAGCGATTGCGACACGCGGAGCTGACCTCGGCAACTTTGGTGCGAAAATGCCAAGGGATGTTAGGACTTGAGAACGTTTTGCCAACTAAAAGGGGTTTTCCGTATTAAACCACTAAAAGTGAATCTCATAGTGCTATTATGTTACTTTTGTTTTTTAAGTAATAAACAAAACCTTTGGTTTCAAAGGGAATCTATCACTTCTGGACATGTATGTATTATTTCCCCCGGAGCCTTCAGCGAACGGACGCGTTCTATCACCGGCTGTCTCGCTCACACGTCGGTGCGGAGCGCGGGGATTCGGAGAGTTCCTCTTCGTCGCCGCGAGGAGCTGGAGTCCCTCTTCGTGGCCGGCCCAGAAATCCCAACCCGCGCCCCCCAAAAGCGCGATGGAGAAGGGTGGGCGTGGTTTTATGGAGAAATGGTTTTGAAGGACGCCCCCCCCTCCCCCACAGAAAAAGAGGCAATGTTCGTGGGTGGTTTTTATGAATGTTGGTAGGCAATGTTTGTTAATTAAAAAAAGGCAATATGTGGGTGGGTGGTTCCACTGAGAGACACTGTTTCAAGCACGAGCACGGTCGGGGTCGGGGTCACTCGGGGGGCTTCGATCTCACCTGCAAATGTGTGGGGTAGGTGGTTCTACTACTTGGTGGAGTGATTGTAATGAGGCCCATGTAAATGATTGTAAACAACGTTGGTAGCCAGAAGTCAACAGGTTTTGGGCGCTCAATTCAAGTTGCCCAATTAACCTTTTGCTTCTTCTAAAACCCTGCCCTGAGTTTTCCACCCTGCTTCCTTGTTTGGAGGGTCTTTGTTTTGCAAATCATCAAGCAGTCCTGGTTTGGTGCCAGGCAATTTGTTTTTGTTCACTGATTTGGGGGCGAACATGGGCGAACTGGGGCTGTTGTTTTTTCGTCACATACCCTGCAAAGTGCACTTCCCGAGTTCACTTTAGTGACTTTTTGTAGTGCAAACAGGGTAGACTTTTTTTGGGCCATCCACTCGATCGAAAGTGGGGCAGAGCTTGGGTTCCGATTTGGGTTCCGATTGATGCGAATCTCGAAGCTTGGATCGCCGGGGGGTGAGCGTGCAAGACCTCTGGTCATTTCAGTAAGTTCCACCCTCCCCCAGACGGTTTAGAATTGAGGTGAATTCACCACCCATTTTAGAACCTATTTTAGTGGTTGGATTGAATCGGATGTTCACTGGGGGTACCCTCCCCCAGACGATTCCATGGAAGCTCCCAGGACTTTGGAAGACTTAGTTCCATTTACGGAGGCCTTCTGGGAGCTTCCATGTTAGGAAGGAGTGTACTGGTTTAATGGGATATGGGTGTGTCAAAATAAGGAAATCTCTACAATTGTGTTTTCCTGTTGGTGTCCTTCAAAGCCAACCTGAAAAGGGCTCCATATCAGCAAGGTAAACCAACTTGGTAGAACCAGGAGACGGGGCTCATGAGCTCAGTACTGTGCCTCAAGGAGTCATTTTACATCTCTAGAGATGTGATTTCATGATCCCCTAAGTTTTAACTCTTGTCTACATCAAATCCCGGCAAACTCGTCAAGGCCTGATGGGTATGTGTCCCCATGTCGTCGGGGAAACGCCACATTTTTTGTGCGTGTTTCCCCAAGCCGCGGTGAAAAGGGGGACTTGTTTCTTGTACCATTGTCCTGTCCTTTTTTTGTTGAGAGGTTGACCTTGATGAGACCTCTGGGTAAACAGATGGTAATTACACCCAAGCCTCCAGCCTTGAAGGGGTCAAAAAATGCGTCCATTTGCTGACATCACTGTTTTGTTCTTTTCCCCTGTTGGTTTTAAATGGAATCGATTTCACTGCTGGACATATGTTCTCATTGTTTCCAGTGGTCCCTCACCAAATGGAATGCAAACACCCGAGAACTGGATAACCTCGCAGATTCGTCCGAGGCACAGGTTGACCGAGATGGATCTGGCACCATCAACGTGCAGGCGGTTCCCTGGGCGCTCAAAGTGGCTTGAATTTTGTCTCGAAATTCTAGGAGCTGATTCCTCTTCCATTCTTTTCACCCATCGTTCTTTTCGAAAACCGGATCCGTTTGCCCCGGGTTTCCGGAGGTTTTCTAGAGGGGGAAGGTAGCACTAGAAAGATGGGTTCGGCGTCTTACAATAGGATTTGGACCCCGAATTGGGTAGTTTCGTTGTGGTGTCCCTTTAAAACCAGCCAAGAGAGGGTCAAACAAACGGACACCCCCATATCTGAGCTGCGGCGGAAACTCTGTCGAGTTCCATGTCAAAGCGCCCTTGTTGGCCTATGTTTGGCCAGAGTCCCGAAAGGGGATGAGATGTTGCTTTTTCCTAGGGCTGGTTCATTCTTGGGTCTGCTTCCCCTGGCCAGTTGGCGCGTGGGTTGGTTGGTTGGTTGGTTGGTTGGTTGGTTGGTTGGTTGGTTGGCTGGCTGGCTGGCTGGCTGGCTGGCTGGCTGGCTGGCTGGCTGGCTGGCTGGCTGGCTGGCTGGCTGGCTGGCTGGCTGGCTGGCTGGCTGGCTGGCTGGCTGGCTGGCTGGCTGGCTGGCTGGCTGGCTGGCTGGCTGGCTGGCTGGCTGGCTGGCTGGCTGGCTGGCTGGCTGGCTGGCTGGCTGGCTGGCTGGCTGGCTGGCTGGCTGGCTGGCTGGCTGGCTGGCTGGCTGGCTGGCTGGCTGGCTGGCTGGCTGGCTGGCTGGCTGGCTGGCTGGCTGGCTGGCTGGCTGGCTGGCTGGCTGGCTGGCTGGCTGGCTGGCTGGCTGGCTGGCTGGCTGGCTGGCTGGCTGGCTGGCTGGCTGGCTGGCTGGCTGGCTGGCTGGCTGGCTGGCTGGCTGGCTGGCTGGCTGGCTGGCTGGCTGGCTGGCTGGCTGGCTGGCTGGCTGGCTGGCTGGCTGGCTGGCTGGCTGGTCAGTTGGTTGGTTGGTTGGCCCGCATCTGGACATCACCAGCCTCACTTGGCCCGGTGCTTGCCTCTTTGCTCTGATTGGGAGGCAGCTGGGAGTTGCCGGGGGCTGGTTTCAGGCACTAACAGTCACTATCATGTTTCTAGGGCTTCCCCTGCTATGACTACAAAACGGTAAATACATCTATGATGTTTAACCGGATACTCCCTCAAAACTGACTGGTGGGCAAGAATCCCCATTGTAAATGATGTTCACCAAAGGGTCCCCCCAAGGTTCTTGCCGTCCCCGCTCTGTTTCTGCTGTTAATATTGTCCTCAAATGCAAGCGGCTAATCTATTGCGCACATTATTCCTGTATGATCATCACTTTGACTGGATGTTTAAGTCCCCCACAACCCCAGTCTAATTTCTTTAGGCCCTGTTTTAAAGTACTCTACCACATATTTTCCCGCACGGTGTTGGTTTTGTTTTTTTTACCTGCTCACTTCCCGAGTTTCTGGATTTCAGTCACTAATTATTTGGCCAAGGGGTCTTTTTGCCACCTTTCTCGTGAGAAAAGATGGGCGACCCGGTCGGCGACCCCCTCAAAGAGGAATCCTTCACTACAAGGGGGTTGATCATTTTTCCACAGGCGGCAAAAAGACCCCCCCCCGCATTTGGCTGTGGGCCAAAACCAATGGTACCATTTTGGTTGGTAGTTGCACCACCCATTTTAGTTTATTTTAGTGGTTGGATAGGGATGTTCACCGATTTGGATTTTGACCCATGGCCGTTTGGGTTTGGACCATGTTGGTGGCAAACAGGTTCAGACTTTCTTTGGGCCATCCACTCGCTCGGTGCTGTGTGTGGGTAAGAGCATCGAGTGCTACCTTCCATTTCCATTCTGAACCCAGGGATCCGGATCTTTCTAGAAAGTATCCGGAAACCCAGGAGAACGGATCCGGTTTTCGAAAAGAAGGATGGTTGGAAAGAATGGAAGAGGAATCAACCCCTAGAGTGCTGCATGTTTTGGGGACCTTCAAAAGAAAGCCAGCAAATGGATTTGGATTCCCTCATACTGGCAAATGGATTTGAATTTGCACCTTGACTAAGTTTGGGAAATGGCACCAAGGGAATCCCCCCATATCCCCGCTCCCTCCGTATCCCCACTTGTTTGTGTGTCCAAAAAGTGTGGCCATAGGTGTCCTTTTTTTCTTAAAAAAATCACTCCCCTGGTTTACCAGGGTTCAATCATCTACCAGGGAGACCCATCTATTTTCCAAAAAAGGACGCCTATGGGTGTGGCTGTGTGTAGACAAGAAGAGCACCTGCGGGCAGAGGAGTTCCTGGCCGCGGCCATGGATCAGAACCGCATCAGCGGCCTGCCGATCTTGTGGGAGGCGCGCTTTCGCGTTTTGAGCCGCTGCAAAACCCGGCGACGCCGCCACAGGATCTGGGGTGTTTGGGGAAAAAGGCCGCGACCCCCCCCAAAAAAGGCTGAAGAACAGCCCGGGGTTTTTGTTTGGGCGAAGAAGTTGGAAGTTGTTTTGGGGGTTGTGAAACTACACGGGTATGAGCAGTTGTTAAAACTCTTGCGTCTTTCAGCGAGGTGGCTGCTCAAGTCCTGATTGCAAGCATGACGGCCCATATTTGATCACCGGGTCTCTAAAAAGTCCGCCTTGTGATATGTTCTCCAAGTTGCTTTTGGAGTGGTGTTCCTGTAAGCCACCAACAGGCTAATCTTCAGGATGTCATGTGAATGGAGGCACCTGCAGGGTCGCTCAGAAGCGCCGCGGACACGGCAGAGATCTTGAAACGAAGCTGTGGGTGCTTTTGATGTTCTTTGACACCACTCCAAAGCAGATGAATCCAGTAATTTATTAAATCATTGGCGCTTTTCTAGGGAGGTTTCTAAGAGACTGACCCAATTGCTAGCAGTGACCCGAAAGGCGGAATTAGAGATGGACACTTGCTTTGTTTGCTCCCATCTTTAGTTCGAAACCCGACAAGCAAAGAGGGATTTAAAGGGCTGAACAACTGGGCAAAGGCTGGCATCTCTTTGTCTAAGTTTTTTAGTAGAGAGCTTAGAATGAGGGTACCCGTTTTTGCTTCTTCTTTTTTTCTGTAGCCTATTTTAGGGGAACCCTCCCAACCAAAAACGGGGTGAGAAAGGTTGCACCAATCGCTGGGGGGCCTAGTTGTGCTGGTCCAAAACAGTCCGGATCCGACCTTTTGGTTTCCCAAGTTTGAAGTCCATGAGGCCCCGAAAGGTTCAGGCTTCGATTTCCAGGTGCTTTGGGCTCCTGAGACTTAGGGGCGAGTTTAGGAGGCCGCAGGGTCCTTGGCAGTCCTTGGCAGCATCTAATTCCCTTTGAAGGCAGATCATGGCAGTG
This sequence comes from Effrenium voratum, assembly GCA_963377175.1. Classification (NCBI taxonomy): domain Eukaryota; class Dinophyceae; order Suessiales; family Symbiodiniaceae; genus Effrenium; species Effrenium voratum. The sequence continues at coordinate 95,166 of CAUJNA010003630.1, forward strand.
AATGCTCTTGGAGTCCAGAAGAAGTCCGTTTAGGAAGGGAACCGCCAGCCTTGCTTGACAGTCCAAACGAGCGAGGCCTTTAGCGCCTTCGACAAGGATCGAGGGGGCACCATCAGCAACGACGAGATCGGCAAGCCGGGGCCCAGATTGGGGCTGATTTGTGACTCGAACCCGCTGGGATACCCCCTAGGCTTCAGTCTATCTTGGTGTAGTCAAAGAATGGACCCTTGCAACAATTTTCGGTAGTTCTAAACATTGACTATTCTTTGCAGGCTTGTTAGCTCGGTTGATTACCTGGGCGGTCTGATGTTGACCATGTGTGTGTGTGTGCAACTGGGAAGGTTGGGCACTTGCTGTGATGAGCATGCTCGTTTCAACACATTGTTTGACCATATAGTGGCCTAGCAGGAGTTGCCTATGCTACGGCTTGACTCAACTGGGAGGTGTTTTTGTTGGCTTCGCCTTTTTAACAAACATTTAACAGTCATAGAACCCCTACGGGAGGGGTGGTAGGTACAGGGGGGTGGGTAGTTGAGAGCCCCAAGGTTCCTTAGAGTTCCTTAGGGAGCGTCTGTGTTTTGTCGGTTGTCTCTCATATCGAGCCAATGCCCGTGCCATAAAATCTTACGCAAGGCAAACCCGCTTTGCTCGATGCCCGTCAGCAAGAGATTGTTTTCTGGAACAGAAAACGAGATGGACAAAAGTCTTCCGTAGAGATATCACGAAAGCTAGCTTTAGCTAGCTGAAGTTTCTCCTTGCGTAAGCAAGGTAAGGGGCTCAAATGCCGAAAGATTGATTTTTTCAATTATTTGAGCCGAAAAGATTGAAAAACATCAATTATTTAGACCCCCCCCCCCCTCTCCCCCCCCTCCCGGGATTCCGCCTCCCTGGTCCATCCCCCCCCCCGGGCAGTGGCTCAGTGTTCAGCAGTCTCGGTTTGCCCGTTTTGGACTTGGTGCTACGAACTTTTACATGTTCCACCGATTCAGCTTGTTCATTTGAGACCTCAGTCTTCTCGGTAAACCACCTCGCAAGAATCTTTGCACACGCTGCATGCAGAACCCAGAGGTGCTTTAAGACAGCTTCTGACGCCTCTCGTTGCTTTCATTTTTCAAGGCCACCATGTGCGTTTGCGTGTCGCATCCTACGAATCTTGCCGGGCCCCTCGTTGTACACAAGCTACCTATGAATCCACTCTGTCACCGACCCATCTCATGCAACAACTGCTAGCTTTCGTTCACCCGCTCCTCAAGTCAAAATAGGGGAACCCTAATGATGCGGGTGTTCCTGTTTTGGTTTCCCTGAAACCAGCGAGCTGTTTACCCTCGTGTACGGAATGGACGATCCTTCTGGGCAACTCACGACGAGCTCTGCGGGTAAAACGAGCTCGCCCACGATGAAGGTTTGTTCCAGACCCCCTGTTTCGGTGCGTGTGTGTTTAGGGCACCCCCTTAGAATGGTTTTCCTTTAGGTTTCCCTGAAACCACACCAGAGAGAGCGCACCCTCAAAACAAAAAACAACACCCCATTCAATGCACCCTGCTCTGTGAGTACAACTTCTTTCATGGGGGCTGGGGGGGAGGGAGCAGAGGGGGGAGGGAGCCCAAATAAAGAACTTAATAAGGCCTTGTTGAGGGCTTAATAAGGGCTCCTTCCCCCCTCCTCCTCCCTCCCCAGCCCCCCATGACCCCTTCATTTTGGGTAATGACCCCATTGTTTAAGGGTCATGCCCATTCAATGCACCCTGCTTTGTGAGTACCAATTCTTGGCTCAGCTGTTCAGTGGCTCCCTTTTTCCATTTCGTTTTGGCTGCCCCACGAAAATGGTCCAAGCCCCAAGAAAGGGTTCCCTTTTTTCTTCCAGGGTCACTGAACAACTGAGTTGGAGCTTCGATCAGGATCGTGAAGGAAGTGGAGGGCCAACTGGTCTCCATGGAGGTAGCGGGAAGACTCAGATCCAGCCGACGCCCAGTGGGGTGCTGCCTGGTTTCCGCTGGTTGTTGTTCCCAGGTGGAGGCTTTGGGGTCGATTGGCCCAAGTTTCCGCTGGTTTGGGTTGTTCATGGTTGTTGTTGGGAAACATTTCATACATTTTTGCTTCTTGCGGTTGAGTGATTAAAATCCAACCACTTAACTGCTAAAGTTTCAATATTTGCTCCCCTTCCAGCGTCAACCAAGTGCTGCCTGGTTTCCGTTGGTTTTTGTTCCCCCTAGCGGCTTTGGGGTCGATTTGCCCAAATAAGCTCTGGGTGGTTTGGGGCAGGGACCCGTTGGGTCCGGGTCTGTTGGAGATACCTGCGCCTATTTTTTTTAGACCACAAAAAGGCGGTTCTGGGCGTCGTTCCTGACACGGCATGGACCTCCAAAAAATGGCGCTGCATCGCGGGGGGGGGGGCCTATTACCTTTGGTGCATGTTGCTTGGTTGATGGGACTTTAACTTTTGACCAACTACTAGGTTTTCCGTATTAAACCACTAAAAGTTAATCACTTTTAGCAGGGCTTCGCAGATTTCGCCTCCGAGTTACGTATTGAACCCTTTGGGTATCCTTGGCTCCAGGGAGGGATCGCCCCTCCAGCCGAGTCCCTTCAGCGGGTGGCTTTCCATGACCAAACGCTTGATGTATGGCTTGTTTGGGAGCCGCCCCCGGTTTTATCATGGCTAGGGGCAACTTGTTGGAAACAGCGTTGATTTGCTTTTATACCAAACGTGGGAAGAGGGAAGTGTCCTTATACCAAACTGTATCCTTTAGGTATACCAAGCTTCTTGGTGGCAAAGGACCGCACGTGACTGCAGGCAGAGAGCTGTGCCTTTGCCATTCAGAAGGAGCTGGAGCAAACAGGCCGCGAAAAGACAGGGCCACGGACAAAACATGGTCTTTCAACATGTTTTGAAGCCCTTGCAAAGTGAGACCATGAAATACAGTACGTTTCAAATGTGTTGAAGCCGTTCAGCAAACCATGTATATTCTATCAAATATGGAACCCCTTGAAAAGTGGCGCTGGTGGGCATAGAAATCACCCAAACCCGGGGTTCCCTCTGTCGGGGAAACCTAAAGGAACCATGGCATCTTTTGAGGTCCATCATTTGGAGACACATCTATACCTACATGGCTCCTACTGCACAAATTGCCAACGTATATCGTTGCATGTTCCAAGACCAGCGGGAAGCCAACAAAACATGGGGGTAGTGTTCAGGTGGATACTGCGAGAGCTCGGTAAGGGAAGGATACGGGACAGTTTCAGTTCAAATATATGTATGTAAAGGTATATTTGTTTCTGTGCAGATAACATTTGTTTTTCTTTGTTTAACTATGTTCTCTGTTTCGGCTGGACCTGTTTAATACATCATATGTTCATTATGACTTGGCTTTGCATCGATTCGAGCCTGCCGATCAGTTGAGTCGCCAAGATAGGTCCGCTGATTTCTGTTCTGCAATGTTGCGCTGTTCGCTCTAGTGGTTCGAATTTCTTGGGCACATTTGGATGAAGCATAAAGAAAAAGCAGTCATATTCAGGTGTACATTTCTTTTAACATTTCCAGGTATCCGGTCCCAATCCAGTGAACCCCAAGAGGCCCTGTGGATCTCTTCCCATGCAGTATGTAGAGGAAATCAATCAGGCCAAAATACGCAAATAAGCCTCCCCCCCGCTTACAATTTCCAGGTTTCCCCCAATCCAGTGAACCCCAAGAGGCCTTAACCATTGAGACCCAAGTCCGCAAATATGGGTGTGTGTCAATTTAAGCCGTCTCCATTTACCAGGGCAAGCCATTTTGGGTACATATTTTTGACCCACAGCCCACAGCCCACAGCCATATGCTTCGCCCATCCACGTCTTCTCCCCCACAAAGAGAGGCCTCCACCGCTGGTTCCGCAGGCAACTCCGGGGACCTGGACTTCGAGCAGTTCGTGTACCTCATGAAGACCCGGCCCAGCTCCACGGCGGAAGCCTCGGCTTCCGGCTGGAGCCGAAAGGGGCGTGTGGAACCAAGCGGCCAAGCGGTGTCCAATTTTTGTCAAAACTCAGTTGTTCAGTGCCACCGATTCTTTTTCCCCCTTTTTTTTGGTGGCTGCCCCACTAAAATGGTCTTCCCAAAAAAGGGTTCCCTTTTTGTCTCCAGGGTCACTGAACAACAATTAGGCGGTTTCCGCGGGGGCTGGCCCATTCCACTTGCCGATCGGGCAACCCAGTTTGGAATTCCTTTTTTTTTTTTCCCGAAAGCATGGCGAAGGGTTCTTCCGCTGGGTTCACTTGAATTGTTCTCATGAGAGTCATTACAAGGTGTCATTGCAAGGAATCATCATCATGAAAGTCAATGCAAGGAGTCATTGCAAGGAGTCATTGCAAGGAGTCATTGCAAGGAGTCATTGCAAGGAGTCATGGCAAGGATTGCAACTTGCACTTGACTCCTTGCACTTGCAACTTGCACTTGACTCCTTGCACTTGCAACTTGCACTCCATGCACTTGCAACTTGCACTTGACTCCATGCACTTGGCTCCTTGCACTTGGCTCCTTGCTTGCTCCTTGCAACTTGCACTTGACTCCATGCACTTGGCTCCTTGCGCAATGGCTCTCATGACTCCTTGCAATGACTCCTTGCAATGACTCCAATGACTGACAATGACTCCTTGCAATGACTCCTTGCAATGACTCCTTGCAATGACTCCTTGCAATGACTCCTCCTGAAACAAGCAAGGAGTCAAGTGCAAGTTGCAAGTGCAAGGAGTCAAGTGCAATTGACTTGCGAGGAGTTAAAATCTCTTCTTAGGGCGGCGGGGTAGTGCCGACGACACTACACGAAAATCGACCCTCTGCGGGGATCGGCGTGGTCGAGGTGCAAAAACCCATGGTTTTTTGCGATTTCTAAAGTTCCCGCGCGACCCTCTGCGGGGATCGGCGTGGTCGAGGTGCAAAAACCCATGGTTTTTTTGCGATTTCTAACCTGCTCGCGCGACCCTCTGCGGGGATCGGCGTGGTCGAGGTGCAAAAACCCATGGTTTTTTGCGATTTCTAACCTGCTCGCGCGACCCTCTGCGGGGATCGGCGTGGTCGAGGTGCAAAAACCCATGGTTTTTTGCGATTTCTGCGGTGCTCGCGCAACCCTCTGCGGGAATCGGCGTGGTCGAGGTGCAAAAACTCAAGGTTTTTTGCGACTTTTGTTGTTCGAACTGGTCCTCGGGAGTTGTCTCGTGGTTCGCGCGCCTGCTCCCGGAACCGGCGGGTCGCCTCCCTGGTCCGCGGGCGGGCGTCGCAAGATGCAACTTGCATTTTAAAGCAACTTGCGCAGAGCAACTTGCGCAGAGCAAGTTGCACAGAGCAACTTGCGCAGACCAACTTGCACCGACCAGTTTGCGCAGAGCGCCTTGCCTAGAGCAACTTACGCAGAGCAACTTGCACAGAGCAACTTGCACAGAGCAGCTTGCACAGAGCAACTTGCAGGGAGCGCAATTTGCACAGAGCAACTTGCAGGGACCAACTTGCCGGAGCAACTTGCGCGGAGCAACTTGCGCAGAGCAACTTGCACAGTGCAACTTGCGTAGAGCAACTTGCGCAGACCAACTTGCACCGACCAGTTTGCGCAGAGCACCTTGCCTGGTGCTGTCTCGCGCTTGCTTCACGAAGTGTAGGGAAAAAGAACGCATCCTGCAGCGTTGGGCCGACCTCGCTTGCGATGTTCTGCTTTCGGGCCAACCGTGGTCTAGTTTTTTTTTTTCGAGCCACAGCCAAGTGTCCAATTTTTGTGGGGTCCAAAACACGTGTTAGGGGGTCCCTAAGAACCTGTTTTGGCGTTTCACAGGTTTACATGTTGAGCAAAGCCTGGGGGACCCCTAACAAAAAAAGGACATCGCTGTTGTTCACAGCTTTACGCGTGGTTCTCGGGTTTAGTTGGGACCCAACTTATTTATAAGCCCAGGGGTCCTTGGTGTGGTTCTTCCCGGAACCAATTCCACTTAGCCTCTGATTTTCATTTTGATGGGTGTGCCATTGAGATGCTGCATTGTTTGGGGGAAGTGCCTCCTATTGATCCACCAGGTTGGAGAACCCGTCGACATGTTTCAGTTGTAGCAGGGTTTAACAGGGCTCCTTAAAAGATCTCCATTTTGCAACCATTTGAAACATGTTGCTTTTTCAACACCAAAACAAAAGGAAACAACCATTTACAAGGCAATGTTCAGGTGTATAATGTAAGGATCCCTGTTTAAGCAGCACCTTTCGAGAAAAACATGTTGATGTAGTTTCTCTTCGAGCATCCGTCCCTTGGCCTGGGCAAACGGGAGGTGGGTTTGTGGGTTTCAGGAAGCCCAGAAGCCTTAGGGAAGACCATCCCCCCTTAGACCACTGCATAGAGGGAGTGTTATTTGTTTGCATGCTTGCATGCTTGCTTGCTTGCTTGCTTGCTTGCTGGCTTGCTTGCTTGGCTTGGCTTGCTTGCTTGCTTGCTTGGCTTGCTTGCTGGCTGGCTTGGCTTGCTTGCTTGCTTGGCTTGGCTTGGCTTGGCTTGGCTTGGCTTGGCTTGCTTGCTTGCTTGCTTGCTGACTTGTTTGTTTCGGGCTTAGGGAGCGTCGCTTTCAACTCAGTTCCCCAAGGATTTTCCGTGGCCCCGGAGTACTCCCATTGAAATGCACGCCATCCACCCGGTTGACGCAGGATGCCGCCAACACGCAGCTCACGCGCGCCTGCTGGGCGGGCTTTGGCATGGACTGCTACCAGGCCGGATGAGAATTCTCACCGAGGACGGATGAGTCACTTGGGAGACCCTGTTAGAGGTACCTCGGTGATCTAAAACCGACGGAACCAACATGGTGTTCCCATGATGGTCCAGATTTCGACAAGGTCCCAAAAGGTTTGCCCTTTATTTCCGGGTCCTTTGGGAAAGTGCGGGCAAAGTTGTTTTTGTTTTCTCGGGGTGATCCACTCAGGAAGTGATGTGATCTTGCAAGAAATCAGCCAACCACCAAGGGAATGCCCCCATTCCTAGGACGCAAGTGAGAGATGCTTCGGAATCCAGTTGAGCTGAAAAACAGGACTTGGCCGGGATCCTGTAAGCACCCAGGGCATAAGTGGAGCTTCTGCTTCCGGAGACTCTCAAACTGTACCCTGCCATGAAACCCACCAGAGCGTGTCTGTAGGAAAGCGGTCGTCCAGTCTTAGAGGACCGCCCCCTGTCAGGTTCATTGGACGCTCGACGTTTCTCGTTGGCTTCCAGAAGGCTTCCCTAAGCAAGAAACGGACGGCCACCAGAACGCACATCCCATGGGCTCCCTTTGAATTCCCCATGGGCAAAACATCCGCAACAGCAAGCGTGGTACCCCACCCCCACCCATTTATTTGATTAAACACAACAAACAAACAAAATAAAGCACCCTGGTGGCTTGTTCTGTGTTTGAACGAACCCCTCAGGGCCCCGTTTCGGTTGCCTTGTTTTCCCGATGCCATGGGCCTTTCTCACCCGAACCGAACTCATCGAGGACTCGAAGACTCGAACTCGAGTCGCCAGGTTCGCCACCGCGAGCCTGAGAGGCCGATGTGTCGGGCGTATGAGACCCAAAATCCCGCTGAAGGGGATGACCCCAAAAAGGTCCCCCACTTTTCTTCCCCAGAATGAGTTGTTTTTGTTGTTTTTGTTAAAAAAAAAGCTCTTTGGGGGTCCCCTTTGTTTTCCACTAACCAGGCAAACAAAATTATATCATATATTGTTTGCTGGGGTCCTAGTTCCAGCCAAGTTTCAACGAGCAAACGAGGGAGAACGAGGGAGAACGAGGGAGAACGAGGGAGAACGAGGGAGAACGAGGGAGAACGAGGGAGAACGGAGGTGTTCAATTTCAGCCCCTCCTGGTGGTTGGACCACTTGCGGCCATTGGAGTTCGGCCTGCCCTCGTTTTGTTTTTTTTTGTTTTTTTACCCCTGGAGTTCATGGACTGCTCATGTTTTGGGAAGGCTAGTTTAGAGGCATGCACACAGTTTGACTTGTTGTTTGCGAATCATGGGGGCTGCCCAACTGCTATGGGTGGCATCAAAGACGGCAGACAGGTGCACCGATTGTGTGTCAACCCGAACCGGCATCTCCTTCAAGACAGTTTTATGTGTTAGTGTAGACTGAATATGAAGCAACATGTAAACACATTGTCAGGTGTGTGTGTGTGTGTCCTTTTTAGAGAACCCAGGAAATTATGGTGTTCCTTTTGGTTTTCCTGTAAAACCAAAACAAAGGGGTCCGTTTTGAAGCGGTACCCTCAAAAAAGACACCCCGCGTGTAAGATTTTGACCCGGATTCCGGACACAACGGTCAACCTGAGGTGTCAACCAGGCAGGCAGGGCAGAAATGCCTTTGTGCAAATCATACTGGACACTTTTGGATGGTTTTTGAAAGGACACCAGAAGGGGCCACCCGTGAGGGGTTCCCTAATATATATGAGGCAGACAGCCGTACACTCTTGGTACGCAGCCTCTTATGGCCAGTCAATGATGCATGTTCCGTGTGGCGATATCAAGGCTCATAGGGAAGCGCCAGTGAATGTGGGCATGAACCTCCATCTATATCCATCAAAGTAAAGGGTGCAGCCACTTGAAACTCATTCCGGTGTCTTGACCTGGTCTCACTGTGAGCTGTTCAGGTGGGACATCACCAAAGAGAAGTCGCGAGCGAACCGTCTTCGGGCTGCACTTATGGCATGGGTCTGAAGGTAACCCTTTTCTTTCGGGGTGTGCTGTTGAATGACAACCAAAAGGAAACCACCCAAGCTTGGCGGTGAGAGAGCGCGCATGGACAAAGTTGGCCCCTTTTAAGTACGAGAAGTCTTGGGAGATCCATGGGACGTCTTATGTGGACCATTGCGGAAAGACGGGCAAGCAAAGGCAAGCTTCCAGTCTGGGAAGGGCGCCTGCTATACCAACTAGGTCCCCCAGTAGTGCCCTTTTACCTTTTTGTTTGGGGAAGGTGCCCCTACAAAAAATAGACTACAGAAAAAATAGGGTACCCTTCTTCTAACCTCTCTACTGGAGGACCTAGCCAATCCATCGTTGCTTAAATTGCACGCCCGAGATGTCCATGTGCCATCCAGAAGCTGGATGACGTGATTCACGACATGCAAAGTACATGGGAGGCATGGCGCAGAGTTTTGACTCGTCATTGTGACCTTCCCTCAAGGGTGGTCATGACCCTGGCGAGAGTTCCAAACCTGTCTGGGCCCAAAAACAAATCTTTTGGTGGGGAAGGCCAAACAGCAAATCTTCGGGTGGGTGTGCCGTCAGAAGGACCTGGCTGGGCCAAAAACACATCTTCTGGTGGGGAAGGCCCAAAAAACCACGTTGAACTGTTTAGGTCAATTTTCTGAAGGCAGAAAGCAGGTGTGCCTCAGTCAGAAGGTGTGCCTCAGTCAGAAGGTGTGCCTCATCGGCACTCCGCCCTCCGCTCTGAGGCTCGGTGTACCGCCACCGGCGGCCCAAAAAAAAGGGCGACGAGGCGAAGTTCAAACGCGCGAGCCGGCGGCTGGCGGGGTATGAGCGGCCAAAATCCTTCGAACTCCACGTGTGTAATGAGGGCCTAACACTCCGAGGACTGATTCCTTCGGGACTTCGGGACCTTTGCATGTGAACACACAAAACAGCAAACCTTGATACAACACCAACGTGTCATAGGGACAACCTATGTATGCCGTCCCCTTTTTGCGCAAACAGTACAGCTGAAGGGTGTGCCTCCGGAACCTTCTTGTGACTGGCAACTAGTCTTAGAGAGTTTCTTGGTGCCTGCTCAGGGATGACTTGTGGGGCCAAAAATAATTCAACTCAGATCCTTACAAGGCACCCCAAAAAAGACCCTTAGAGGAACTGCCGCTTTTTGCTTGTTCCGATCTTCTGCCCAGGCACCCCAAAAAAAAGACCCTTGGAGGAATTGCCTTTGTTTTGTTTCTTCTGCCCAGTCAACTCAGCTGGTTAGACTATAACCATCCCTTTCAGAGTGTCCGGGGCTGTGCCTGCTGAAAGCTTTGTGTTCCATAGGCCCAAAGCTTTGGGGTGGCGTTCAGGGCGGCTTTCAGGGAGGGCTCCAGGAGGTGACCAGCTGATACCTCGGCTTGTGTTTTTTATAGCTTGCGCCTGAAGCCAACATCGCATGGTAGGGAATAAAGGCAATACGGGGGCCTTTTGGCGAGTAATAAGGCCCAAACGCTATAACAAATCCGAAGAAGAAGAAAAAACGGCACCCAAAAGCTATTAGGGTTCCTTTGCAGTGCCTATCCGGCCCTTGGGGGCTGACCTACCAGAAGTCATTGCCAGGAGGAGCCCGTGACTGCTGGATGAGCCTCTCGCGTTTGGAAGTTCGAGCCGGCCGCCGGCCAGGTGCCCAAGCTGGATCTTTGGATCTTTGGGGGTCCCTGAGAGTGATTCAATATGGCCATCTTTTTCCGCGAGCTCAACAAATCCGGGGGTACAACGAGCGGTTTTTGGCCATGATATTCTAAGGGTTGATTCCTTGTCCATTCTTTTCAACCATCGTTCTTTGTTCAAATGTCCCTGGGTTTCCGGAGGTTTTCTAGAAAGAAGGATCCCTGGAAAGAATGGAGAAGGCAGCCCTAGAAATGTGGCCATCTTTGTCCCCGAGCTCAAGAAATCCGGGGGTACAACGAGCGTTTCTTGGCCATGATCAAGGCCCTCTAGTCATGCAGTACAGCAAGCGGATGACATCTCATCGTTTCGTTGGAACATACGGAGCGGGGGAACCTTCTGACATCTCGGGCAGCTGACAACGTGGTGATTCTTGGGGACCTCTCCGTGCGAGATCCTCCCGGTAGTTTAGAGGAAGACCACCTAAAGAAACAATCCAAGCACTCAAAACGCAATCGCTCTGCAAACGTTGCTGGGATTCCACAAGCTGAATGAAGGGCCTATACAAAGACATACTCCCTGGCAAATTAAGGGCACCATTTTTTTCCTGCGTGGGGATCCGTTTTGCCAGCGGGTTTTGTAGGCACGCTGGAAGCCATTGCCATTCTTGCAACCGAAGCGAATCGACCGGATCTGACCTTTTGGTTTCCCCCTGGTCCATTTTGAATCACCCCACAAGGTGATCTGCATTTCTTTCTAGGCATCTAGGTCCTCTCGGCAACTGAGTTCGTGAAAGATCGAATGCCCCGAGCCGAGATCACCAGAGATGCGACCTGACGCTTTGTATCATACGGTGAATTCAGCGACCTCTGGAAGAGTTGCCTCATGGGTATTCTCCGAAATCGGGGGAACTTATTTGGGATTGGTTCAAGTAGCAATGGGTCCCGAACCAAGCAAACCAATTCGGTTTCGGTGGTGTCCAAGTCTAGGAAACTTTCCCCAAGTGTCAATCAACCGGTTTCACCCTTTGGTTTATGTTCAAGCTCTAGGGATCTGGGTGTATGGCAACATGTTTCCCCCCACTCCCCCAAAGGTTGCCTTCACCATTTGAGCCAAGCCCAACTTTCAACGGATTGAATTGGGTGCTCACCCGGATTGAGTCAACTCGCGCCGGTCTGCAAAACCCGGATCTCCCTTGTACCTTCTGAGGATAATGAGCCGACTGGGCTCATGGTACATCCTCACAAGGTACCAAGGGACGGGGGAAAGTCCAGGTCCCCCAGTAGTGCCCTTCTCTCCCCTTTTTTGGTTGGGAGGATTCCCCTACTAAATGGACTACAGGAAAAAGTTGGTACCCTTATTCTAAGCTCTCAACTGGAGGATCTAGAGGTGAAGAGAGCACATCAGCCCAAGGCTGTGATGCTTGAAGCAGAGTTCTGGCCAAAGGCCAAACAAAACGTGGCCCAATTTGCACGTGGCCTCGTGTCAAATCTGCGGACAAATGGCTGCGGGTCAAGACCAATGGGATCCCATTTTGGGGTGGGTGCACCACCCATTGTAGAACCTATTTTAGTTGGGATTGTGATGTTCACTGGGGGTACGATTTGGTTTTTGACCCATGGCCAATTCTGCTGGCAAAGGTCGCTGGCTGCAACCCAATGGAAGCTGCTCCTAAGAATCCGGAAGTCGTTTTGAGAGGGTTTTGCTATCAAGGTCATCCGGTTTCAACCAATTAAAAGGGGTTCGAGCCCACCAGAGTACAGGGGACCATACCCGCAGGCTCCCTCGGTACCTGATACACTTGAGGGCCTTGAGAGATTCCGGGATATGGTTTCTTTAGGGCCCTTTTTCTTTTGGGCTGAGGTTTTCGGATAAATTTGTCTCGTTACTTGCGGGGCTTTCTTTGTGGAGAAAGGCCCAGGCCTCGATTCGAATCAAGGCTGCGGACTTTTGGTGGGCATGTCCTTCGAACGGGAACCAGCGTTTCGAAATCAGCATGCCCGTGGGAAGACCCTTGGATGCTTTTGAATTAGACTAGGTCCCGCAGCTAGGTGCCCTTTTGCCCCCCTTTTTTTTGGGGGAGGGTTCCCCTAAAATAGACTACAGAAAAAAGAAGAAGAACAAAAAGCCGGTACCAACGTATTCTAACCTCTCTACTGGAGGACCCAGTAGAAGTGGCCATGGAGTTGGAGGGACAAGGGGAATAGGGCCATTTCAAGTCAATCTCTGGAAGGCGAAGCTTCTCAAGTTCTAAGGCCAAACCATGGTAGAAGCACCCACCGTTCCAGGGGACCAGGGGACCGCAGTAGTCCATTCCACTAGGACCCTTACTAGGGTTCAAGCCATTTGGGCAGGGCTCCTTAAAAGATCTCCATTTTTTGCAACCAGTTGAAACATGTGGCTTTTTCAACACCAAAATAGAGGGAAACCACCATTTACAAGTTGCAATGCTCAGGTGTATAATGTAAGGATCGCTGGTGGGGTACATATTTGTTGTCCCACAGCCAAGTGAGGAGGAAAACGCCCCCTGTTTCTGAAGCAGAAACGACGAGCAACAGAAATGGGTCACTCCGTGCGAAAGTCGCAGGGATGCCTCAGTTGTCCAAAACCCGCCTGAAGTAACCTTTTGGATTTCCCATGTTGGCCACCATTTTTAGTCAAGATATCGAAAAGGTCGACTTTTATTTTTGGGTCCTTTGGGCAAGTGAGATATGCTTCCCACACAGACATACGCTCCTTGACTCAGAATTCAGAGAGCCAAGTCCTCACAGTCCAACTCAGCAGAAAGGCGTCCAATCGGAGCAGCAGCAAACACAAGTAGAACGCGTCTTGTGCATTGACCACTTGTACGCTTTTTCCTCCGCTGTTGAAAAAGATCAATAAAACATGTCCATGCCATTTAGCCATGTCTTTTAGGCCTGTACGCAATCTGTTTGTTTCTGTTTCATCGCCAATATTAGTCAATGGTCTGACCACAGCGGACTATGGGCATAGTCCCTTGACCCTTTAGCTTCCGACTGGTTGCCATGGCACAATTGCCTGCGCATCCAGAAGGTCCAGGCAAGAGATGGTGTGTCTGTTTTCAGTGGGGTCCTTTGGTGGTTGCATCATGCATGTAAGGGGGTTTTATGCCCACCACCAAAATGTTCCAGGGGTGCCTTTTTTCTAAAGAACAAAAACAACAATACGAGGTCGTCATAGCGTGTGAGAGCGCTCCTGGAACTCGTGTCCAACTGTGCGAATTGGTTTCTACCTGTAGTTGTCCCACATGGCTGTTTGGCTCCGGAAAAACTTTTCGGGTTGCCTCGGAGACCACAGGGTATCATTCACAAAAGAGGTCCTGAAGTTTGAAAGACACTCTTGGCTGCCAGTTTGCTTCAGACGTCTTTTGAGGGCTTCACATGGTTCCCTGGGGTGCTCTTCAAACGTCGGCTGCGTTATTTCTGGGGACAACTGTCCTCCACGCGAGCAAACGCAATTATGTTGTGCATGGCATCAAAGATTCACCCATCTCTTGCTGCTTTGTTCATCTTTGGCTTATCTTTTCTGATACCGTTGGGGCATGACCTTTCTGAGTTGCTTGGTCGAATGTGTTCACGGAGTTCTGCCCGGCTTGGTCATCTAGCTATTGGCTGTCTAGCTGCAAAGAATTTGTATTTGTGGCGTCCGATTGCGCGAGTGATGCTATCTGACATGTATACGGCACGGTCGCTGACTTGTGACTTTCATTTCTTCCGGCGCGCACGCGAGCAGTTGGCTAACAGTGCTTGACTGTAGCCAAACGTCCATGCATGTAGTGGTCATCGTGATTGGTGTCGGGTCGGCTTGCATCTGTGTTGGTTGGTTGCTTGGCAGCTTGAACTTTTAGTAGGGGAGCAGAAAGCAACCGAGGCTTGCTGGCTGGCTGGCCAGCTGGCTCCCTGGCTTGCCGCTTTGTTGGCTGCTTGGTTGTTTGCTGGAAACTCTAGGTCCCCCAGTACTTATTCTAGCCTCTCTATTGGAGGACCTAGTAAAATCACTTCCCCCAATCCCCGCCACCCAACCAGAAATGTTGCCTGGATTCCGCTACGGTCCTCGACTTGGGGTTCGCCCTTTCCAGGCCCAGAAATCATTCAACAGCTGCTATGTTCAGGTAAGGGTTTTGGACAGCAGAAATCAGTGTACTTTGTCGGATTGCTGCTGGTTGTGATGTGGTTTCTACTACTTTTTTAAAGTGCCCACAAAATGGCTGGAGTTGGCGCCATTCGAGCGGCCGACCAAGCAATCGAAAAGTTAATACATATATATATATATAATATATATATATATGTATGTATCGATATATATATATATATACATACATATTTGTTGAGAAGGTTGGAATACCATAAACAACAGAGACTTGGCTGTAAAACGAGATGGTCCAGCCCCAAAGAAACCAGATCAATACGAGATCTGGAAACAATGCAACACGAGACTAATATGGTAGTTGTGAAGTGACGGCCGTGACAGACCAGTCTTTGAATTTCCTGCCAGTTGCCTGGCCCGACTAGCTGTGACAGAGCAGAACCTAAACTTTCTAGGTCTCCCAGCTAGGTGCCCTTTCTCACCCCTTTTTGGGGGGAGGGTTCCCCTACTAAGATAGACTACAGGAAAAAGTTGGTACCCTGATTCTATCCTCTCTACTGGAGGACCTAGCTTTTAGAAGGCTCCCGCCATGGGCCTGACAACAATGATCCAGATAGCTGTGGGTACCATTTTGGTTGGTACGTGAATTCACCTTCCATTTTAGAGCCTACTTTAGTGGGGATTGGGATGTTCACTGGGGGTACGTGGGTCAAAACCAATGGTACCTGTGATTCGGCCACGTAAACCTGCCTGCGACAGTTTGCCATTGTGTTTATGCTGCGTGGTTCGAGATTGCACAGCTAGCATAGTCTCACGACAGAGCTTGCAGAGCGTTCTTGGGCACCAACGGCTGCGGATCTGTATGCAGGTGAAGTGTCAAAAAACATGCTGTGCTGCATCGTGCACTTCGACATGCCCGACGCAAACGAATTCTATTTGCTAGGTCAGTTGCCACCAGTAAGGTGGCTGATCAACAGGCTATTGTGCGTTGCTGGTGGTTTGTCAGTTGTTTGCTTGCGTGTGTCCTATCGTTGCTTGCTTGCTTGTTGGATGATTGGGTGGGCTGGTTGGTTGGTCGGGCTGGTTTTGGCTGTTGGTTTCTTTGGATGCTCTTGTTGACCGCGTTGCTTCTGTTGCCTTCGGTGCTTTTATTACTAGCTTGCTGTTGTCGCCGTGAGTAGTTTCTGCGGGGGTTGTGTTTTGGGTCCGAAAGAACAACAAACTGCTGCAGGATCCGACAAAACGCGCGTTCCAGACTAGTGTGACCCTGGTTGATTTGGCAGCCTGTCTGGATTGCTGTCCACGGCCACGTGGTCGGCTTCACGCTGTTTCTCTCAACACGGTGCCCCTCATTCTGGCATGCTTTCCTCAGCACTTGAGGGCTCGATGCACGTTTTGAATACTTCTCTCTTAGTGCAACATGGCTCCATTCAGACACAGCCAGGGCGGACGAGCGGTGAACACTTGCCTCAATGAGGCCAAGAGGGTGCGAGATGTTGTGCCACGGGCAACACGCCAAGTGGCGTGGTGTTTTTCGGGTTCTCTTTTTTGCGGTTTTTGAAAAGGAACCCCAACGGAAGCCACCCATGGGTCCCCAGATTTGACCGAAATTTTAATAGGAGTGCAAGTGAGAACCCTGCAGTTAAACATCCAACCCACGTTTTTTCGCGTGGTGCTCCCTTGGTTTTATGCCCGCACAGGGCCACAATATCCACTTGGAAGCCGAGTGGAGCAATGTGGCTCAACGTCCTGGTAAATCTGCAAAACCC
Source organism: Effrenium voratum (assembly GCA_963377175.1). Taxonomy (NCBI): domain Eukaryota; class Dinophyceae; order Suessiales; family Symbiodiniaceae; genus Effrenium; species Effrenium voratum. The sequence goes on from CAUJNA010003630.1 coordinate 111,365, forward strand.
CCCCCCTTCATTCAAAGGAGAGCATCCTCTTGGATTCCAATCCCACCAAACAAAAAGTCGCCTAGTTCCGGCATTTGAGACTCGAGAAAATGCTTGGTTACCAACGTATATATTGATGAGATATGGCTGTGCATCAAAACCAATGGTACCATTTTGGGGTGGGTGCACCACTCTTTTAGTCTATTTTAGTGGGATTGGGATGTTCACTGGGAGAGTGGAGAGAATAGAGCAAGAAAAACCCAGGACGAAACACGGGCGGAGAGAGAAGAGGTGGGAGACGTGCACAGAAAGGAGTGAAGAGAAGAGGGAAGAGTTGAAGAAGCTAGAGAGCTGAGAAGAGAAGGGGGGAGGAGCGGGCAAATAAGCTGAGCGAGGAGCAAAAAGCAGGAATCAAAGATAAAAGCTGGAACACGCTCTGGCAGGGAACCCAAAAGAGCAGCAAAGCAAAGACAGCCAAACAGGACATCTGGAGAGATTTGGCCATGGGTGAAAATCCAAAATCGTACCCCCAGTAAACATCCCAATCCAACCAGTAAAATAGGTTCTAAAATGGGTAGTGAATTCACCTACCAACCCATGTTGGGATCCAAAACGGTTTTGACAACCACTGCCATTTGTCCTCAAACAATTCAAGTCCAACAAGCTGAGCCAGGAGGGAGGGGAGCGAGCAACAAATGAATGAACGGAAAAGAAAAGCCTGCTCAGTATATGGCCATGGGTCAAAAACCCGTACCCCCACCCGTTGCGGCGGCGGCTACCTTGCTTGTCGACCAACCGTGGCTCCTTCGTCCCCTGTTATCAAGTGGCACTGTCTCGGACGTTTGGCCTGGAACGGCTTTGTTTTCTTGGCACAGCTGGCAGTCAGCAGCCGCTTCAGTGAAGTCTAAGACGGTCTTCATCGCGTTCGGGCTGCCGCCAAGTAGAAGTTCGCTGCCACGTCGGTTTCGTCATATTCGTGGTAAGCTTAGCAGCTGTAGCCAGACACTGCCCCCGCAGCTGCCCAGATTTCAGCAAACAAGCCAGGATGCCATGTTTTCCTGGGTCAGCCTAAGAGTGTCAAAGTAAAGCCGTAAAGCCATTTGAGCAAAGAGGGTTGGCAGTCGCACCTGTGATGAGGGTTCTTTACTCAGGAATTCTGTCGGAGCAGTTTTGCATGGGGGTCTTGAAGTTGTGCAAAGGTTCCCAGAACCCAAAAGGAAGTTTCACTTCCCAAAAGGAGATTCCGCTCAAAATGAAGGTTGGTTGGTGTCCATCTAAATTCATAGAGGGTGATCCTGTGCTGGCCGCGCATTGACATTTCGGTTTCCTGAACTTCCTCTTACCTGGCAGGTGTTTTCCCAGTGGGCCTGCTTGAAGTCAATTAAGAGAGCGACAGAACACGGGGAAACCCCACCCGACGTTCCGCCAGGCGATGTCGGATCAGCTGAGGAAGCATGTGGGGTCCCAAAGGGATCACCCGCCTTGGAAGGACATCAAGTTCAGGCGAGGCATGCGTGCGAGTGAAAATGAAAAGTTTGGCTGGTGGTGGGAAGTGGCTAGGACATGGTGTCCGGTATCCCAAGTTTGTTTGTAAAGAGGGAGCCAAGGAGTTGCAAGGACATGGTAGACTGGTGCTGTTGATTTCCTGAATGATGCAAGCTGTGAACAACGGAAGCGCAGTGGGTCAAAATGTCCGATGGCTTCTAGTAGGCGTACTTCTCAGATCTAGCCCGACCTTTTGAAGCTGGATTTCAGGGTGAGACACATGGCTGTGGGTCAAAAATAGGCACCCAAAATGGAGCCTTGGTAAATGGGAACATGGACTAAAACCTGCGGTCCGATTCCTGGTGGTTTAATTTTGACCCACACCCACATGGCAGAATTACTTCATGTTGGGTCATCCCCTCAACCCAAACAGGTTGTGGCATCCGCTTTTGCCCTAAGGGCCTGACAAGTGAGACGTGCAAAGATTGAAAGGTTCCAAGGAAGATGACACTGACTGCCGGCCAACACGGGCAGTCAGGACAAAGCCCATTCCGACGCAAACGGGGCCGTGGGAAAGGAGGCGTTGGCAAGCAAATGTTGTGTGATACCTTGAGGAATCCCATGAAACAGTCGTGGGGATGGACACTTTGCTTTGTCATGGGGGCTGGGGGCGAAGGAGGGAGGAGAGAGGGGGGATGGAATCCAAATAAGCCCTTATTAAGCCCTTATTTAGGGCTTATTTGGGCTCCCTCCCCCCCTCCTCCCTTTTCCCCAGCCCCCATGACTTTGGCATTGCACAGTGCCTTCTTGGAATCCAGGCATCTTTTGACGCGCTCATCGATGCGGGGGTAAATCGAGCTCATCCATGAAGGTTCTTCACGATCGCCTTCCGGCGAATGTTTACCCTGCCCCGCCAATGAAGGTCGCCATTCAAAATGCGCGCCCACTTGAATGAACCAGATACCCTCCCCACGAGTACTTGGTTGTTGGTCAGAAAGGGGTGCATGTTCAAGCCATGTTTTCATGCAACCCCAAGGGTGGTTTGCATTTGGATTTGAACCCCCGACTCTCTTGGGCAAATGGGAAGCCATCCAACCTCAGCTCCAAGCCACCACTCCAAATCACCGTTGAGGGCAAGGTACGCTGATCTCTGGACGCATTTGGAAGGTACCAAGGCCAAGTCACTCTCTTCCCGAGTTCATAGGCTTCAGTCACTTCTTAGGTTTGGTTGCCATCTTAGTGGCATGCAGCAAGTTGTGGTCACTTCTGCCGGAAATTTCTCCAGGTGTGCCTTCCACAACACGATCTACGACGTGCTCAAGAGTCGCGGCTTCCGGGAAACCGAGGCGGATCCACATGGAGCCACAAAGCGCGCGTGAGAGGTTTTTTGGGTCGACGTAGCCAGGCGGGGTCAATGAAACTGAATTTGTTGCGGGATTCTTGGGGAATTGTTTCAGCTTAAACCACTATCACAAGAGTCTCTTGTTTTTGCGAAGTTCTCCAAACTGCTTGGGGAATTGCTTCCTTTTAAAGCGCTATAACAACAAGAGGTGGTTTGAGGATGTCGCTGTCACGGACCCAGCCGATGTGCTGACATGCGGGCTCCTGATGCCTTTATGCTGGCTTCCTTTCAAGCCCCCTGTTATGTGGCCCTTTCGAGTGCTTCAATCGGCCCCGTGTTCAACAATCTGACAGTTTGCTTTTTCTAAGGCTGTAGTGTGGTAGACGTGAACCCTTGGGGTTTAATGAAGACCAAGATGGCGTCTGGCCCCGTTCACGAGACCTTCTCTACATGGGAGATATAGATAACCTCGCGCCTGCAGGGTTATTGGGGTAACTGAGGTTGCTCTCCTTATGCTCTGGATGGATAAAACCCGCTTCGCAACAGTTAGGATGGACGACCCCCTATAGATACTGGGATATATCGCCTCATTCAAATTGTCCGTCCACATGAAGTAGTCTTCAACAAACACAAGCGCACCGACCCCTTTTGGAAGTACTGGAAGAGTTTGTGCTCTCCAAACCATTTGCACTTGTGAGGATATGCGCCAGTGTCCGGATTCTTTCTACCTCCCATGCTTGAAGCAGCCTTGAAGGCGCGTGTTTTGAGGGTACCTTGGGTAGAGGGAAACCAAAAGCACATCGTCCATGGTTGTTTTGTATACCAGTAATATAACATATCTGGGTGAATTATAACGACCTCACACGACCGAATTCACCGCCAAATGGTGGTTTTTATGTGGTTGGAATAGCAGCCCAAACACCGCAAGTTTCAGGTTGGTGAAATATTACTATACATACTGTGGATGGACGAAATCCTGCACCACCTAAGACTCCCTGGAATGATGATTCCCCTGTAAATACCAACGAACCAATGGTTTTTTCCCATGTTTCAAAGTGGTGCGAAATGGGTTTTCTCCATCCACAGTACTATTTCTGTACGTAACAGCATCCTTGGTTAGCCCACAGGGCACCACCCAGATGGGAGTTCCCGGAGACAAACAACCAGCCGGAAGTCCTGCTGATCCCATCCCCAGAATTAGTTCCCCCTGTTTTTTGTCCGCTTGTTTTGGGGTTCCCAGAATGTTTTCCACTCACCAGGGAAAAAGAGAAAAGGGGAACCCTACTACCTTTACACCAGCCAAAGGAAAAAAAACATACTACCAGCCAACCCCACTACCTTTTTTTGCTGGGGTCCCTTTTTCCAGCCAAGATCCGAGTCGTTGGTCTTTGAAACGGAAAAACGACTCTCCGCCAGAACGAGATGGACTTTGACTTGTTCTGGTGCGACAAGGAGCCGATGCCTGACGCATCGATTCGCGTTCGTACCCACAGACGATTCCATGGAAGCTCCCGAACGGACCCCGAAATGGAAGACTGGGTGACCCATTTACAGTAATAGGGAATATAGTAATATGGCTGAGATTCGGGAATAGTAATTATTCCCACAAAACATACGTGTCGCCCACAAGGTCTTTTTTATGCTGTATGATCGTGCTGGCAGGTTTAGGGTTCTTAGGGTTTGGGTTTAAGGTTTTTAGGGTTTAGGTTTAGGGTTTTTAGGGTTTAGGTTTCTTTTTTAGGGTTTGGGTTTTGGGTTGTTAGGGTTTAGGTTTAGGGGTTTTAGGATTTAGTTTAGGGTTGTCAGGGTTTCCAGCATTTTTAGGGTTTAGGTTTAGGGTTTTTTCAGGTTTAGGTTTGCTTGGAGCTGACTGTCCGGCGCATCCGAGGCTGGCTTGTCTGGTTTAGGTTTAGGGTTGTGTTGATGGTAGCACTATATAACCAGGAAATGTCGCCACGCTCCATTAAGGGGGTATGGAGCATGGAGGTGGGGTGGGGCCCGGGGGGCTCGGAAGTGCGTTTTTGCTGCGCCTGCCGAACTTTTTGGAGGTCTCGGGGACCCGCTTCCGAGCGGGCGCGGGCAACACATACGTTTTGGCCGTAATTATTGTAAACGCTTCGCGCTGCCCGCCTCGGCCAGTCCGCTTTTGGCTGGCTTTGAGGTATATACTTAGTCTGCCTTGAAGCGTTGTCATTAAAGTGAGTGAGTCGGCGCCGAAATGCGTGAGCTGGTTTCCAAGCTAGAGGGTGGGCGATGCCTGGCTGCTTCCAGGCTGGTTCCCCAAACCAGGTGGCCCACCACCGGGGAGAGGTAGAGCGGATCAGACTCTATGGGGGTTGCGGGACCTGGAGTGACGGGTAATGGAGGATACGGACAACGACAGCGTGCTCATGCTACGGCAGATGTGCCTGACATCGCTAGCCTACCACGGCCTCGGCAAGAGAACGATCCCTTTTTGGAGCATGCTTCAGGCGGACTGGAGGCAGCTGGAGCAGGGATTTTGGCCGCGCGACATGGGGTGGGGTCTGACCACATCCCGGCCCCTAAAGCTGACACGAATTAGTATTAGATTGCCCTCTGGGAGGTTTCGGCTGTTAGTCTGAGGCAGTGTACGCGTGTCGATAGGTTGATGTCCGCATGGCCGCTCGTTTCAGCGAATTACCCGGTTGCCCAGCGGCGCCCGTTTTCCTGTTTTATTTTTTTCTCGGAGGATTGTTTTGAGAATCAATCAACCCAAAAAAAGAAGCCCTTTTTTTCCCATGGCCACTGGGCATCTGACACTACATGGTCGCGTTTCGTGGATTTTTGTTTGGAGTTTCTTCCTTTTGGATGGCTTCACGGGTCGGGTTGCATGGGCAAAAGCCCCGAAAGGTCTAAGCACCTTGGCTAGGTCTCCCAGCTAGGTGCCCTTTTATCGTTTCTTTTTTTGGGGAGGGTTCCCTACTAAAATATGCCACAGAAAGAAGGGTATGCTTATTCTAACCTCCCTACTGGAGGACCTGATTTTGCGGGGGCTGAAGCTCTTTGGCGCCTCAGAAGGTTGGCCCTCAGTCAGGAGTGGATCCACGAGGTCTTCGACCACATTCACCTTCAAGCACACCAGCTGGGGTGCCAGTCTTCGGAGTGGATCAGTAATGTTGGACTCTCTTTAATGCAGCCCCCCCTCCCCTGCGGAGTGGATCATGAATTGGAAAAAGAGATTGTACAATAGAGGCTACTATTCATCAAGGAGGTCTAACATTAGTTTGTTGTCAGTTTCTAGACTTCCCTCCCGCAGATTGGCATGGAAGCCACCAAAAAGTCCATCTCGAGGTGGGTCAAAACCAATGGTACCATTTTGGGGTAGGTGCACCACCCATTTTAGTTTGTGTTAGTGCGGATTGGGATGTTCACTGGAAGTACGTGATTTTGACCCATGGCCATCTCTCGGAGAACCGTCGAAACCAGGGCCACCCAGTCAGGTTCCATGTTTGGTTCTGGCTCAGGTTTTGGTCAGTTTTGGTTGGCTTCCCTCCCACGTTCGCAACGTGGAATCCACCAACAAGTCCCGGAGGACATCGTCCAAATCAGGGCCACCAGTCAGGTTCCATGTTTTGGACCCCAAGATAGACTTAAACAAGAAGAATTCCCCATGTCCTACAGTCCTTTGTGTGAATTTGTTCCATGTTTCGGCCGTCAAGATGAGACCGTGAAGTTGAGTTTCCCTTTAAGGACGCCCTGGCTGAATCTACCCCGTGGTGAAAAAGTGATGTTGGGGTGTGGGGTGTGGGGGGGGGCCAACCTTCTTTTGGTTGAAAGGTCAAAAAGTGGGTGTGCTTTCTGTTGGGGAGGGGGGGGGGGGTGGGGGGCAACCTTCTTTCGGTTGATTTTGAAGGGAAACCCAAAGGAAAAGCCCACGAGCCCAAGGGCTCCCCTAGAAAGTCGGCCAAATAGAACCTGGATGTTGATGTTTTGCGCCCCCCACCCTTACAACTTGCCCTGCTCAGTTTGGCGCGAGGTGATCACGCTGCTTTCCAATTGTTTCCAATTGGCTTAACGTGTTGTTGTTGAAAAAGCCTTGAGTTAGCGAAGGTTCATGTTTGGGGCTTGAAAATCCATATTGTTTTATCGCGTACCTACCTGGGTCTGCTTGAAATTCGGGGACCCGAACAGATTTGGCGAATCAACACAGGCGGAGGGGCCCAAGGCTTGGCATGGAGAGGTACCAGCAAAAGGGTGTCGATCTTGGCCACGCTCGTGTGGCCATGTGAGCTACCACCAAAACGGTTCGTACACAAGAGAAGGGGAAAAAGCCAAGACGCAAGAAAAGCAAAAATAAAAGCGAGCGAGTCTTTAAAACGAAGGATTCGGAGATATTTCAGTTTGACACACCAGGGTTTCGGCGGCTCACGTGGACATTGTTTGAAACTCACCAAAAAGTCCGCGAGAGGCGAGTGAATCACTTCCGGAATCACTATGAGCTGACCAGGCCGGTTTCGGAGTTCGGAGTTCGGAGTTCGGAGTTCGGAGTTCGGAGTTTGGAGTTCGGCGACCTCCAGGTCTTTTTTTGTCAAAAAGGTGCCCCAGGCCTTCATTGGCTTAGGACTTGACTGCTGGGTAACGGATCTTTAGACCTGTCTCTCTATTTGATCTTGACTGCTTAAGACTTGACTGCTTTTTGGTTGAAATTTAGAGGTGGTTTCCACTAAAGCCCCCAAAAAGTGACGAAGTTTTTGCAGGTCATTGCAGCAACAAAGAAGAATATGTTTTATTCTCCCCTGTTGGTTTTGAAAGGGAATCTATCACTACAGGAAGTATGTTCATGTTTTACTTCTTCTGGGGGACTTAAGCAAATGGAGGCTGGTTTTTGATGTTCAAACTGGCCGCAAGAGATAGAAACCCGGCAGTTCTCGCGGTTTCAAGCATCACTAGGTGCCCCAGCGATTGGTGCAACCTTTCTCACCCCTTGGTTAGGAGATTCGGTTCCCCTACTAAAATAGACAGAAAAGAGAAAAAAGAAACGGTCATAAGCGCTCGAATCTGGATGTGATCATTTTTTGAGCCAAGTTTTCTCTTTGTTGCATTTTGCTTGGCTGTTAGGACTTTAACTTTTTGCCAACTCATGGGTTTTCCGTATTAAACCACTAAAAGTTATTCACTTTTAGCGGGGGTGCAGATTTCGCAACCGAGTTCTCTTCCTTTCAGGAGGCCATCCAGATTCAGATGTGTTTGGGTCTATTCCTCGCGAGTTCCTGGACTTTTGTGGGAAGACCCTAGTCTTCAGCAAGCCGTTTTCGTATTTCTTTTGGGGGCGACTTCACTCGATCGGAAGTTATTTGTTTGTGTCTGGTCCCAAGTCTCTGCGAATTCATGCTGCGTGGTCTATTCGCATTCTCTTCACCCATCGTTAACCTTCACTCATGTTCCCAGGGGTTGGCCAATTGGGTGCGACCGAGGCCATGGTTTTAGCTCAACCTAGGGGTTGTAAGACCCTACGATTTATGTCGGGAGTTCGCATTGTGCAAGGACCAAACTCAGGACTTGGTAAACGAGGCCCTGAGTCCAACCAGCATTCACCTCTGCCAAAGCCTTTCCAGTGCTCCATGTTCGGGACCACTTTTAAAAGCTTTCTGCAATTCTGTGCTTTAAATCCTACGTGCAAGGCGCAATTTTAGCCGTCCATAGAAATGGACATAGAAACAGCGGCGGGTGTTTCCAACTTACCGCAGGGGACCCAACCAGAACGCTATTGGCTTCCATCGGGGAAGAGAAACCTCCATGGACACCGGACACGACAGGAAGGATCTTCTGGTGAAGAACATCCGTCGGGCGCAGCGACAAGCCTTGAAGGACCGGCCCATGAAAATTGGTTTTGCTGTGTCCCTTTTGGGGTGTCCTTGAACGGATTCCGTTTGGGGATTCCCTTAAAGGAAACCATAGAGGGTGTTTCTTGGGGTCATTCATTCCATTTCTCATTCCCGGAGAACCAGCAAGTTTTAGGCTAGTTTGCTTAGACATAGATGGGTTCCACTGGTTTAGCTTGGTGTTATTTTTCAAGGAAACCCATCTATTGTTTGCCAAAAGGACACCTATGTTAGGGAGACTTCTTTGTTTGAGGCTATCCTTTGTCGGGGTTGTTTTAAAGGGAAGCCGAAAGGAGATCTATTTTGGCGTTCTCCTAGCCAAGCCACACCCACTTTTACTGGGTCTGTTTTGCAATCAAAAGGGTGGGATCAATCACCCTTGTGATTTCGTGGGTTTTGTTTTTACGTCAAGAGAACACACCAAGCCAACTGTTGCATTTACCGTTGGCATTGCAGTGTGGATGACACACCAATGGCATTCCAGTTGTTTTCACTCCAGACATCTCCGAAAAGGGGTACCCTCCCACAGCTATCATGGATGTGCAAGGCCCCTGTAACAACACGACTTCCCTTTGGGAAAGTTGGCCTTTTTGCACTTCCATGTTGGTGGGAGGGTACTGTACCCCTTTAAAAAACAACAAAGAAAAACAACCGACATGTCCTCTTTCGACCGGAGGACTTTCCGGAATTTAATGGGCCCGGGTGTGTCCGACCGGTGAGGGAAAATCACCGCACGAAATCGGACGTCTAGTTAACATTCATGCCCACAGTTTCCGATCATGTTGATCAGTAATAAGGTACCCACCCTGAAGTCCGCCAAAGGGTTCCAACCCATCAAATGACCTCCGCTCACATATAGATTTCGCGCCATGTTGTACCTGGCCGGTTAAGAAGAAAGTCGTCAGAGACTTTGCGCCGTTGCTTGAACCAAAAAAAGCCAGTTGCACCATGGTGGTCCCCTTGCCCCCCTTCGGAGAAGGGTCATTGCTCCACAAAGTGAAAAGGCCATGAAGACGCGCGAACATCCAAGAGCTCCTGTCCAAAACAGGAATCCGCATTGTCGGGAACTCGCCGTCAAAACCGACCTTTTAATCGTTTGATCAACTTTTAGTTTTTTGGGGTCCCGAAAGAGATCACTGGGCTGTCCGTTTTCAGATGCCCTGCCAAAAGTGACTAACTCTTGGTGGGCGAAATGGAAACCAAACCACTGAACCGAGTAAGTAACAACTTCAAAAGCTCAGGAACCGGATGGCCCCGAGCCACCAAGAAATCCGCACGGTGTTGGCAGGTCTGACGGCCACGGCCCTTCCCATGGTTGTTGTTGGGACACATTTTGCCCATTTTTGCTTGTCTAAAAATCGAGATTTTTTGCTCCCCTAACCCAACGTCAACCAAGTTGCCTGTACTCCTACAGTTCACTTTTGCACAAGAAGACGTAGTGGGAGCTTTGCTGGACTGGACCATTCAACTTGGCACTTCTAGCCAGCGCTTGGGCCAAGCCATTCTCTCCTTTTGCAGGCCCCTCATTTGGAGATCCCATGAATGACGGTGACATGGGCGTGGCTCGGTTTTTTTTGGGGGGTCCCTTGCTCTCGTTTTGTCGCGGCTCGTTGTTTTTTTTGGGCGTGGCTCTCCCTCTCTCTCTTTTTTTGCGGGGACAAATAGCAGGAGCACCGATGCTCGCCGTGTCGTGTGGGTCCGATTCCTGCGCGCCACCCAGGAAAGCCACCCGTGTGGGGTTCCAACTAAAGTGGTTGCTTCAATTTACCGGTGCTCAAAGAGGTGGGAGTCTGGGACCCCAGGATGGACAACTGGAAGAGGCAGCTGCTCGGGAGCCGCAGTTCGGCTCTGCCATAATTTTGTAGCGTTTGCTTGGGGAATCCCATAGTTCAGGTTTTGAACTTGGTAAATATGCAGATGACTTTGGATCTTCGGGCATTTAGAGCCTCCCCTTTGAAGTGATCAGGTCTTTGTGCGACTCCCACTCTGGTATCACGGAAACGGTTCTTTGGCGCAGCCACGGGGATTACTGAAACCTAAAACCTTACAACGCCTCCCTCAATCATGGGTATCCCACATGGGACTGGCTTCTCACCAAATGCTTGGCCCGGGCGGCCATGGCGAAGGTATTTGGAAGCATGTTTTCGATGCCAAACCATGCGGATGAACCAACGGGATAGCAAAAAGCTCAGGGTGGGTGCCCCCGCTTGTTTCTTCTTATTCTACTAGGCCCCCCAGTAGTGGCCTTTTACCCTTTTTGGGGGAGGGTTCCCCCACTAAAATAGACTACAAGAAAAAGTACCCTTATTCTAAGCTCTCTACTGGAGGATCTAGTCTAGAATCTATCCATGATCAACTTGACTTGAACCAAACGACAGGCACCTCTTCATCCAGGTGGCTGTGGCTTTAAAAAAAAAGGGTACCCGAAATGGCTTGCCCTGGCAAATGGAAACATGGGCTCCGATTCCTGGTTCAATTTTGACTCCACGCATTTGACATTCGAAGCTCTGAGACCTGAAGGAGCTGCGCCATGGGGGCACGATGGACGCCCCGCTTTTTCTAGGTCCAGAGAGCTAGAATAAGGGTACCGGGTATTTTTTCCGGTAGTCTATTTTAGTAAGGGTTTTCCTCCCAACTAAAAAAGGGGCGAGAGGTCGGGCACCAATCGCTGGGGGACCTAGTTTTGTGTCGGACACTCAGCTGGATTTCGTTTTGTCGCAGGCCCAAGGCTTTGCGGCCTGCTCTCCGACGACCTTTGTGCTACCCTTGGAGCAACCTGGCATGGTTCGGAAGGCGCCGGGAAGACGACGTGCATGTTCTGACTGGTGGAGTTCCTGGACTTTAGTCACTTTTTGGGTTTGGACCATTTTAGTGGGAAATGAAAGGTTCGGACTTGTTTCGGCCAATCCACTCAGGAAGTGAGTGTTTTTATTTGCCGGAAGGGACACCAAAAGTGGATGCAAACAGCGGACAAATGCAGTACTTGCGGCATGTGGTGCTGTTATTCGCATGATGTGGCTTGTGAAAAGTGTCTACTGGGTATAGTGGGGTTAGTGTGTTTAGTGTGTTCGTGTCTAGTGGGTTTCGTGGGGTTTCGTGTGCTAGGTGGGTTTCGTGGGGTTTCGTGTGCTTAGTGCCGGTATGTGTGTATTGTGTGTTTTGTGTTGTCTGCTGTGTCGATTGAACTTTAGTGTTTAGTGTGATTGAGTTCTGTGACTCTCAGTGAGCTTCGAGTGTCTATGTGCTTGCGCTTAGTGTGTGTGTGTGTGTGTCTAGTGGGGGGTTGGTGTGAGTAGTGAGTTTAGAGTTTAGACCCCTTAGCGTGTTTCGTGTGTTTTGTGTGTCAGTCTGTTTGGTGTGTATGGGTTTGTGTGTGTGTGCGTGTGTTTACGTTTGTATGTGTATGTATGTGCATGTATGTGTATGTGTGTGAGTGTGTATTGGCATATGTATGTATGTGGCTCGTTGCATTTGCTTGTGTATCTGTGGGCATAGGTATTATATATATATATATATATGTATTTATACACGTGTATGTGAGTGTGCCCGTTTCTGTCTCTGTGTTCTTGGGTATGTGGTACTTCTGTGCGTGTGCCTGTTTGCGTGTGCGTTGGTGCTTCCGTGTGCACGTGCGGGCGTGCGTACGTGCGTGCGCCTCATCAGACACTTTAGCTTCAAGCACAGACCGGGCATTTGTCTCGACGCAAGGTATTCGATGTTTGTCGAAGAGTCGGTGCCTCAAGTTGCGCAGCCTCAATCGGTTGACAGTTGACTGGAATATATTGCAGTCGTCTCGCCGCGCTGTCCAGGATCATGCTCAAAACATGGCAAGCGAACCCGGGATTGTAGGTTCTCTTGAAACCAATGGGTGAAGCCAAGTCAGTGTTGGAATCGAAGCACGGTCTCAAATTGTGGACTGCTGTAGCTTTAGCCGGTGAAGTTTCGCTTGGCCCGAAGCTGAACACAGGCTTGATCAATCCGCAAGATCCCTATTTAAGATGGCAGTGGTTGCCCTTTTGTTTTGGTATCCCACTGATTGCAGGCACAACCTCCCTTCAAGAACTCACACACAACTTCCTGCAGCCAGCTTTTGGAAGTCCCACGAGTTCAGAATAGAGCAACAGCAAGTGACTTCAAGGGAGCCCAGGGAATCACCCCTTAAGAACTTGCTGGAACGTGGCGAAGAGTTCCCTGCTACAGATGCGAACCGCCTGGGATCCACTAGCAAAGTAGTTTGTGCGAAACATGCTAGTCTTGGAATGTGGTTCCTCTTTTCGGAGAGGGCGGGTTGGACTCTTTCCGACCAATTCATCTCAAATGAGTCGTTCCCCCGCTTAGGTTCAAGAAGCAGCAAGCCAACGGCGCCATCTGGATCATGAAGCCAGTCGGCAAGTTTGGGCCTTGATTCCAAATTCGACGCTTGGAACGGTTGAACATGGCGTGTTACCTGCCTGGGCACAACGGAAAGTTCGGAAGGGTTCCTCTTGAGTCTCCATTAATGAATTTCCTTCTTAGCATAAAGGCCTTCCTAATAACTGTAGCAATAATAATATCATACACTAATAACAATGTAGCTTGTCCGAAGCCTATTCCCCAATGATAGGCTGTTCAATGCTCCAACATTTTAATTATGGATTGAGAAGATTACCGACTAGAGCAAGGATGAACTGGATTGCGGATTGTGATTAGGCCTTAGGGGTTTTCGAACAGTTCAGGGGACATTCATTTGCTGGAACCAATGGCAGGGTTGCCAAAGCCAGCATTCACCGGCTTCTTCTTGGGCATGGAAAGTCTTAGTACCGGACCCGCAGACCTGCCTGAGGCAGAGTTTGGGCAGAATTGAAATCACGACCCTCCCGGGAAGGAGGGGGGATGCGGCCTCAATGCGAGAATTGTGTGCTCGCACGTTCGTAGGCGCTTACTTGCGCGCGCAGCACTCGCAGCAGGAAGCAGACGAGCGCGTGTCTTGTAGTTGTTCTTGAGTCGATCGATGAGTGAGGTTTGGAGCTTATCTTCTTTGCACGCTTTGACGAAGCAGGCGCTTGCAGTTGGCATCTTCCAAAGCTTTGCTTTGGCAGCGTAAGTGGGTAAGAGTGCATTGTCTTTGTGCTGAGCTTATGTCTAGCTAGCCAGTTACTTGGAACAAGTGTCGGGTTCATGTCTGGCTGGTACACCCGTCACTTCGAGGCGTGCGTTGGTTGTCTGGAGGTTTGTTTGCAAGTTGCGCTGGCTCCAAGCCGTTACATCATAGACGTTTTTGGAACGGGCTCGACGGGCAATCTTCCCAACTTAAAGTTTGACAGCGCGCAGCTTAAGTCCAACTACTAGGGTCATTATGTTGACTGTTTCCGGGGGTTGTCAAAGCCTGAGGTTGTTTCCCTTTGCCACTCGGGGGTGACTTCGGCAAAAGCAAAAGTGAGGGCAGCATGTCCTTCAGAGGTGCTTTTAGCAAAAAAAGTTCGCAGAAGCAATCTTTCACGGCGAAGCTTGGCGGAAAGGTTCGCGTAAGGCTGAGCGTCATCCGAACAAGAATGGAAAAACAACAAAGTTCAAACGTGTCCGGATGCAGTCTTTGTCTAGCATTTGCTTAAGCTGGCTTCGAAGGTGTCTTCAACTTCTGAGAGGTGGCATGGGAACTGAATATCGCTGAGCCTGAGCCACTTGGACACATCGCATGCAGCCCAGCAGCCGTCCGTTGCCAAAGTGTCTGGCACAGCCCAAGACTGCTGTGGCTCAAACGTAGCATGTCACTCCGCTTTGCTTTCGCCAGGAACGGGTGTGCCAGACCACACTCCAATCCCCTTCTTTTTATGGGTTCCATGCCGTTCACGCCACCTTTGAAACAAATTTGGATCGCCAGCCTCATGTCGTTCAGCAGAGCGGCCTGGGGCATTCCTCGTAAATCTACAGCCTGCGTTGATTCGCCAGAGATGCAGCAAGCGGGTGCGAAGGTCCTTGCAGCTTTGATGACCAACTGTTTTCTTGCCTTCAACTCGGCTGGACAGTCAAATCAGATTTGCGTGAACACCCGTGGCAAAAGGACACATCCGTAGATTCGGATTCGAGGAGAAGGTTGGGGGTGAGGGTAGTCTCGTTTTTGTTTGTGTGCTGTGTGGTAGAAAAAACATTGGCGCAGGTTTTGGCCTTGCTCGGTTCAATTCAGAGGCAAAACTCTGCGCCAAACGACGCTGTACAGCACCGCACAGAAGAACAAACAACAAGCTTATTTTCCGTGACCTCGATTCAGTTCTTGGTTGCCATGATCCCTTTTGAGAATAGGGTCTAGCTAAATTTCAGCAGGTCACTTATCGAGAGGTCATTTAGGCTACAGAAGCGCCACTTAGAAGCAGTGGTTCCTGGCTACCTTGAAGAGTGTACATTTGAGCCCAATCTATGTAAACTGAGCCCAGCTGATGACGGGCAAGCGGCGACACTCGAATGACACCCAAACGAGCTAGTCGACACTGCCGTGTGAGTGGCCTCTTCGTGAGCTAGGTGACCTTGATTCGCCTCCGCGCCACACTCACATGCCACGCGTTGACATTCACATTTGAACAATAACTAGGTCCCCCAGTAGTGCCCTTTTACCCCTTTTTTGGGGGAGGGTTCCCCAACTAAAATAGACTACAGAAAAAAGTTGGTACCCTTATTCTAACTCTCTACTGGAGGACCTAGGTAATGCGCAAGCTGCTGCACTTCAGGGCACAAAAGGCCACGTTGTCAAGCCAAAAGGAGCCACTTGCAGCCCCGACACTCACTTACGTGGCCTCATTCGCTTTTTGTCTAAGTGGCCGCCATTTGAGGTCACCAAAAAGGAGCTGGAATCCTACAACAGGAACATCCACAAGTCACGCCGGCAGAGCCGGTGGATTCACCTAGATAGAGTTGTTTTGATAGCAGTGTTTTGCCGAATGCACAGGCAGGCCATGGGTTGCAAAGTGGCTTCCTGCAAGTTTGCACCCCCCCCCCAGTACTGCGCCATATATTTCATATAATGTAAACATCCGCTTGATCTTACAGACATATGTAAATCATCCTCGCATGTTGGACATCCCCAAATACGCGCATGGTGTGATATTGTGCCTTGTGATCTGCGTGTTGGCCGTGCTACGTGCACGGAAGGCACCCAAAAAAAAGCGAAACCGACCCGACGCTCCAAGGTCGCAGGGTCGGGGCATCTTCCTCTTTGACAAGCTGAGCATCTTGGCGCAAGTTGCAGTCCGTCCTCTCGCGAGGTCAACAATGGCTGTGGGTCAAACATGGGTATCCATTTGGAACCCTAGACAATGGAGCCAAAGACTAAAACCTGCGGTGGACCCTGGTGCTTTAATTTTGACCCATACCCATATTGAAATTATTTTATTTAAGATTCACTAAATATAGTATAGAGCAGATCTATATTGAAATGATTCAGACTAAAGTTTCACTAAATATAGAGCTGAATCAAACATGATTGTTGTCGCGTGTTTCTTTTTTTTGGGGGGGGA
>CAUJNA010003630.1:132500-137500 GCA_963377175.1 Effrenium voratum
GACTCCATGTGAAGCAAACAATCAAATATGCATCCTATAACTGGGTCTATCAAAGCCTCTGGAAGGCCAATATGTAAAGGGCTGGACATGACATACCAACATGTGCAGTAGAACCTGCCAGAGGCATGCGAATTTGCTGAAATTAATATGATTTATTTTCCCCTGTTGGTGTTAAAGGGAATTTTCCAGGGGTCTTAGCCAAATGACAGCATATGATAAACCGAGGCAACAAACATAGATTGGGTTCCCATACTGTGGATGTTTGCGAAATCCTCGGCACTACCGTTCAGAAACCTGGATTTCTGATGATTTCCCTGCAAGCACCAACAAACAATGGTTTCAACTTTGAACCATGGTTTGAAGGTGTAGGATTTCGTCCATCCACCGTTTCATTGGGTTACCACGCAATAGATTGTTACTAGGATCATTTAGGGAAACCCATATAATGTTGTTCCTTTTGCCATTGAGAATGGGCTCAATGGTCGGTTGGATCCACTTGCCGAGATACCGCAGCGGATTTGTGGCGGCCTCGGGTACAGGTTCCTGCACCTTTGAGCACGGGGTTGTAATTTGAGCGGGGATTTCCCCTTCAACAGTTGCCATTTGCTGGTGGTTGCCATTGAAACGATCGCCACTCTGGGAGGGTCCAGCAAGAGACATGGCGCGGAAGCCCTGTTAGAGGGTGATTTTGTCAACACGCCTCGAGGGTCCTGTGAGCCTGACAAAGCCTCTTGTGAGGATTGGGCATTGCTCACTGCAGTCCCTTACAGGGAATCCTAGGATTGGTCATTCGTTTCCCTTCTCGACGCAGCCCAGGCGATGTGTGGTGAAAACACGCTTCTGCTTGGGTTGGCTGCATCTAGGTCCCCCAGTAGTGCCCTTTCTCACCCCTTTTTTGGTTGGGAGGGTTCCCCTACTTATATAGACTACAGAAAAAGGTGTACGCTTATTTTAACCTTTTTACTGGACGACCTAGCCATAGTTCTAGACAACCAAAGGTTTCCTGTGAGGGGAGCTATGACCATGACCCACACAAACGAGTCTTGACCACGGCTGATGATCGATATGCTGGAAGCCTTCTGATTTGTTAGAATTGGACGTACGCGCGTTTCGGTGAGTGTATCTTATGATAGGGGCACCCCCAAAATGTTTAGTTTCCTTTTGATTTCACTATAAAACCTGTGCCAACAAGGGTACCCTCGAAAAAGACACGCCCATGTATAGCAGGCATAAGCGACCCTTTGAAAGCCAAAAGGAACATGACTGGCATCAGGTTTTGTTCTTCCCTGCCTCGTAACTGCTCCTCTCTTCGCCCCTGCTCAGATCGTTTCTTTGGTTCGCCGCAATAGGCAATCCGATGTTGAAGGATTTTGGGGGTTTTGACTGCCCGGTGCAAAGAGCCGTCGCAACAGTTGAGCAGGTACCTTGAACGTTCGTGTTTTGACATTGGGGTCTCCTCTCATGAAATGGGAGCCACAACAGCCGAGAAGCGGCTTTGAATTTGGGCCCTTCTAACTCCGTGCATGGCTTTCCCATTTTAGGGTTTGGTTGTGACAAATGTGATACCCTCCCACCCTTTTCACCTGGAGCCTGACACGGACATGGTCCCTTCAAAAGGAAAATGGTCTTCCCAGGCCCCCCCCCTGTCAGGTTCCATTTCAATTTGGTGGGAGGGTGAAAGGGACGGCACGGGGATCGACTTGGCCAACTTGCTGCAGGCACGCTTCTCGCACGCACGCTTTTCGATGGATACCGCGGACTTGCGGCAGGCTCAGAGGTTGTGGATCCCTGTGTCGTCAAAAGTTTCTGGGGTCCCGTAAAAGGAAACCACACGAGGGTGTTTGTTGCCAAGGCAAGTTGTTGGTAGATTACATAAGCATGTCCCCCATTCAGTGGAGTTAAGCTTGTGATTAGTGGGTTAGAACACAGATTCCCTAGCCACAAGATGCGATGTCGGAATGCGTAGTGTACGTAGCTTTTCCAGGTCGAATGCAAAAACATGCGGCCCAGCAATTGCACAGTACTCTCCTCTCTCCTTGGTTCTGATGAAATTACGGTTCCCTACGCCACACCGCCATTGTAAGTATTCAGATCCTTGCAAGACTAAAGCCAGCTGCTTCCGTCAGCCACTTGCGTGTTCGATCGCCCCGAATTGGCGACTTTTGCTTCAAGCCTGGGGGCCTTTCTCGTGCAGTGTCGCGATGACTTGGAGGACATGTTCCACTCCAAACCCTTTGAGAAATACTCTATCGAGTGGTAACCCTTTGTCATGTTCTTTACCTAAGGAAGCGGAATCGCTGGGCTAAAGAAAGTGGACAGGTTCTCATCAGCACCTGGGTATGTGTCAAAAATCGGGCGGCTTTCCTTTTCGTTTCCTTTAAAGCAGGGTACCTTCAAACAAACAAATGCAGCAACACATACCCACCTGCTAGGTCGGATGCCATGATCCACCTGACCAACGTGGCTAGCGACCTAGCCTGCGTTGCCAATACTATGGGATGCCTTTTGTTGAGGGTGTCCTTTTTGGGATGGCGTTAAAAGCAAACCCAGGGAGAACACACAATTTTCGGTTGCCCTAGTCTCCCGTATGTTGCTTTCCTCGGGTGAAACAAACATCGCCCTTTCGGGCTCATCTGCTGTCAGAACAGCCTTTAGACGGAAGAGAGCAGAGAGGCTCCTTTTGGGAGGGCGAATGCTTGGAATGGCAGGAAAATGACACAGCATCAGGGAACTAGCTGCAGTTTTTGGGGAAGGGGAATGCTTGGAAGGTATGACATTAGCAGGAAGACCACTCTTGTGTTGGAAGCGCGACACCAGACATCCACAAAGTTTGCGGGAAAGGGAGCTCAGTTGGCCAAAACCGACCTTGTAAACACTTTGGTTTTCCCATTTTGGTCCATATGTAGTCAAGGTTCCACTTCAAATTTCCAGGCAGCTGGCGAAGTGAGGGAAACGTTTCAGCCACTGGATGCTGCAAAGCTGACAGGCAGTGCAGAAGCACAACGATCACTACGACGAAAAGCGAGGTGGGAAATGGGACCTGTCCGGAGCTCAGCAGAAGGCAAAAAAGACAAGTGGCTTCAGCTCCAGATGAAAACCAAAATCCCTAGAAATCACGTGCCCCAGGCTAAGATCCAAGTTCCGGAAAACAAAATCCCTAGAAATCACGGTGCCCCAGGCGAAGAACCGTGTGCTAAGAACAGCGGTCCATTGATTTCCTTAGCCTTTGGGCTTCACCGAAATGTGTTGAACATGTCAAAGGCATGTGGGTGTGGCTCAGAATTAAACCGGAGGGGTTCCGCAGGTTTTGGTCCATGTTTCCACTTACCAGGGTTCCATTTTGGTACCGGTTTTTTGAGCCACAGCCATGTGGCAACGCATTTCAATGGGGAAGCTTTATCAAAAAATGGCTGGTAGACATGAGTCCCCTAAAAGATGTTCGCACGGTCTCCCATTAATTCACAGCCAGGCCTAGACCAACGTTGATCATTTTGCTCAAGCCAACCGTAGGACGGGCGTTTTGTCCCCGTCTCGAAGGGGATCCCGTCTCAAAATCCGCATCCCCACTCTACCCGCTTTCCAACCATGGAAGAGAACCAGGGGTTTTCCCAAAAAGACAGCATAGTCTCCCAACACCCTCTTGTCAGCTTGCATGTTTGATGTTGGAGGGAGGGTACTAGAAGTGAGGATGAGTGCGACTGCTGGAATGGCGATGGAAGCCTGGAGAACGGAACTAGGCGACCTTACTCACGCTGGCCCAGTTAGGGTAGTAGGGATGGGTCCTTGATACGGATACATTTCTCTCACAAAAAATATATGTTGCCTAACGTTGGCCATGCCCATAGCACTGAGAGTCGGTGAATGTAGTAGATCAAAGGTGTCCCATCAGGCGCCCCTTTTCTTGGTCAAATGCTTCACAGAAGAAAGCCGGTGAGCAGTCCACAACCTGGCTAGCTCGTGTTTTGTTGCAGGTGGGGGGGTGTTGGATAGTTGCGTGTTTTGTGTGTGTGTGTGTGTTTGCATTGATGTGGTGTACCTGTGTTTGTTAGATTTTGATTTTGTGCGACAGAAACAGATCAATGTACGCATGTCTTACGTTGTGTTGCTTGAGGTGTAGCCCTTGGGGTAGACTGTTCAGCTCATGCCAGTTGGATGGCAAGACATTGCCCATTCTAGGGGCAACTTCCTCATTCTGTCCAGAAAACTGTCAACAATCGCCAGGCACAATGGCTGGTCTCTCTCTCTCTCTCTCTCGCATCAGAGGTAAGCTCCTGGCAGCACCTTAGCAAAGAAAAAATGAATTCCAACAATGGCTGGTGCTTGAACTAAAATTAGGAATCAATCTCTCGAACCCGCGGCCAAGGCATTCACTGAAGATGCACCTCATGATGACCGAAGATCCCAAGCACGCCAGACATGGCTTGAAACCCTCACTCCGGCGAGGCAGATCGTCGGGATTCTAACAAAAGCGAATCGGGCACCATATTTTGCTTGGGTTAGGGCTCTGAGTTGGAAGCAGCCGCCATTGGCAGAGGCCAGGGTGAACCCTAAACAGGATTCCGACATAGAATTGACATGAATCAGATGCCCTCAGAACTGCTGAGCATCCGAAGATGTTTTTTTTTTTCTGCAAGGTTGGTTGTGTTTTTTTTGCTAATGGCTCTTCGGCCCTTGTGTTCGCCCTTCCCTCATGTGGCCTTGAAACAGAATGATAGGTGGGTGGGTCGGTGCGTGGGTGAGTGTGTGTGTGTATGTGTGGTTGATTAGTTGGTTGGTTGAGTTGAGTTGGGTTGAGTTGAGTTGTGTTGTGTTGAGTTGAGTTGAGTTGAGTTGTTGTGTTACGATTTGATTTGATTGATTTACTGACTGATTGTTTGATAAACTAATTGTGGATTTTGATTTGACTGTTTTGATTGCTTGATTGCTTGATTGGTTTGATTTGATTGGTTTGAATTGATGCGATTGGTGGATTGATTGATTCATTGATTCATTGATTTTCA
>CAUJNA010003630.1:140000-192500 GCA_963377175.1 Effrenium voratum
TATGTTTGTATGTATGTAATGTATGTAATGTATGTAATGTATGTATGTATGTATGTATGTACGTACATACGTACGTATGTATGTATGTATGTATGTATGTATGTATGTATGTATGATGGGGTGGAAAAGGGGGAGGGGTCAGCGGGGGGAGGGGTCAAATCAGGGAAGACAGCATCAACCGTGCACTGTTGCTCAGCAATGCTTTGTAAGACTTTGTACGGGCTAGTAAGCCTTAGTAAGCCTTAGTGGGCCTTAGTGAGTGCATTTGAGCAGGATCGCTGTTTGAACCCATTAGTGAGCTCAGCAAAGGATGTTCAGGCTCATGAAAGAAAAATGGCCACGTTTGTGCGTGTTTTGAGCCTTGCTGAGCGGTTTTGAGCGCTACTGAGCGCTAGTGAGTGCTACTGAGTGCTATTGAGTGCTACTGAGAACTGCTGAGTGCTACCGAGCACGCGCGGTTCGATTGCGTGCTTTAGTCAGGGAATTTGGCAAAACACCGCGATTTGGTCAATTTGAGCCCTCCCCCTTTGCACCCCGTCAAATGTATGTATGTATGTATGTATGTATGTCTGTCTGTATGTATGTATGTATGTATGTATGTATGTATGTATGTATGTATGTATGTAATGTAATGTATGTAATGTATGTAATGTATGTAATTTATGTAATGTATGTAATGTATGTATGTATGTATGTATGTATGTAATGTTATGTTATGTTATGTTATGTTATGTTATGTTATGTTATTTATGTATGTATGTATGTGTCGCACTTGCCCGAGCAAGGGGGTCAGTGTGTGCGTGAGTAAGTGACTGCTGCCTGCGCGCACTTGCGTGAGTAAGCGAATGAGTGAGAATGTGTGTGTGTGTGTTTCAATTCGAGTGATTGAGTATGATTGAGTGTATGGTTGAGGGAATGAGTGAGTGTGCGTGTGTGCGCGCCTAAGCAAGCAGGTCAGTGAGTGAGTGCGAGCGTTGGTAGATGATCGCGTGAGTGAGTAATTTGGCGCATGTGTGTGTGTGGTATGTGTATAATTGATTTGAGTAGATGACAGTGAGTCAGTGAGTCAGTGAGTCAGTGAGTCAGTGAGTCAGTGAGTCAGTCAGTCAGTCAGTGAGTCAGTGAGTCAGTGAGTCAGTGAGTCAGTGAGTCAGTCAGTCAGTGAGTGAGTGAGTCAGTGAGTCAGTGAGTCAGTGAGTTATTCAGTCAGTCAGTCAGTTAATCAGTCAGTCAGTCAGTGAGTCAGTGAGTCAGTGAGACAATGAGTCAGTAAGTCAGTGAGTCAGTGAACGAACGAATGAAAGAATGAGTGAAAGACGGAGTGAAAGAGTGAGTGAATGTCTGAATGAGTGAGTGCGTGGGTTGGCGTGTGAGTCAGTGCGTGCGTGAGTGAGTGAGTGAGTGAGTGAGTGAATGAGAGAAATATTGAAATAATGAAATAACGAAAGAGCGAAAGAGCGAAGGCGTGAAGGAGTGAAAGAGTGAAGGATTAAAGAGTGACACGTGGAAGAAGAGTGAAAGGGTGAAAGAGTGCAATAGTGGAAGGGTGAAAAAGCAAACAACCGAAATAGTGAAAGAGAGATAGAGAGAGAGAGAGACAGAATGAGTGAAAGACTGAAAGACTGAAAGAGTGCGAGGAAGTGAGGGAGTATGGGAGTGAGGGAGCGAGGGGGCGAGCGAGCGAGTGAGTGAGTGAGCGAGTGAGTGAGGAAGCGAGTGACTTGACTGATTACTGAGTTTGAATGAGTAAGCAACTGAGTCAGGGAAAGAGCGAGTCAGAGTTTGTGAGTCATCGAGTGTGTGAGTCAGTGAGTCATTTATCTCAGGATGACGACCCGATGGAGGGCCAGGCAGCCAACTTCCGAGGCGACACGCAGGCAATGTACATGTTGTATAAAGATGCGCGTTTTGCGACGGTCGCGGTTAGCACTGCTCAGCAAAGCCCCCCACGGCGACGCGCTCCAGAACTTCTCAGAGTCTTTGTCTGCCCGGGCAGTGCGCAGAAAGCTCATGGACACTTACAGCGCCAATTGCTTGGGATCTCAGATCGGCAGCAGCATCCTTCCAGTGTTTGATGGCATCCCATCATCCCACGCACTTCGCAGCCTGATCCTCGCAGCCTTCAGCGACTACTTGGACAAGAAGGTAAACAAAGTTTTAAGTCCTTCACTGGATCGGAGCGCCCGCCGCCGTCAAGTTCTGCGGCGCGCAGGATTGGCAGTACGTAGGGAGCATGAGCTGGCCGTTGAGTACCAGCTCCTTTCAAAGCTGCAAGCTCCCTACTTCGAAGGTTTTGTGTTTGGGCATTTCTGGCGAGCCCCAGGCGCCATCCACACGGGGCGCGCTTATCAGAGACTGAATTGGCCGAAGTGGGCGCGCAGGTTGCCGAGCTGTTCTGCATGTTGCCTAGCCATGCCAAGGATGGCGCGTTGTTCATGGAGCGCTGTGCGGGTAGCTTATGGGCCTGACTTCGACAGCTGGAAGCGCGTTGCGGGCATGCGGCCATGAGCGCCAGGCCCTCATTCACTCTGGGGTGGCCTTCATGCCCGATGGTGACTTTGCTGACAATGTTTTTTCATTACGTTTACATTTAATTCATTGCTGGTAGGAGTGTGCCTTGGCACACATGAGGCACTGTGTTCCACATGCCACCTTCGCCTTGCCTTGAAGCAAGCCGTCCATGGCCATTGCAAACGCCAGCTTCTCCAAATTATAGCGCAGTTTGCTTCTCCAACGCCACCGTCCGACCAATCCCGACTCGACAATTTGACCCACACGACCTTGTCTGACATGACCGGAGAGCGCAGATCGAGGCCGCAGCTTCACAGCCTGGACTAACGCAAGGACACACAGACATGCCGACATTCAGGCACACAGCGCGCAGACACGCATGTAGCACACAAACATACAGACATTCGCGCAGACTTAGACACACAGACACAGAGAGGTGTGCATGCGCACGAAGTTATACGCATACATACATACCGCCTGCCTGCCTGGCTGCCTGCCTACCTAGACAAACACACGCAATCAGTCGGCCGTGCAGGCACACACATGCATACATGCATCAAACATGCCTGCCTGCCTGCCTGCCTGCGTTCATGCATACATACACACGCACACACACACACACACACACACGCATGCACGCACATACAGACATAGACGCGCACACATTGACACGCTTACACCCCCCCCCCACACACACACACGCATTTAGCAACCGCAACACACACAAGGTGCGCAACACATACTGACACGCATACAGACAGACAAACCGACAAACATACAAATAAGCGCGCGACATACAAACACCCAAACATGCGACTACACAAGCACACAGAGACACACACACACATACTAACATACAAACATACCTCTTTGCAGACATACAATTAAACGACATACAGCAAGAATCTTCTGTAGTGTTGGAGTGCACAAGAACAGCACACATTGTGTATGAAAAGCTGTTCCAGCTAGGTCTGTTTAAGAGCAGGAGGCATTGCGCATGAAAACCAAGAAGTTCAAATAACTGGCAAGAATTGGGAATGGCAGGAGCACGCAAAGCATGGCAATTCATCTCCTCGGCAAGTGTGCAAACCACTTGGTGCTGATGTTTGACAGAGGCTCTCGGAGCATGCTCGCAACGGGTGCACAGACGGGGCCACTGGCACAGCCGTTTCAAATCCACGAATAAACGTGAACTCTCTATGGCCTCTGCGGGCCGACACTAACCTTACACAACTCTTGTTTGTTTTGCAGTCTTCACTTTGCTGGCGCAACCCTCTGCGGACTTTCGGGGGGTTGACCTTCAAGGTGTTTAAACGATTCACCAGCTAGCGATCTGGCAAACTTAGCTAGCTAGCTTATTGGCTGACCAGCTCGCCAACTCGCTAACCAGCTAACTAGCTAGCTAACCAACGAACTGGTTAACAAGGCCGGGTAGATGGAGGCTAACTTGCTTGCTTGTTTGTTTTTTGTTTTTTGTTTGGCTGTTTGTTTGCCAAGTTATCTGCTTGTTTGTTTATTTGTCGCTCGGTCCGCCTGTCCGTCCGTGTCCGTTTGTCTGTGTCTGTCTGTTGGTGTGTGCTTGCTTGTTTGTCTATGTTTTGTTTGGTTTTTGTTTTGTTTGTTTGCTTGGTTGTGTTTGTGTGTGTGTGTTTGTTTGTTTGTTTGTTTGTTTGGTTGGTTGTTTGTTTGTTTGTTCGTTTGTGTGTTCGTGTGTTCGTGTTTTTTGTGTGAATGTATGTATGGTTTGTTTTTCGATGCATGCATGTTTGGAAAGCGTGTGTATGTACGCATATATGCATGTAGTCATGAGGTTATACTTTAGAGCCTCCGGCTCAGTCCGCCGACATTGTCCTCTCCCTTTTCTCCTTCTTCCTCTCTCCCTTGTCTCCCTGGCGTGTTCTGTCGTCCTCTCTCCCTCCCTCCGCTCCCCATCCTCCCCATCCCCCCAAGCCACTCTCTCCCCAATCTCCCTCTCTCGTATGTATGTATGTATGTATGTATGTATGTATGTATGTATGTATGTATGTATGTATGTATGTATGTATGTATGTATGTATGTATGTATGTATGTATGTATGTATGTATGTATGTATGTATGTATGTATGTATGTATGTATGTATGTATGTATGTATGTATGTATGTATGTATGTATGTATGTATGTATGTATGTATGTATGTATGTATGTATGTATGTATGTATGTATGTATGTATGTATGTAATGTATGTATGTATGTATGTATGTATGTATGTATGTATGTATGTATGTATGTATGTATGTATGTATGTATGTATGTATGTATGTATGTATGTATGTATGTATGTATGTATGTATGTATGTATGTATGTATGTATGTATGTATGTATGTATGTATGTATGTATGTATGTATGTATGTATGTATGTATGTATGTATGTATGTATGTATGTATGTATGTATGTATGTATGTATGTATGTATGTATGTATGTATGTATGTATGTATGTATGTATGTAAGGTAGGTAGGTATGTATGTATGTATGCATGCATGCATGCATGTATGTATGTATGCATGTATGTATGTATGTAATGTAATGTATGTATGTAATGTAATGTATGTATGTATGTATGTATGTATGTATGTATGTATGTAATGTATGTATGTATGTAGTGTATGTATGTATGTATGTATGTATGTATGTATGTATGCATGTATGTATGTATGTATGTATGTATGTATGTATGTATGTATGTATGTATGTATGTATGTATGTAATGTATGTAATGTATGAAATGTATGTAATGTAATGTAATGTAATGTAATGTAATGTATGTATGTATGTATGTATGTAATGTAAATGTATGATGTAATGTAATGTAATGTAATGTAATGTAATGTAATGTAATGTAATGTAATGTAATGTAATGTAATGTAATGTAATGTATGTAATGTGATGTAATTTAAAGTAATGTAATGTGATGTTGTGTAATGTAATGTATGTATGTATGTCTGTATGTCTGTCTGTATGTAAGTAATCCTTGCACTTCCCCTTGCCTCCCAGTAATTCCGCACAAAACACTGTTTATTCCTCTCCAGCGTTTTAGCAAATAATGGATGTCCAAAATCACAGAGTTTTCCAGATTTTTCCTAGTTACATATTAAGGAGCCCTGCTACCGCAGCCAGCAAAAAAGTCCGGCCTTCTGCTCATCGAGCTTGGGACCCCTTTTTGCTAACAATAACCCCGGTCCCCGAAGACTAACGTTTAGATTTGGAACGTCAAATCAAATTGCCACCGCGCGGTCCTTCATGGGGGGGGGCGGGTTGCCCCCCCACTTAATCAGACTCGGTGGGGGGGGATTAAGAAGGGAGAGGGGGGGGGGGGGTTATCCTCTATCCTCTCTTAGGTGTCCGACACGCCGAGCAATGTCGGCGGATATCTATGTAATGAAATGCAACATAACGTAGTGTAACGCATGCATTTGTACATATGTATGTATGTATGTATGTATGTGTGTGTGTGTGTATGTATGCATGTATGTATGTATGGTTGTATGTATGTTTGTATGTATTTCTGTATGTGTGTAGGTAATGTAATGTAATGTAATGTATTGTAATGTAATGTATGTATGTATGTACGTATGTATGTACGATGTAATGTGTGTAAAGTAATGCAATGCAATGCAATGCAATGTCACGTAACTTAAGGCAATGTAAAGTAATGTGATGTAGTGCAGTTTAAGGTAATGTAATGTAACGTGTGCAAGTTTTGTGTATGTCTGCGTGTGTGTATGTATGCCTGCATGTATGTATGTCATGCGTATGTTATGTCAGTGCAATGTAATGTAGTGTGATGTGTTGTAAATGTATGTGTATGTATGTTGATGCTAAACATATATATATATATATATATATTTGTGTGCGTTCGCGTTCGAATTTGCGTGTGCATTCATGTTTTGATGGTTTACTGCTGTTCGGTCTATCCATGTATGTTCTTGTTCTATTTACATATACTATCTATACGTCTGTTGGTTTGCATGATTGCTTGCTTAATTGTGCCCGTGTGTGTGTGTGTTTGTGTGCTTGTGTGTGTGTGTTTGTGTGTTTCTGTGTTTCTGTGTTTCTGTGTTTCTGTGTTTGTGTGTTTGTGTGTGTGTGTGATTGTTTGTGTGTGTGTGTGTGTGTTTGTGTGTTTGTGTGTTTGTGTGCTTGTGTGTGTGTGTTTGTGTGTGTGTTTGCGTGTGTTTCTGTGTGTGTGTGTGTGTTTGTGTGTGTGTTTGCTGGTTTGTGTGTATTTTGAGTGCGCGCGTGCGTGTGCGTGTGTGTGCTTGCGTGCGTGCAGAGTTTTTGGCCCGTCCATCCTACACCCCAAGCCAGGTATACACCAACAATTTTTGCACCCTAATAGTGTGCGTGCGGTTCAGAAGTGAAGGCAGGACCCAGAGGTGGGTTTTGTCTATACACCAAAATCAGCTGCTCCCAGGCAGTGAGCCTTTCCTGTTCCTCCCTTGGAAAACGGCAAGGTAGCAAAACATTATCCTTGGGTTTCTGCAGTGCCCCTCAGGTGTTGCCTTCATCTCTTAGGTTTTGGGTCTGGGCTGTTCTTGTGAAGCAGGGGCAAAACCTAAGACACGGACGTTTGAGATCCCAAGGAAGGCCACTTCTGCTAAATGACATAGCCACCATAGGAGGGTATGCTAGTAAGGGACAATAAGTATAAAATGCGGCCACCCGAGAAATTCATGACATCTGGGAAGGCCTCTAGTACTAGGCTTTGACATCGCGAGCGCATGGCAGGAAGGTGCACCAGCTCTTCGAGGACATGCAGAACGTGATTCTCTTCTCGCTCTTGTCGGCCCTTCTGATGCAAGGAGATCTCATGTTCTATATTTAAGACTCACGGGTCGGTTGAAATGTCTGCATGGGGAGCCTTCGCCGACTGTCCAATGCCAACCCTCTGGTCCCTTTTCAATCAGCAGCAGTCTCACATATTTTTGTTGCTCGCTATGCCATTAAGGCGTTGAAACCACAAGTCTCCTGAAACGTTTTTGCGCAATAACGACCCCACAGGACACCCTTCGTAGGGCAAACCACTGCCCCGCCCCCCTCCCCGAAAACAAGGGAAGACCTGGTTCGAATCCTTGGCAGTCGGCTGAGTTTCCGGGTGACTGAGCCCAGTTGGCTGGGTTCCTCGCGAGACCGAGGTGCAAAAAGTGATGATACAAGACAAGCACTGCCGAGCTCTTAGCCGGTTCCCTTCCACTTGCTAGGTGCTCTGGAAAGGCAAGTTGTTTTTTGGAGGGGGGCCAAATTTATTCCTTGGTTGTGGGAGGGAGCGTTTGTGTGCATGTCTAGTTTGCCAATCCGTGTGTTGGGTGCAGGCCACGTTTCTGGGGAGTCTTTAATGACGCGCGAGGTCGGCTGTGGTCAACTTTGACATCATCATTAAGTGCTTGAGGTGTGCAGCTCTGTTCTCGCCTCTTCGAATGTCAAAACTCGGGGCACCCTTATGTGTGAATACAAGGAGAGTACCATCTTTCCAACAATCATGGAAGTGGGCAGGTCCTTTTGAAGATCATAATAAATATTCTTCCAAATCCGTCCGTGCACCTCCGCGACTGCTTGGAAGAGGGCAGAAACAGTTGCCAATCAGTTTGACCCCAACTTCACTGTTCTCGGCATGTTTTTTTGTTTTTTGGTTTGATTCTTTGGTTCTGCTCATTGTTGAGTAGGGGGCCGCAACAAAACACCAAGTTTTTTTTTTGTTGCAAGCCTACCAAAAGGTGCGAGCTGAAATTTGGAGCTTTGAGATTGAAGGCTTTGAGCTCTATGGCTATGACATCATGATCTCCAAGGAGCCGCGATCCTCGATCAAGGAAGCCTTCGGATTGGAACCCACGGCAACCCAAATTCGATGCCTGAGTTGGTCAAGAAAGCGCATCGCTACTCAAAGACGACTATTATTTGGGGAGGCGCCATGATTTCTGACTATCAACAAAGTGACACTTGGCGGTCGAACTATTGGTGTCCCTGTCCCATTGCTCCGAAACCAGAATCAAGATCCCAGACACCAGGGTCGGCAATTGGCCCAAAGGGCCCGTTTTCCCCAGCTGAAAGGTAAGGGGTCTCTTTGAGGTTGGGTTCCTGCGGGTTCCGGAGGGTTCCATGAAGCAGTGCGGAGGGTTCCGTGGTTCGGAGCCGAGGCTAGGTAACCCGGAAGGGTTCGGGTGGTTGCCGTGCTACGGCCGCTGATGTTGTGTTCCTTTTCTGGGCCACGTCTCTTGTGACGATCCGGGTCTTCGGAGATTCCGGATTTATCCTTCATTTCAGGCGGAGCACTCGCAAGTCGGGATTGGTGGTTTATCCCAGTGTAGAGTTTTCTCATCCCCACCCCCCCAAAAAATGCAACTGGGGGAGGGGGGCGAACCCTGAAATTGAATTGTTGGACCCCCCCCCCTTCCCCCAAAAAATAGAAGAAGTAGGGGGCCTGGGGGGAAGTCTGTTGATGGTTGCCTGTTATGGTTTTTATGCTCATCTCAAATCTATGTTCCCCCTTATTCGTTTTGAAAAGAGGGTTTTTAGGGAGCTTATTTATCGTTTTCGTTAAGGTAATCATTTGGGTAATTGCCCCCCTTGTTCATTGTTGGGCTGGGGGCAAACATTTTTTTCATTTGAAAGAGGTAGCCCTTTTAGTAGTTATCAAGTTCTGGGGTGTTGGTGGGTCGTTTGTTTCTTTGACGTTTATCTCTACAATTATTTATTTTCGTTCTACACTCTTGACAATATTTATATCTTTTTCCACTTTTTACATTTCCAAATTCATCAATTGTTTTATCATAAAGGCATCTGTTGCATTTGAAGAATTCACCATAGTCTTCTGTTGCTTTTTCTTCTGTCATTCCATAATTATTCATTATAGTTTGCTTCACAACCATTTCTTAATATATCTTAACAACTTCTTTTTATGTGATTTTTATGTGATTGTCTAGTTATGTTTTATAGGTTGAAATTACAGTATAATGAAAGGTTATAAAAGTTTACACTGTTTAATCATATTATAATTAAATATTATGATTAAGCCATGAAATCATTGTTTCTGTTTTCTATAAATTTCAATTGCAACATGTTCGATAGTAATGATTTCGTGTCGTTTCATAGTCTGTTTGGTTTCTTCAACTGCTTGTTCAATATGGTATTGTAATGACGCTCTACTTGAAATCTTATTCTGTTTAGATGATGAATAAGAACGACTGTTGCAAATATTATTATTATACATAATTTTTGAACTAACTACTATTCCAACCTGTATTTCTTCATCATACTTCATCATTCTTAATAATTCTTTTGGTGGTTTCAACGCATATGAAAGCGCTTTATCACCTTTTAAGCATTTATTGCGAATCTCAACATAATATCTACTTTCTCCTACTCGTTCAGTGTAAATAGACGGTTTCCATTTCCTTTGTAATTCTCTTAAAGCATCACATTGTTTCAGTCTTCGCCACCCTTCACTACCATTAATGTAAGTAGTGATGATTGAAACTAAGCCTTCAGGTAAGCTAGCGCAATTCACAACCATAAAATTATTCTCTGACATTTTACCCCCACTCATTTTTCTCTTAATATATAAGGTTTTTTCTCTTTAAGTAGTTTTGGCTAGGGGTTGCTGGTCGACTGGTCTGGGTTTCAGGTTTAATTTAAATGTCTGTGTGAGCCAGACCTTGCTGTGTGAGCCTGACTGTGTTGTGTGAGCCTGACTGTGTTGTGTGAGCCTGACTGTGTTGTGTGAGCCAGACCTTGTTACTTGAGCCATTCTCCCCTTAATTGGGGAGTTCGCCCCCCTTAATTGGGGAGTTCGCCCCCCTTAATTGGGGAGTTCGCCCCCCTTAATTGGGGAGTTCGCCCCCCTTAATTGGGGAGTTCGCCCCCCTTAATTGGGGAGTTCGCCCCCCTTAATTGGGGAGTTCGCCCCCCTTAATTGGGGAGTTCGCCCCCCTTAATTGGGGAGTTTACCCACCGTTTTCAAATCCAATGATATAACATTATAACCGAGCGACTTTGCTACTTTACCAACTGAAGAAGTACCACTAAATAGTTCTAATAAGTGCATATATTATTAGAACTATTTAGATATTAATATTTTCACATACATATCGTTGATGTTTTTCAGTTCTCTCGTGTCTTCTTATATCACATTTCCTGAAAACACCACCACATTCACATTCAATAGGTTCTTTTCGTTTTTCCAATATTGTTTCTTTGTTTTGGTGGTAGTGCTCCCTACTTTTATTACATATATGTTCTTTGTTGTTTTCTGCGTATTCCTTCCTCATATTTTGATAGTGTTCCTTATTGTCTTCCTTCCACTCATTAATTGTTCTACCTACCACACATCTATTCACACAATCATTATTTTGAATGTAATAACCTTCTCTTTTCATTAACTGTTCTCTGTTTTCACATGGGTAGTCTTCTAATAATTCAATCTTACAGTTGTCCATTCCATATTCATCAAACAACAAACGACAGTTTGTTTTATTATTCCATTGTTCTGCCTTGTTATAATTTTGTCTATGTCTTGCCATTCTTTGGCTCAAGCTTTCACAGGTGCTTCCGATGTAGCACTTATTATAACCAACATCTGTTATTTTGTAAATCTTTGCGTTTTTATATTTACTGCTATCCATTAATAACCTTAGTTATCTTTTCTTTAACGCAGTTTATAATGTCCATAAGGCAGTGAATTGAAAGCATCAATGTAAAACCTTTTATTTTCATAATTACTGAGTGATTGCTTGACTTGAGACATTGAAAATAATTGATGGTTGCGACTACGAATAAAATTATATGTTATTTCATGCTTTTTGTTTTGAAATAATGCTTCGTGGTAGTTTTGGTAAGTCAGTTCTTTCTTCACCTTGTGTTTCACTACACCTTTTGATTTCTTTTGTTCTTCTTCTTCACCGTGTATTGTAAAAGCATACGATTTAGGCTTTAACCCTATGAATTGTGTTATTGTTTGACCGTTGCACTCATCCTTGAAATAACCGAGTTTTTTCTTATTTGTTTTGTCATGGCAGGGGTGTTCAGGTGGATAATCGCTAAAGTCCATATATTGGTTTAATTCTTTGAAGTCCTTGTAGATGTCCTCAGTGAATGTTTGAATTACATAACTGTCAGTATCAGTATAAACCAGTTTGATGTTTTCATTGTATTTCTTCTTAAGAACATCATAGTAGAACTGATACATATGTAATTTACTGATGTCAAGGATTGTCATTCCTAAGAAAATCGGTTTGTCCAGTTTCAGCTTCGCTTTAGTTTTTTCAACTCCTACAAGGTTTTCATTAATAATAAATCTATTTTTGAATGTTGGATTATTAACACATTTTTCGTATCTAACTTCATTATCAACTAATTCAAAGTCCATATGATTTCGTTTGTCTTCCATAGTTTTTCCATACACAGAATTATTCATTAATTTGAATAAATCTTTCTCAAAATCGCTTTTGGCTTCTTTCCTTTTACCAGTGTTAAAATCAATCCACGGTTTCAACCATGCCCTCTGTTGAAATTTTATTATCCTATGGACTTTGGTCATTTTCATTCCCATTTTCAAATAATACTGTAAAGTCTTGATATGAACCACATATTTTTCTTTATCCTTTAGATTTAATATTAACTTACTTGTTTTCTCGTCCTTGGGACTTTTACCATCATAATATATTTTGAAGACTTGCTTTTGATAGTCGGAAAGCATATTCACATTTACATTCATTATTTCAGGCGCTAGTGGATAGTCAGAGTGGAAGTCGTGCAATGTTTCGGGATATTCCAAATCAACTTCCATAATATAACCGAACTCATCGTTTTCATTCCATTTTCAACACTGGGCGTTTTCTTTGCCCACTTGATATTTTTTAGCGGTAATTTCTGGGACATTGCTAAACCATACAAGTTATTAGCATCCAAGTAGCTAATATAATTTGATGGCTTGTTCTCATCATATGCTTCTCCCATATACTTATTATTTGCCACTGCTAATTTATGACTAACCTGACACATACCACCTCTCATTCCCTTTTCAACCATCTCAAACATTTCTTGGTCATGCAATTGTTCTATTTCAACACCAGTTTTTAGAAGCATCGCGTCCCATGCGAAATTTGGCAACGTATAATAATGAGCGGGGTCTAAACCGTAGTATTCCATACACAAGTCTCTAAAGTTTTCAAATACATCGGTCAGTAGTAAAACATCAGTTCTTAAATACAAGTCGTGATACTGCCCGAGTGTTCTAATCCCGAAGTGCTTCCATACTTTCAGTGCCCTTTCATAATCTTTATCACTTACATGTTCTTCACTCAATTTACTGTAAAACGCTTCTTTCGGTGGTAAAGCCCTTTCCTTAAATCTTTCAAAATCATCAAAGTAGTCATAGGGATAAATACCCTTATCAGTCAATAAATCCAAATCTTCATCGGTTTTAACATACGGGTTTCTAACGCTGTATCTGAAATTGTTCTTCCAATTCTCACGCTTTTTATCATCCTCATATTTACTCAACCTGACCAACTTATCCAACGAAGACGATAAGAAACTGAAACTGTCCTTGAAACAAAGATTTTTAAAACCAAAGGTTATAAACTTTTCGCTGTTCTGAGCGATACATTCTATTTTAGAATTCTTGTTCAGTTCGTGAGCCTTGTTGATGATTAAGTGGGCATCATAGTTTTTAAGGTTATGAAGAAACACAGGGATTTTATAATATCTCATACTAAATCGTAGATTGCAGTCCTCGTGGGCGCAACCTCTATACTGTCCCGTAAAGTGGCAATGGTCCCAACACTTCTTTTCTCCTTCCTCAAATTTGTTTCCACAAATGAAGCAGTTAGTGGCATTATTGAAGTCCTCCCAGTCCTTCTCGGTTTCAATACGGTCTTTGTCCTCCTTCATTTTCTCCAAAACTTCCTCTCTGACTTTATTGATTTTCTCAACAAATTTATCCATACAATCCTGACCTCTGTATAAGTAAGGCTCACTACTTCCGGTTATAGCATTGACTACATTAATCATAAAACCACACGGACGATGATTTTGATATGATGTAGTTTTAGCTTTTGCCGATTTGCTTTTAACATCAATTGGCACAGTTAAACATTCAAAGTCGGCATAGATTACGAATGGAGCTTTAAGTTTCTTGAAATGGTTTTTGAATACTATTGTTTCACCTGCTTCTGGCATTTCTATTTTTTGACCCTCAACTGCTAGACATCCTTGTTCTTCGTGTTTCTTTAAAAGTTCTTCGGTCTTGAAACCATGTGAGCAGGTTCTACAGTGATACTTCTTCGCCTTCATCTTGTTAGTCTGACTACTCATTAACTTATCATAATTTTTGATATAAGCGTAATGGGATTTAACATCATCAGTCAATTTAATCAAATCGATTTTGTGTTGTGCTTGTGGGTTGTTGCTTCTTTTGTATAATAAAATAGTTTTACTATTCGTATCGGGGTTTATGTAATAAACATTGACCGATATGTGTTTGTTCTGTTCTTCAAATAGTTCAATCTCATCATTACCTACTGGAAAGTCAATATTATCCCATTTGATAAATTTGTCATCTACATATTTCTTATAATGATACATCTCGCAGGGATGGTCTTTTTTGAATAACTCATAAAATCCACATTGAACGGAATATTTAAAACATAAGTCGTCCTCATTTTTAATGTTAATACAAGCCTTTTTGTTTGCCACCCAGTCGGGCAATGGAATAAAGGATGAACCACGGGTAGGATTGTACCTATCATAACTGATGACTAACTTTTCAACTTGACCAAGAACCAATCCCGACTGAATGTATTCGGTTATTTCAATTTGTGTCTCAATGTCGTGCCCAATGTTGTTTAAGACGGTGTTCAACTCGTCGGGATTATGAATATTGTATCTTCTGCTTCTTAACCGCCTTTGAATAAGTTCGTTGGCGGGATTTTTGAATGATAAATCGGTTTCCACGATTATTTTCATGTTCGGGTTTCTGTTCAGGAATTCGGCCAGTCGTTGCTTCTGGTATTTTAAGTAGGATAAACCTTTCATTCCTTTTAACCTTATATCACTTACCGAGTAGGTGTTGGCGTATCCCTTGAACGCTTGTTGCTCGTCTGTGATTTTGGACTTGAATCGCTTGACATAATCCTGTAAGGGTCTGCCTCTCGTTAGTTTTAGATAATTAGCACCTTTCATTAAAAGGCCATGCTTTCTATATCCTTCACTCCTCGCCACTTCCTTGAGTTTCGTGTTCAATACGTTTGAAACTGGTTTGTTCTTATCATATCTGTAGGTCTTATCACCTATTTTGAGTTTTTGTGTTTGCCTCCCTTCTTTTTGTATTAGTTCGCCTTGTTGGCTGTTTAAAATGAAATCTATAATTTTTCCTTCTGTCATGGAAACCATAATACTATACTCTATATAATATAAGGTATTTTCTCTTTAAGTAGTTTTTCGGGTAGGGGGTCAGTGTTGGAGAAAATGGGTTTCGGGTTGAGAATGAACGCATTAATCTCATTAAGTGTTTTTAATAAGATGAATGATTATTATTTTTTTCATAATGCGCATTGTCGCGAAGCTTGCAAACAAATTTTAGATTTCTTGTGTTTAGATAAATTTGATTTGCTTGATATCGTCCTTCCGCAGTCCTCACAAGTGTAAGACTGTTTTAGGTTATTGTTGTAGTAATTCTGGTGGTAGTTCTTCTGGTCGTCCCTCCACCTCACGGGTTGCTCACTGTCATCGCTCGAAGTCTGTTTCTGTTCGCTTATCATCTGTAAGACTAAGTCGTTTTCTGCTTTCATCAGTTCAACCATCATATCAAATTCGTCATTCGTTATTCTATGCCGACTTTTACCGTTAATAAAAATTCCTGTCATTTTACTATATTAGGGCGTTTTGTCTTTAAGTAGTTTTTATTTTTTCTTCTTGCCTCGGCTACTTTTTGTATTTGTGCTTTCTGGGCTTCTACTCCTGCTTCTTGTTTCCATTTGTTCCCTCGTCCATTCACTACCTCTAGCTATTTCTTGGGGTGAGTTGCTCCTGCTTCTTGTTTCTAATTGTCTTCTGTTCATTTGATTATCTCTTGCTCTTTCTTCTGGTGAGTGGCTTCTGCTTCTTGCTTCTACCTGTCGTCTTGACCAGAATGATGCCCTTGGATGTTCTTCTTCCTGTTCCCTTGATTGTTCTGATGGTGTGGATGTCTTCTTGTCATCACGTTTGAATAGTTCAAATACGCTCTTGTCTTCTCCACCTAAAAATATGTTTCTTAACGACTTTATTTCTCGGCTTTCCTCTTTCTTCTCTTCCTCTCTGACGGTTGATGCTGACGATGATGACGTTAAATGAAGACTTTGTAAATCTTCCTGCTTTTCATCAGACTGTTTTAAATCAGTATCTTTTACATCGGTTGGTTCATCTGACTTTTTCTTTTCTTCAGTCCTACCTGAAATTGCATTACTATAAATTTCATCAGCAAAATCTTTTGCTATATATCGTGTTGTTTGTGCGTCTGCCTCGTTGTTTTCATATAACTGTGATGTTGGCGCTACTTCATCAAACATATCAGGGAACAATTCATGATGAAGAACTTGTTCATCAGTTTGAACCTTAGCATTCAACCGTAGTCTCCTATCGTATTTTGAAAGGTCAAAATCGTCAAAATCTATATTGTTGATTGACAAGTCAATTACCTGTCTTTCGGGGATGATTTCAATTTTTAATCTGTGCGTCATCGCTTCCTTTAGCATTTCTTCAAAAGTAGGACGTCGGCGTAATCCATAATATTTAACAGTCATATTAAATATTATATATTTTATTAAACTTCCGCGGGTATTTCTTTAACTGAACCATCCATCACGGTTGGTCTATCTTCTTTTTCCTTAGGTCGTGGGTGGAAAACTGTGTAATACACTTTATCATTGTAAAACCTTACTAATTTCAATCTGTGTTCCTTCTTGATAAAATCACCATCGCTATTAATTAAAGCATTATATAACTCAGTGAATTCTTCATGAACACTGTCTTTAATCTTTTTAAATCCTTTCAGTTTGTCCATGACATCTTTCATCTCTTCTGGTCTGCTTGCAAGATAAGCAGGTGTTAATTCAGACGCTCTTTTCTTAAACTCGTTGTAGCCATAAGCGTCTTCTGCTTTTGGTTCTACTTCAACAACTGGGTCGTCTTCTCGTTCATCTTCTTCTTCGCCTTCCTCTAATGGTTCTAATTCTGGCATTTCATCAGCGGACACCATTGAATGAACTTCTACACCGGCAGGATATGAACTCTTCGATACAGCGCTTGCCATTTCTTCGTGTTGTTGTCTCCAAAGTCTCATTCTTTCAGCAAGTTCTTCTTTCTGTTTCTGTGCTTCCGTTAGTCCTTCTTGAATGAAAGACTGGTGTTGTTTCAGTGTGTCAGCAAGTTTCAATTCGTCATTAAGTTTATCTCTTACTCTGTCAGAGTCCGACATTGCTCCTTTCATAACTTCTCCTCTCCGGTCTAGTTCTTGTTTCTTTTGAATGTCTAAGGCTTCCTTATTATCAAACTGACTACCGTATTGGTTTAATCTGTATCTTGTCGCTTTTCTGTCTATCACATTTTCAATTGATGGACGGTTCTCATCTCCTACCAACGTTTCTTTCAATAATTCATCATAAGAAGGTCTCAAATGTAGTTGTGATTTCAATGACCCTACTCTGACCGGTCCTACTGTATTCAATCTACTAATTGATTTAATCATAGTATATTAATTATTTAGAAAAATAAATTAATCAGAGATATTCTTAATCATTTCTTCTAAATGCTTCTTTCTTACAGTTAGTTGTTCCTTTGTTTGTATTCCATCTGGTGTCCGTGTGTTGTCTAATATGTTTCTTATTCTGTCTAACTCTTTTCTATAACTTTCGGTTCTGTTGCTTTCAACTAAATCGTTTCTATACTTTATTAATGCTCCTTGTGATTGTTTCGCTTCCAGTGTGTCCTTCAACTGTTTAAAGTAATTCATACGCGAGGCAACTCCCCATAAATCTGAAACGTCATAATGACGTTCTACTTGTGGCGCCCTTTTAAATTCTACATTTCTATGACTTCTCATAAGCATGATTAATATATATTATAATTAGATTATTATTTAAAACATTGATGAAGATAATTTGTTTATTTTTTCTTGTTTATCTTGTTTTTTCTTCTGTTTAAGTTCTTCATAATGTTGGTTTAATAGTTCTGTTGCCGTGGGTTTCTTAATAGTTTCTTTAATCACTTCTTGTTTAATCTCATTCTTAATCTCTGAAATAACTTCAGGTTGTATCTTTCTAATATTCTTTTGTGGATTGACTGGTAATAACTCAGTAGGTGCTCCCTTACAATTTTTGGGATGTGAGTGTCTCAAACTTTTCAATGTCATCTTTTTAGAGCATTGTTCACATTCTACTAATTCAACTTCTTTTTTAGTTCTTGGTAATGCTTTTGCTTTCGCTTTTGGTTCAGGAATAACTTCTTCTGACGTTGGTTCTTCATTAACTGTTTCATTTTGTTCAACGACTTCATTATTAACAGGTGCTTCTTCTGTTTTAGTTTCATTATTAACATCTACTACCTCAATACTTGACATATAATATATATAGATTTTCCATATGGAAAATCTATATATTATTTAAATAATATCGCTTTTTACGAAAAGTAGACTCAGACTAACATTTACACCGTTTAAATTAATTTCATTTCCTAATGAATTAGACAACCAAAAGTCTAACTGTTTAAAGCTTCTATTTGATACATCCAAGTAGTCGAGAGGGTTCATTTCATTATCAAAGACAATTCCCGCGTGTGGTGCTGAGACTGGCACTTTCTTAACAACTGTGCTATCGCCTGTCCTTAAATTTACTTGATTATAATTAGACAATTGAGAAGAATGAATATAAATATTTCTAATGGGTTGAAGATTAACGAAACCAGAAACATAAGGATTATTATATTGATAAACTACCATTTGATAATTTCCTAAAACTTCATTAACAGACTGTAAGTTATTAACATTAAAACTTCCATTCCATATATAATCTGCATATGTTAGTTTCATTTGTTCATCAGTTAATACAGCGAACTTTCTATCAGCATAGTTTGAATAAATTGTTATTTTATTAGTTTTTACACTGTAAGAAATTTCATAAGTATTTGAGAAATTAGCATTATCAACAATACCATTTATTTTTGCCTTTAATTCTGTCGCTAGTTCTGTGCCAGTATATACTCCTTCGTCCAATTGTAACGCTAAATAATGGACATTAGTATTATCTTCATCTGGAACTAACGGAGAAGAATAAAAGTATAGTATATTATTTAATCCTGACTGTATTGAATACCACGAGTTAGGTAATGTTATTTCGTGAATGTAGCAATGTACTCCGTTGTCTGTTTGTAATGTTTCCGGCAATTCAACTTTGAAATTTGATGATGTACCACTAATTCTATGAGCGCTGTCAATATAGACCTTCTTGTAAGTCAACATAATATGTTTGATTAGAAAATAAATTTTCTAATCAAAAAATATTATGTTGCTTAGGACTACGTCGTAAGTCAACTTTTCTATATGAAAAGTTGCTTAGAGCAAAGCTGTAAGTCAGCATTATTAATTAATTGAGAAATTAATTTATATCTTTATTTATATGATTAATAATAAAAAGTTAATTTATGAAATGAAGCATGGGACAATTAAACATTATCAACCTTATAAGAAAACAGCTAAAATAACTGATGTTATGAAACAAACTGACAAAATATTAAATAGTTATTATCCTAATTCAAATTTAACTGATGCACAAGGATTGAGTAGAGCATATGGCAATGGTCAGGGTTTTTATATTGATGGTGATAAAATGTATATAAGCGGAACATTTGGAAAAGGAACTTTTGGAGGTGCTATTAATGACATTCTGGCAGATGTAGGACTTCCCTTTAAAATGACAAAATATTCACAACGATATAAAGACACATCAACAGCATTGGATGAAAACAATGAAGTTAAACATCTTATAACACATAGTCTCGGTTCAAGTGTAGGGGCACAGATAACAAAAGATTACCCTGAAAGAGAATTAACTTTAACCACTTATGGAGCGCCGTTTATATCACGAAGGTCTAAAATTACCGATGATTACATTAATTTTAGAAGTATCTTAGACCCTGTCAGTATTGCTGACCGTGGCGCTATAACTGTTTATACTGGTTCATTAAATCCATTTACTAACCACGATTACATAACTGGATATGGAGACCAAGGCAAAGATGTTTCAAGAAGCATTGAACCGGTCAGGGAGATAATATAGTTAAATAAGTACTTAAATATATAGCTATATAATATTATATATGTATAATCAGTTAAAAGAAAACTTGACAGAAAGTGAAACAAACTTTAAACCATTAACACTTGTAGAAAGATTAAGGGATTTAAATAGAGATAATAAACGAACACATGTAAAATGTCTGTGTGGATGTTTCATTATTAGGAGTGTCAGAGTTAGACCTGACTATATTGATTATAACTGGATTACTTCAATTTATAATATGATTGTACCAAAATATATAAATGGTTATGTCCTCATCAATGACAACACTAACAATTGTAATCACACTCAATCAGACCTTGATGAAATAGTAAAAAGAAAAAACGCAAAACTATTTTCATATTATTGTTATGATACAACATAAGAAATATGACAATGAAACAACGGATGATATGATTAAGAATGAAAATAAAAAGTATAAGAAAAGTTCATATGATGAAATTAGAGAGATTGTTTTAGAGAGAGAAAAAGGGAATACTCCAGTTGAAGATAAGATTAAGAAAAAGAACATGAAAATATTTAAAAATAATAATAATTCTAATCAAAAGGATTACACTAAATTATTCAATTTGTAAATCATAATTCTTAATTATGATTTAGAAATTAATGAAATTACAATTTCATCAATTTGTAAAAAATGTATTTTTTAGAAATTAATGAAATTACAATTTCATCAATTTCTAAATCATAATTCTTAATTATGATTTGGAAATTATTGAAATTACAATTTCATCAATTTGTAAAACATATATAAAATATGTTTTAGAAATTAATAAATGTATAAATTTATCAATTTAGTTTAGTTTAAATTATTTCTAAATTAAATTATATATAGCAATGGAAACTTTTAGTGCCGAAGATATTCTAATTGACAACCTCTCATTCAAACTAAATAAAGGTGCAAGTTATATCAACGACCGTCGTTCAGTCTCGTTTTTCCCTTCTGGGAGTAATATCTACACCCCTTCATCTGGTCAACGTGTGTTGAAAATAGCTTTAAATGCTGAAGATAATACTTGGCTTGACCCGCAGAGTGTAATGGTTTATATGACTGTTGAAAACACTGACTCGTCAGACAATAAACGCTTACGTCCTCTGTCTCCTGCTTATTCCTTTTTTAGAAGAGCAAGACTAATTGCTGGTAATCAACTTGTTGAAGACATTGATTATTACAACCGAAATCATCACATGATGAGTTGCATGATGTCAAAAGGAGCAAGAGACAATGAAGACGCCCAGAGTTTTGGTTATAGATATGATGATGATTTAAACACACGTCGTGCAGTTCCTGCATCGGGTCATATTGGTCCTGCATATGACGCTTACACAATTCCAGGCTTTAACAGAAAAATGGTTGTAGGATTTAAACCGATGCTTGGTTTATTCAATCAATTTAAGTATATCCCGTTAAAAGCGTGTCCTCTTGTTTTAGAACTTGAATTAGTTTCAAATTTTACTGATTGTGTTGTTTCAGCGGGCGGGTCGAGGTTTCCAGAAAGTGGCAACGCAGACTCAAGCCTTCATACAAATGAGCAGTTCTCAATTAGTAATGCATTCCTTCAAACTGATTTGGTAAGCTTGGACAACGACCTTCATAATAAATATGTTGCACACCTACTTGATGGGAAAGAATTACCTATTACTTATAATACTTACATTTGTCAATCTAATCAAGTTCCCGATGGTTCGTCGTCAATTAACACTACTGTTGTTCGTTCAGTGTCTAAACTCGCTACCGCGTTCATCTCTTTCAGTAAAAGCGGAGTAGGTGATATTCACGTTATGAAAGAATACAACAACTTCTATCATCCTATGTATTATTTGAACTACCAAGAAAGCGGATACTACAATCACGACCTTGATTTAGAATTTCAACTTCAATTAGGGTCAAAACTATATCCTGAGTATCCATGCCGTTCATTAACACAAGCATTCTATTATTTACGAAAAGCATTAAATTTACCATTGTTCCATCAACACCATTTATCGATTGAATATTCTGCTTATCGTGTTGATAAGTTTATCTTTGCTATGGATTTCGAAAAGGTTCCCGATAGTTCATATACTGGAATTAACACAAAAGCAGGGCAACAGCTTTTAATTCGTGTGAAACCTGTTGGAAATATGGTATCAGCAAATATGCCAGACACGATATA
Organism: Effrenium voratum; assembly: GCA_963377175.1. Taxonomy (NCBI): domain Eukaryota; class Dinophyceae; order Suessiales; family Symbiodiniaceae; genus Effrenium; species Effrenium voratum. Next base: position 162,037 of record CAUJNA010003630.1, read on the forward strand.
TATAACATTAGTATCAGAACAAATATTATCCATTCGCGATGCAGGTTGCCAGATACTTGATTAACTCATTCATTTTTACTTGAAAACATATATAAACAAATATCATCTTATAATATATTATAAGATAATATGCCAGTTAAACCCATAGATTACTCAAAAACTCATTTTTATAAGATTGTTTGTAAAGATTTGAATATCAAAGATTGTTATGTAGGACATACAACCGATTTTACCAAAAGAAAGTCAAACCACAAACGAGCATATACAAATGAAAATGATAGACACTACAATATTTACTTATACCAGTTTATTCGTGAAAATGGAGGACTTGATAATTTTGATATGGTTTTGATACAAACAGTGAAATGTGAAAATGGAATGGAGGCAAGAGCAAAAGAAAGAGAATACATTGTAGAACTAAACGCTACATTAAATAAAGTGCAAAGACCCATAGTATCACAGCGAGAGGAGCAAGAGAGAAAAAAACAATGGAAGGAAAACAATAAAGGATATGTTAAACAAAGAGACCATCAATATTATGAAAACAACAAAGAAAGATACGCTGAAAACTCTAAACAATATAGAGAAAAACATAAGGAAGAACTGAAAGCAAAGAAAAAACAATACTATGAAGACAACAAACCTGAACTATTAGAAAAGCAACGGGAGAAATACCAAGAACAAAAAGATGTAGTCAATAAACGAAGTAAGAAATGGAGAGACGAGCATAAACCAGAACAACAAGAATATTTCAAACAATATAGAGAAAAAAACAAAGACAAAATGAAAGAATGGAAAGAGACTAAAATCGAATGTCAATGCGGGTCTGTTTATAGACAAGACCATAAAGCACAACACGAAAAGACTAAAAAACATCAAGAATACATTAACGATAATAATTAATATAATTAATTTCTACAATTAATTATATCGATTATGCCTTCAATAAATTTAACAAACTTTGAGAATGTTGTAGCACACACAATTAGCGAAATCAATTCTACAAGTGGGATAACAAACATTAGAAACATATATGCTAATCAATCAGATATAATTGATTTACTCAACAATAAAGCAGACCAAGTAGATACTTACACAAAAGCACAGATTGACGCTAATTTTTATGATATAAATCAATCATACAATAAGACGGAAGTTAATGTATTATCAAATAATATTAGTTCAAATACATTTTTAATAGGTAATCTAACAATAACTTCAAATACAAATTTTAATAATATTTCATCAAATACAAATTTAATAAATAATTCAAATTCTACTATAACATCTAATTTTAATAATATTTCTTCAAATACTAATTTAATTAATTCAAATATTAATAATATTTCATCTAATACACATTTAATAAATAATTTGAATTCTACTATAACAACTAATTTTAATAATATTTCTTCTAATACACATTTAATAAATAATTTAAATTCTACTATAACATCTAATTTTAATAATATTAGTTCTAATTCTAATTTAATAACAGGATTAAATAGTACAGTCAGTTCACATATTTCAGCCATATCAGATTTACAGAATGGAGGTTCACTTAATGAAGCAGATTATTATAATAAAATAACGACTAATAATTTATTATCAAATAAGTTAAATACATCAATATTAAATAATACATTAATACATAATATAACAACTAATTCAACTTTCAAAATAGCAGAATTTGGAAATTATAATAATTTTTATGAAATGTATAATAATTATTTTGATAGTTATGTTTATGGAAATTTAAGTGGAGCAACTATGTTTTTAAATCAAAGAGGTTTTGGAGATGTAGAAATTAATAATTCTTCAACTTTTCAAAATGATAAAATATTATTAAATCATAATACTACAATATTAAGTAATTTACAAGTATCAGGTTTATTTTCATGTTCATCTATTTTAGATATAGCAGGTTCTGATGCTCGTTATGTTTTACAATCAGATGGATTAAGTGGATTAATAACGGGAAATACAAATACAATTAATTCAATAATTACTAGTAATAATTCACAGGATACATCATTAGGACAAAAGTTAGATAAGATAGATACTAACGCTCAATCAGTAGCAGGTGCTATTAATTTTAGTGATAATACAACTTTACACAGTAATTTAAATATGTTGACTACTGGTTCTATAATATGTAATAAGTTTAGTACTACACCTTCGCCCAATTTAGGACTACAAATGACATTTCAAATGTTTAATCGTGAATTTAATATTAATAGAGATGGTAGAATGTGGATGAGTAGCGCAGGAGGTCAATGGGAAACTCAAATAGGAGATGCTAATGTTGGACGTGTTTGGGTTAAGGATAGATTCGGTTTAGGTGCTGTCGGTGTTAATGGTTATGTTTTAAACTGTGCGGGAAAATCGAGATTTACTGACGCAGTTGATTTTATAGGAACTGACAAGGCAGTAAATCTTAACAATGGTTCATATTTGAATTTCAATAATCATGGTTCAATACGAAGATATACGCCCAATACAATAGAAGGTTTATACATGTCTCATGATGATTTTGTTGCCATCAGTATTGGGGATATTTCAAATGCCAGTAATCAGTACATGATGTGTGATTCATTGGTAAATAAAACTATTTTTAATAAATCTATCGATGTGTTAGGTAATATTTATACGAATGCTGATATTAATTGTGATAATGTTAATATTGCTACTGATGGTAAATTAACAATTGATACAAATTGTCATCTATATAGATATGTTAGTGCTTTTTCATCTTTTGATATGAGGAATAGTGATGCTAATTCTTCAATTAGGTTCATTTGCGGAGACCCTGCTGTCCAGTCCAACATAGTTGGGGCAGTTAATATTACTAGCGGATGGACTTTTAACACAAGCACTGTTGATGTTATGGGCAATTTATTTGCTGACGATGTTTATGTTAAAGCTAATGGAGCATTAAGAAGCAATCATTTAGCACCTAACGGAGGAACATTAATAACCATTGATACTAACTTAGCAGTTCAAAATGCATATTTAGCAACTAATACCATTCAATCATTTGATTTAACAACGGTTTCATTTTTGGATAATATTTCAATGACAACAGGAACAGATATATTAATGGGAACAAGTGAAATATCAACTTACTATGATGGAACTAATTTATCCACAATTGATGTAATATTCAGAACGTCAAACACGGCGTTCAGAGTTTCAGATAGTTCAACTACACCCTCAGTTTTATTATCTATTGATAAAACTTTCGGAACAACAGTAAATACTGGAAGTTTTACAAATAATGCCTCATCAACATTCAATGAAAATGTAAAAGTTGCAGGAACGAAGAAATTGTTATGTAATTTAATTGAACCATCAACAGGAACTAATATAGATTTAACAGCGACAACCGTAACGATTAACGGAACGTTTGTTGATTCATCTGACTCAAGATTGAAATATGATATAGACAATATCAAATCTAATTGTATGAATATTATTAAGAAATTTAAGCCAAAGAAGTTTAAGAGACACGATAGAAATGATGGTGGTAAAACTCATATAGGATATATCGCAGATGAAGTATTGAAAGCAATTCCTAAAGAGTTTGAAAATATTGTATGTCAGGACAGAGAATATTTAGGATTAAATTATTTAGTTTTACCCGTGTTGGTTCATAAAGCAGTATTAGAATTAAATGATAAAATAGATAAACTTGAAAAAGAAGTTAAGGAATTGAAAAAAGAAAAATCTAAATAATAATATATAATGGGTATTGGTCAAAGCAAAAACGAAGAAAATAACAGTATGGAAGACATCAAAAATTTAAGAGTAGATGAAAAAACGAGAGCGGATACTTTAATAATAAAATCTATTCAAGAATGTGTAGCGAGAATAGAAAAGTTAGAAAATCAAAAATCGGACAAACTATTATATAAATTACCTGCGTTGAATTTATGCAACGCTTCATTGATTTAAATTAATAATATTAATATGATTCATTAACATTATTAATTAAACAAATATGAATAAAATTTACTAATAAAACTTTGTCTTTCTTAATTGATGACTTTAATAGTTATTTTTTTCACTTGTAATGAAATAAAATTAACCACATTGTCCCTATACACTAAATTAGTTTTATAAAGGTCTTTATTAAGAAAATAATAAATATCAAATAAATTATTTGATGTTAAAGTACGATTACGAAGATGATTAAAAAAAGTAAATGAGGTAGATTTAACAAATATATCATATTCAATTAATAATTTTAATGGTTTATGTTTTTGATGTAATTTATCTAACTCACTTAAGTTAAAAATATATGATATGCCGTTTTTGATAATATTTTTCATAATGATATTATCAATTTCAAAATACTGTGAATTCTTTAATTTGTAAGACTTATACACTGGTTTAAATTTACTAATATAATTTTTAATAATATTATTATTTTTTATTTTTAATAATCTAACATCACCTAAATTATAAGATAATACAAGGTTTTTAATGTCTAATGGTAAATCATAAAATATCATAATATATTTCAATCTTTATTTTATTTTAAATGCTTTTTCAAATCTAACATAAAACATATTATTAACATCTTTGGAATTCATATTAACATAAAAGAAGGAGTATGGTTTATCATCTACCGCTTTATGATACATATTTAACAGTTGCTCTTTATCAACAATGGCGGAGTTTTCCTCAATGAATGACATTAACTCTGATACATTCTTTAACTTAAAGATATACAACGAACTAGAATTCAACCTAATGATTGGAGCAAGGACACGATATTTTTGAACACTTAAGCAAAAACTAATGGCGTCGTGTCTGCCTCTCGTTGCCAGTCCATGTAATAACTTGCTGTATCTAACAAATTTAGGGTCGTCTGCAAAATCATCAACAATGATTAAAATTGAATGTAGTTTCTTCATCTTCTGTTCTTTCATATAATGAATTATCTTTCTTTGTGTGTTAATTATTTCTTCCAGTTCTTCAGGTTGGTAGGTGTCATAATATAACTTTTCTTTTTCGTCATCAACCTTCATATTATCTTTTTGATATTTCTTGACTTCAACGAAGGTAGGGTCATTATGAACCGACGGGCTAAAAATGAATATACGGGCGAAGCAGTCCCTATAAACATTTAGGATAAGGTTTTGAATTAAAACTGTTTTGCCACCCGTTGATGAAGCAACAACAATTGAGCGAAAAGGTAGTTTTGGCACATGTTCATATTTAGATTGTTTGAAATCGTAATCAGTTATATTTATTGGTTTTATTATTGGAACATCAGACATAATAAAATAATATTAAAGTTATTTAGAAAATATTTTATATTTATTATTTTATATGAATAGAAGTTATTCGGATTATATTGATATAATAGATAAAGTAGAAAATATAGAACAAGTAATACTAACTGATAATAAAATTAAGAAATGTTGTTATTATTCATTAGAATTAATTAAGTTAGGAATACAATATATTAAAAATATAAATATTAATATAGATGGGAAGAAAGAAAAAGAATAAGTCCGAGCCAGTTGTTTCTTCGACTGATGAAGAAAAAGAAGAAATTGTTAAAGAAACATCAGTTATTGAGTTTGCTTGTCCAATGTGTAAAAAGATGTTAGAAATGAAAAATGAATTAGAAATACAAAAGAAAGGAAATTGTAAATGTTCGTGTATTCCGACAAGTTTCAAAATAAGTAAAATGATAAGAAAATGAATATTGATAAAACTAAAGACAGTATAAACTTAGAAACAGATGTTCATAATATAACTTTTAAATGGGGTCGGCAAGCATCACCATCCGATAGTGGCGATAAGGAAACTCAGGAAACTGTTAAACAAATGATGAAAAAATAGTATTTAAAGAGTAGATTTAACATAATTGCAACATTTAGTTTTAAAAGTTTAGTTTTATAATTTAGTATATATGGAGGAACATTTAGCGAACATTGACAGTAGTTTAGAGTTGTTGTTTCCAAGATTAGAAAAAGTGTTGGAGCAAAATGAAAACATACTGAAAATCTTAAAGAGCTTGAATATTAAACCTACATATGATAACAATAACAATTATCAAGCAAAAGAAGTAGATAGAGACAGTAGCGAATACAAAAATAAACGAAACATTTATGTTAAAAAACTGAATGAAAAAATCATAAAAGAACCTAAACAATCAAGTCTGGATTACTATCAAGTCAAGTATAAAGAAGACACCAAGAAATACGTTTAATCATTAACTAACAAAATTTCGTGTCTCAAAAGCGGTTTGTTTATTTCTGCTACTTTGTAAGTTTTATTACCCATAATATCATATTCAATTTTATCGATATTGAATATTTTATTAGACCATTTAGAGTTATACTCCTTTCTGTCGGTGTAATTACCCCTTTTCTTTTGAAACACTTTTACCTTGTCGTTCTCCACTATTCTGGGATACTTTCTTTTGTTTTTTTCTCGTAGTTTAAGATTGACCTTTACATTTATTTCATTCTCGTCCTTGTGTGCTTCAGACGGTGTCATCCTTGTTGATGAGTGAGATGTGCTGTTATACTGTTTCAATGCCGGCGTTAGGGCGTCGGTCCATTTCATGTTGTTAAACCTAACTCTATCGTGAATTTTGTTTTTCATCGTTCTAATAAAACGCTCGGCCACATTTGCGTGGGTCTTCGTAACGATGTGGTTTATTCCTTCACTGTTGAAGAAATCCTGAACGTGATTTTTAGTTGCAAACGCTCCGTCGTCATCAGAATACACGGACATCGGATAACCCATCTTTTTAAAGCTTGCTCTCAACGCCTTCAAAACGTTCTCTCCGTCTCTTTCCTCCATCGGTATTACATCTGCTAATTTACTGAAGATGTCAATCACGACTAAAGCATACTGTGGAACGTTCTTGTCTTTTGCTAAAGGAGACATATGCATTATGTCTATTTGATATTCATATCGTGCGAATGGAGCGGTATAGGAATTAGTTCCTCTATAATTTTTGATTTGTTTATTTGGCTGTTTCTTTAAGAAAGACTTTACATCGTCTAATGTTATTGTTGGGTCTTCTTCCTTTGCCTTCTTGTGTGTCGCTTGTGTGCTTCCGAAACCCTCGTCTAAGTCGTAATAGATGTTGCTGATTATTTGGTCTTTTGTTAATCTCGCCATTATATTAAATTGTTAGAAAATATTTTTTCAATAAAAACCCCGCCCCTTAACATAAAATAAAAAACTACTTAAAGAAATATTAACTTATTATATTAAGTGAAAATATGACTGAAAATGTCGGAGTGATTGCTGACTTATCAAACTGGGTGCTATCAGACGAAGAAGATGATGATAATGACAGTTATAAAAAGGAATTAGATGACGAGTTAAACAAAATAAAGGATTTCGTCAAAAGACACCCTTTGCCATCAGTTGATGAAAACGAAGAATTCTGGAAAGATGTTATTAACAGGTTTAGGGATAATAGCGGATTAAACTTGATGACAATATACTCATTTGTTAGGTTTGACATCATGAAAGAAATGTATGAAAACCTAACAGATGAAAACATCATAAAAGACTGTGGTAAAAAGTTAAACCGAGATGGGCAGTTTAATGCTATGATTATTAATCACTATATCTTATCGGGAGCGATACGGAAACTAAACACAGAAGACAGTCTAGTAGATGGACAGATGCGAATTATTGAATTCTGGTGGGATGGAATAGGTGGATGGAAAGCGTGAGTGATTTAGTTTAATGATATTATTCAATTATAATATGATTAAACCTAGTTTTTATAATCTAACAATGAGGTTAAGACATTTAAATTAAACCTGAAACCCAGACCAGCCGACCAGCAACCCCTAGCCAAAACTACTTAAAGAGAAAAAGCCTTATATATTAAGAGAAAAATGAGTAAGGGTAAAATGTCAGAGAATAATTTTATGGATGAGAATTGCGCTAGCTTACCTGAAGGCTTAGTTTCAATCATCACTACTTACATTAATGGTAGTGAAGGGTGGCGAAGACTGAAACAGTGTGATGCTTTAAGAGAATTACAAAGGAAATGGAAACCGTCTATTTACACTGAACGAGTAGGAGAAAGTAGATATTATGTTGAGATTCGCAATAAATGCTTAAAAGGTGATAAAGCGCTTTCATATGCGTTGAAACCACCAAAAGAATTATTAAGAATGATGAAGTATGATGAAGAAATACAGGTTGGAATAGTAGTTAGTTCAAAAATTATGTATAATAATAATATTTGCAACAGTCGTTCTTATTCATCATCTAAACAGAATAAGATTTCAAGTAGAGCGTCATTACAATACCATATTGAACAAGCAGTTGAAGAAACCAAACAGACTATGAAACGACACGAAATCATTACTATCGAACATGTTGCAATTGAAATTTATAGAAAACAGAAACAATGATTTCATGGCTTAATCATAATATTTAATTATAATATGATTAAACAGTGTAAACTTTTATAACCTTTCATTATACTGTAATTTCAACCTATAAAACATAACTAGACAATCACATAAAAATCACATAAAAAGAAGTTGTTAAGATATATTAAGAAATGGTTGTGAAGCAAACTATAATGAATAATTATGGAATGACAGAAGAAAAAGCAACAGAAGACTATGGTGAATTCTTCAAATGCAACAGATGTCTTTATGATAAAACAATTGATGAATTTGGAAATGTAAAAAGTGGAAGAAGATATAAATATTGTCAAGAGTGTAGAACAAAAATAAATAATTGTAGAGATAAACGTCAAAGAAACAAACGACCCACCAACACCCCAGAACTTGATAACTACTAAAAGGGCTACCTCTTTCAAATGAAAAAAATGTTTGCCCCCAGCCCAACAATGAACAAGGGGGGCAATTACCCAAATGATTACCTTAACGAAAACGATAAATAAGCTCCCTAAAAACCTTAACGAAAACGATAAATAAGCTCCCTAAAAACCCTCTTTTAAAACGAATAAGGGGGAACATAGATTTGAGATGAGCATAAAAACCATAACAGGCAACCATCAACAGACTTCCCCCCAGGCCCCCTACTTCTTCTATTTTTTCCCCCCCCCTTCCCCCCCCCCCCCTTTACCCCCCTTTCCCCCCCACCCTTCCCCCTTTCCCCCACCCTCCCCCCCACCCCCTCCACCCTCCCCCTCCCTCCCCACCCCGCTTATGGCATGGGGAGGTTTTCTCCATCCCACTTTGATCCGAAGCCACCGGGAGGACTTTAAGCCCTGGCTCATCGAGGCGACACAACAACTTCCTGTCCTGGGCCTTTTTTTAGCGCTTCGACTCGGGAAAAAAAAAACACACACGCACTCGCGGTCTTGTGGGCCGTGTTTTTTTTGGTGGAGGTACCCTTTTCGAGCGATTTTGCAGGGATTCACTAGTGGTGTTTTTGTTGAGGCTACCCCTTTTTTTCAGCGGCTTTGTAGGGAACCACTTCGAGGGTCCCCATTTTTTAACCTTGGATGGATCCCTTGCTCGAAAGTGGCTCATGGGCTGTGTGAATACCCAGGTTAGCAGGACCTCTTGGGGTACCTTGTGAAATGTCCAATGCCTCCCACCTTGTTTGCTATTGACCGAAACAGTCTAACCTTTTGGAAGATGGCGAATCCTCCCCTCGCCGGTTGTTTTCACAATATTTGGCGCTTGCATTGAAGTCATGAGCATATATGTTCGTCCAACCGTTTTGAAATTGTCCAGTCGCGGAGTGTTGCTTTTCCGCCAGGATCTGAGGCAAATTCCTAAGCACAAGCCTGACTAAGAGACCAAGCAATGCGTTTCCAGCTTCCAAACTTATGTAGCCACGACACTTATGTGCCAACAAATGGGCTTCTTATAGATTTGACAGTATGCGTACGGGCAATGTATAACAATAGACGATACTAGTCTCGTGCAGCGTTTGGCTGTGAAACAATCCCGCTGTTTGGGCCATGTCTTGGAGGGTTACTAGCCATCATTCAACCTGGGTAGGGCAATATGGATGGTTCTTGAATTAGAGGCCACACAACCCGGACCAAAGCTCTATGCATAAGGAGTCTTATTTGTTTGAGACACATGGTACATGTATTTGATTATTTGGGTTTATGTATGTGTACATATTCGCAAGCATGGCTATATTTGTAATTGTATATGGTTTAAGTGTATACAGAATGGAATGTTGTATAATGTACGAATGAATGTATGCACATGCGCGCGTCAACGGTATACTTGCTTCTCTGGTATACTTGCAAAAAGTGTGTTTACCTTGCATTCACACTGTGCATATAGCAAAGCTGTCGCCCGTGTTCAGTGGCAGGTCGTTGATTTCACTGCAAGGGGTTTGCTGAACCGAGTCCGGCGAGCGTTGACTGTCGGACTATCCAACTTGTCAGGGAGCGCAACTGGCAGGTGAATGCCTCTCCATCTCTGTCAGCCAATACCGCCACGGACACAGAGGGAGAGAGAAAGAGCTAGAGAGGGAGAAGAGCTGTCCACATGGCAGTAGCACCTGTTGGTTTCTGTTTTTGGGAAGGGCTTCCTGAAGTAAGCAACCAAACAAGGTCATCCTTCTTTCGACCTGGGCAAGCAAGAATGTTTTGTGTCCGACCGCTCCCAAGATGCAGGTTCAATGTCAAATCAGGGTGGCGTTCAAAGCTGCCGCGGCTCAGGTGACCGACTACGAGATGAAGTTTGCATTGCTTGATGACGTGACCCTAATAGGCATGACCCAAACTGCGTGCCAGAGAGTCTGCATTTGTGGCGTGCCGTGTGAGGGGAAAGAAAGGGGACCGGATTGTGTTCTACGTATTTCAGTTTGTGCACCCCCAATAGCCTGTTACTTGCGCTGGGTTGGGAGTCGGGAGTCTCCCGTTTGATGAAGACCTCGCCCTAACACATGTGTTCCGCAAGCTAGGGAAATGGACCTGGGGGGGCTGTGGTTGGGAAGGTACTCACCGTCTTGGACTTCGAGAAATACCTACAGGGCACAGAGGACCAAATCGGAGGCTGGAGGGGGAAAAAAGCCAAACTAGGTCTCCTAGTAGTGCCCTTTCTCACCCCTTTTTTTGGTTAAAATAGACGACAGAAAAAGTTTTACATTTTTTTGGGGGAGGGTTTCCCTACTAAAATAGACGGACACAAATCAAGTATTCTTATTCTAAGCTCTCTACTGGAGGACCTAGCAGAGATAGCCCTTGGAGAGACCTGCTGCGCTTTGCGCCTGACAGGACTGCAAGCTGTGTATGTCGAGGACTAGGAGGACTAGGTACAGAAAGCACATGGCTGCTCAAGAAAGTGTACCCAAAATGGGCCCTCAAATAAATGGAAACAACGACCACCTGCGGCTTGCCCTGGCTCTTAAATTTTGAGCCCCACATAGTGCCTAGGCCCCCGGGGCAGGTGCCCTTCTCTCCCCTTTTTTCTTGGGAGGGTTCCCCAACGACTCTGACAGGAGCCGGTGGCTGGTTTCAGGCATTTGTTGTGCCTGGAGTCTCCATGACCCGCAAAAAATGGGGTCATGACCCAAAATTTCAGGGTCATGGACCCATTTTTTCAGTGTCATGGAGACTCTAGGTAGAATAACATGGTGCAAGTCTATTGGTTTAGTCATCCTTATTACTTGCCAAGGAAACTCTGCCATCTACCTTCAAAAGCAAAAAGCGGCACTGGCTCAAAAGAACACACCCAGTTGCAGCCAAAGCGAATCGACCTTGAGACCTTTGGTTTTGGTCCATGTTTCGGTGTTCCAAAAGGTTAACCTGTTATTTCCAGGTCATCCAAAATGGGGTGCCCGAGCGAGAAGGAGACTCCAGGTGGTTCTCGTGGCTACCAACAAGTAGGTGGTGTTTATGGTTACTCATGTTGATCCCAGATGAATAAACCCTGTTGATTTTGATTTGGGGATTGTCCAATTCCAGGGATCCGGACACCATTTCTTTTGGACGGGTTCTACCTGGGCTCAACCTGAAGAACTCTCGACCAACAGACCAAGCCCACGGACCAAGCAAATGGACGCATCGTTTTCTTTTTTGGGGTAACCCTTCTTTGGCTGGCTTAACAATCGGTGCATTTTGTTTAAAGGGAAACCCCTCTTTGGCTGGCTTAAAAGATAAAAGGGAAACCAACAGGTAAAACCAACCGCGCCATTTTGGCGGGTCCCATTCCCATGACCCGAATCACCTGAATCACTCTGACTGGGCAGGTTTCGATGTCCTTTACCGAAATGGGGTCCGGACCTGAGAAGTGCGACACCCAAAACACGGCGTGTGCGTGCGTTTGATTGTTTGTTTGTTTCTAGGGGATGCCCCCCAAAAAAAGCTTCGGCTGGTCCTGCGGGATTTCCGAACGAACATAAAATGCACACCCTAGTGGATTCAGGTCAAGGTGTGTCTGCAGGCGTTCCGAGTGTTGGGCTCTAAGTTGCTTGAATGGGCCACACCAGGAAAAACCATACTTTGATGTTTGTTTCTCGTATTACTTCTGTTTCCTTTTGGGCTGATGTTCAACCTGTTCTACTGAGGTAGAATCTACTGTGTGGAGAATTAGAGTTTCCCTGCCTAGGAGCATGTCGTGGGGCTACGACCAGCACAGCTTGGATTCGCTTATCAGTTGTGCTCTATGGTGTGTTTGTGTGCGCGTGTGTTATCGTTGATTCGCCTTGAGATGCGATGTGTCCTTGGCGTATGATCTCCCTAAGTTGGGTGCGTTAAAGCGAACGGGTTGAAGGGTTTTTAACACGACTTGCGTGCGGCGTTTCCCTCTGACCTCCACGATTTACCTAGAGTCTCCATGACCCTGAAGAAATGGGTCCATGACCCCTTGGTCATTTTCAGGATGTCACAATGGGCCCAACGAAATACTGGTTTCTCTGTGACTCCGTTGTCTGTGAAGCCATCCGGCTGGCCCCGGACTCAAAGGGCACGTGGGCAACCCAATGACCCTCACACCGCTCGAATCTTACCCGGGAAGGAACTCAGCAGCACAGCCCTTACATGGCTGTGGGTCAAAACCCTGTACCCCTGGTGAACATCAAAACAGGTGGTACATGGGTGTTCATCCGGCCCAAAATGGAGCTATAGGTTATGACCCATGGCCACATCTGAAGGAATCCACTCCAACATTTTGAGATCCCTTGAAGTTGAAACAACAAAAATGGGCATCAACCATCAAGGCGCCTGCCTTAACCCCACACCAATGGATGAAACCAGCCTCCAACAAAAGAAAGTTCCTGTCGCAGTCATTTTGCTTCCATTTTCTTAAGAACATGCGTTAGTTTCTCTGTTGATTTGAAAGGGAATCGATTTCACCACTGGACATGTTCTTTTTTCTCCAGCAGACTTAAGCAAATGGATGTTCCTGTCGTTGGGACTGCCAGGTCCGCGTGGGGCCTCCAGCCACCGCAGCCTACAGGCACCGCCTCGGCATTCGCCGGCTTCCACCGGAGGAGGTTCTTTCGTCGAAATGGCTGCTGTGTTTAGTTTGGGAAGGGACTCTCCCAACTAAAGACTCCAAACATATATGTCATATTTTCGGGTATTTTGTCTTTTATATTATATCTTTTGGGCATTTTGCTTGGATGCGAGGATTTTAACTTTTTGCCAACTAATGGGTTTTCCATGAAACCACTAAAAGTTAAGCTTTTAGCAGGGGAGCAGAAAGCAACCGAGCTGTTCCGCGTGCCCCCGTCGCTTGGCCGAAGGGATTCCTATTATAGCAATAGATTTGGGGATGGCCACTTTGATAGACGCAAATGGCGAGCTTTTCCTGCTGGGTGTTGCACCAACATCGGGGAAACAACAGATCCAACAGTTTTAATGACTCGAGTTGAGTAATTATTCTACCCCCACCCATGGCTTCAGTGTGTTACCTTTACCAAAACTGTTCAAACATTGAAGGCCTCGAGTATTCTACGCCCCTCCCGAACGGGGAAAAAAGCAACAAACACATATAAAAAATGTGTTTGAGTAATTGTTCTAGCCTCTCGCCCCCCCAACAAAGGGTTTCAGCGTGTTACCCGACTCTTTCCCCAAACCGTTGGGGATAGGAGCTCGTCACTCGTCACGTGTAGGTCTCGCCTGGGCTGCTGCAACAACCGGGAAGAGCAGCTCAGGCGTCCGGGGGCATTCCGAGCGCGGATTGGGCAAAAAATCGAGCGGCGCGTGTTGCTTTCTTTGTTCGGAAAGACGTCCTCTTAAAGAAGGCGCAAGGGGCTCCTTGTGATTTCCTTGAGAAAAACCGCAAGAAAAACACGGATGCCCTCAAAAAAAGACAGAGTTTGTCTTATTTGTTGTTGCTTTTAACCACGTAGGTTCTTTTCAAGGGCAATCCAAAGGAGGTTCAAAGAAGAAGTCAGTCTTGACCAAATCCAGGGCCCTTTTCCACTGGAGGGATGGATTACAGGTGTGCTTGAATTTGAGGGTACCCTCTACTCATTGCTAGACTTGAGACTTGGCTTTCCGTAAGTGTTTGCCCCTTTGTTCCTTCATTTGCCCCTGTCAGCCAAATGCTCACTTTTGGCAGTCAGATAAGTCTGGCCAAGCATCTGCCACCATTGGAGGTCAGTCGCCAAACCATGAGACAAGGCGAGGCTGGCTTACTCACCTAATGTCCATGATAGTTGGGCTGTGTGCGTGTCCATATATGCGGAATCAATCGATATGTTTGTTTGTGTCATTGTACATCTTTCTGTTTGTCTTTGTCTACTCACCAAATGTCCATGACAATTGGACTCTGTGTGTGTGTGTGTGTCCATATGTGCAAATCAATCGGCGTGTTTGTGTCAATGTTGTCGGTGTCTGCAACAGGAACCCTCTGGTGCATGGAAGGAGTCTGACCCCGGCATCCCTGTCAATCCCAAATAGACGCGAAACACCCAAGCGACTGAGAATAATATGTCGTTGGATAGCCAGCTGTTAAGAAGGACCACGTTGTTATCAGAGGGACACCCTGAAATGGTTCATTCTCAAACTACCAAAAGGGAAGTTGTGCACTCGGACTCATCAGGACAGGATTTATTCACCCAGACTGGACCTTCGGCATTAGGGAAGACATGCACAAACATATTCAACCATTCTTCTTTTATTGTATCTTGTGGGCGGTGTTTTGGTTGGTGTATGTGTGTTTGTCAGGTCTGGTGATGGGTTGGTTGGTTGGTTGGTTGGCTGGCTGGCTGGCTGGCTGGCTGGCTGGTTGGTTGGCTGGCCGCATCCCCGGCATCACCAACATCACTATCTTAACCACACGCTAAAGCAACTCTAAAGCCGCTGCTAAACCAGCAGCACACCTAACACAAATCAGCTCCAAGCCACCCCAAACCCACTCAAAGTCAACCCTAAACCCGCCCAACAGCAGCCTGGATGTCAGCCCTTCGCTTCGCCTAATTCAACCCCAAACCACCCCAAGACCCACCCTCATGAAGATCTAAGCCAGCCAAAACCCCCCTAACTTAAACCAGCCAACTGCTACCCAATCAGAGCCAATAGGCAACCCCAGGTCCAAGTGATGTTGGTGATGCCGGGGATGTTGGCAGCTTTGCGGAAAACCGGACCTATAGCAAAAAACCGGACCTAGTAAAACAAAAAACACCTCTACCTATGTGTGTGTGTGTATGGGTCAAAATGTGTGTGACTGTGCAAGCATGTACACTTTCATGCGTGCACATTCGCCCTTGTGTCTTCTTCGTCTCTGTGTGTTTGTGCCTCGCTTTGTTTTCATCTCCGCCTGCTCTGTCTCCCTGGTTGCCTCTGTGCGTTGCTCCTTTGGTGCATTTCGCCAAGAGATTTAGGACTGAAAACCTTTTTGCCAAGTAATGGGTTTTCCATTAAACCACTAGAAGTTATTCACTTTCAGCAGGGGAGCAGAAAGCACCGAGGCCCCTCGCCGCGCAAAGACACGAAAACAGGGTCCGATCTGGACGAACTTCGACCCAGGCGCTTGGCGCAACACTTGGCCGGCGAAGAGAGGACGGCTGGTTTCTTCGGTCGCCATGGTTGGGTCAGAATACCTAGGGACCTTTTTTCAGGGTTTTCAGGGTTTTCTGGGACCGCAAATGGTTTGGCCATGGTTAACTATGGTGTAACTATGGTTTAACTGGGTCCTCGAAATTTTCGGAATTCCTGGATCAAAGCTTGTCCTTCCTTGGCCCTGCTTTACTTGTGTCCAGCCCGTGACGGCCGGTGTTTTTGCGGCTCGGTACCCTTGGGTAAGGGAAACCCACACCGAAATCCATTTGAGTGGATTGGTCGCGCTCATAGGTTCACTTTCATGCCTCAAGATGGGGGAAGGATGGCCCCATGCTGTGGGGAAGCAGTGGTTGCATCAACCACTACCTCCCCATGGGAAACACAAGTGTAGACCATTGACCCCTTCCGGTCAAATTTCCCAGCTGGGATTGATTGCAACTTGCTCCCGCCTAAGAAGGAAACTCAACAGATGATGTTTGAGAACAACTGCGATGCGTTTTGAGCCAAATATTCTGGCATGCGCCGTGGTGTTTGTCGCTGGCCTGCCAGCCCAGCTCACAAGGAAGACTTTCGCATGTTTGTTGCTGTTGGCATGGAGTCATTCATGTCGTGGTATTATTTTGCAATGCAAGGGGCTGACCTCAGTTTGTTCAGGTGTTGAGGCTGGGGCCCATCGATGGGTCCACATCGATGTGCGCCTGTTAAAGGATGTCCTTGACCCTGGGGGTCGGCAGTACGCACCTTGCCAGGAAGTGCTTGTCCCAGCTTCTCACCTCTTTTTTGAGGAGGGCTCCCCACAATAGACTACAGAAAAAAAAGTACCCTTATTCTAACCTCTCTACTGGAGGACCTAGCGGAGCTAAACTTAAACCCAGTGGTGGTTGATTTCTCCAACAGGGAACTCCTGGAGACAAGTCTGGGAAAATGGACAATGGAACCCTGCCTGCGCCTCCGACTGGCAGGTTTCAGAAGCTTCTCGATGCATCCAAGAGTGTTTGCTTTTGCAGAGCTGTCCTTTTCATGCGGTGCACGCTTCGGTGTAGTTCCTAAAGAAAAGAATCAACACGGGGTACTTGCATTTCGTGTGGACTGACATCAGCTATAACTTGGACATCTTGACTAAGTCCGTATCAAGACAACTGGCACTAAAGATTAGCATTGCTCGGGCCGAGCAACTCCTCAGCTGTTCAATGGCACCCTTTTTCCCCTTTTTTGGTGGCGCCACTAAAAATGGTCTTCCCCAAAAAGGGTTCCCTTTTTTTTTTTCGCCGTCCGGGTTCAAGCACCCCTCGGCTCAGGGAGCTGAGCCCCGGGGCAGGGCTGGGGCTCCACTGCCCGGTCCTGCGTCCAAAAAGCCATGGCTGGCAGCTCCTGCTCCTCGTGCACCCCCTGGTCACCCTCTTCATTCGCCGTGTTTGTGATGTGTCGTCTTCGGGGAGCTTATCCGCTTGGTGACGCATTCGTTGCCGGTCCGCTTCACCCGGGAGGCATCCTGGCCTTTGGGTCAGTCCCAGCCTCGAGACACCCCCTTTCTTATGGGTGCGCCTTCGGCCCCTTTGACGCCTCGTTCTCTTCACGCTCTGCATCTGCTTCTCTGGGCGGGTCTACCTGTGTGTGGGTTGTGCCCTTTTGACACCTTGGGCTTCTTTGGCGGTGGTGATGCGGGCTGCCTTGCCCATCGTGCCCTTGGGTCGTTAGGGCTGCTACCTCATGGCCTCATGGTGCTTTCCATATCCCTGTGGCGTGTGCCAGTGGCTCCGGAGGTCCCGACTTCCTTGGGCTTGCTTGTCCAACTTCGGGCCCTACGCTTGTACAGCAGTTTTGTGCCTGCCCCTTTTCTTGGTGGCTGCCGGGGTTTTGCCCGGCGCGCCTTGTCGTACAGTGCGCCGGTGGGCCTGCTCACCCGGCCTGCGGATTGAGCCTTTGGCTCTCCGAGGAGCTTTGTCGTGTCACGGCCCTGAGGGCCTCCGTTACTGGTGGTGGGGCATGCCGCCCCACTCATTAGCGCAGCCGATCGCGGATGCGCCATGTGCCAAAAAAGGGTTCCCTTTTTTCTCCAGGGTCACAGAACAACTGAGACTCATATTCGGGGCTCACAGCTCCGAAACCCCGTTCCCAAGTTAGTCGCTTTGCTGCGGTTTTCCGCCCAAACAGCTGCAGTCCAAGCAGTGCCCAGCCCGAGCACTCTGGATTTTGGTTTCATAGAAAATGTGGGTTTGTTTGCTTCTAGGGGACTCCTCCAAAATCTTGGCTCCCCAAGAATGGGTAACGTTAACCCCGGATGAAGAGAAACCCCTGGTTGATTTTGATCGGGGGGTCGTCCCCTTTTGGTGGTTGGATTCAGACCACTTTTGGAGGGAACGCAATAATGGACGGGTTTATTCATCCTGGGGCAACACCGCACTTTGCATTGGCCCCTCATTGGCCCCTGGCCTGCATGTGTTTTTTGGCCTGAGCAGCAGGCTCGGAAGAGCAGAGGCAATCAGGACCGCCCCATGCTCACACATCTCCACACGTTTTGAACACGGCAACCCTAGGACAAAGACGGGCATTTAAGGTTTTCTCTCGGGTACCATCACCCGCACCGTTGTGATCGTGGCACATGAGCAAAAGGCAAATCAAAATGAGATCAATTCTTTAAAAAATCCAACAACATGCTGTACTTTGTGGGATTGAAACCATGGAGATATTTTTGAAGGCTTTGGGCATCAAATGAGTGGAGGAATTTCTCGACCGCTGGGAGCCCGGGCTCCTTGCAACCCGGAGGAATCGAACTCCGCCGCCGCCCTCCGCAGTTGGGGACTGAGATGATGCTCTCCGGAGATCGGGGAGTTGGACAGCCAACAGTCATGAAAACTGGAGGGGAGGCGGGGGGGGAGGCCAAATCTTATTAAGGGCTTAATAAGGGCTTATTTGGGCTCCCTCCCCCTCTCCTCCCCAGCCCCCATAAAACAGAGTCGTTTTAGAGCAACTTCTGTGATACTCCTCAAAATCCTCTGAAAAATGGGGGGGGGGGGTAGTCTTTGGGAGGCCCTTGTTGTTGTATCACAGAAGTGGGCATTTCCCACAGCCCTGTTTTAGAGCCACATGTTTCCGATGGACTTTTCAGGCTCAGTCACATAGACGGAAGTGGACAGCAAGCAGGCAACAGGGTTGTTTCAGAGCCATATCCCGAATTAGAATGGACTTTCGAGGCTCATTTGTCACTTAACTCGTGCAGGTCGCGAGTGCTGTTTGCTTTTGCTGGGTTGTACAACATTTGGCGTTACATGCTGCTGTTGTTTTTATGTTCACACAATGCAGACCCAACTGCATATGTGTATGTATATATATATATATATATACATATGTATATATATAGTACATATATATTTGTATATGCCTCCATGTATGTGTATACATGGAGAGAGGCAGCGAGAGAAAGAGAGAAAGAGAGAGACGGAAGTTGTTAAAAAAGACAAATGTAAGGAATTTAGTATTCAGTGGCCATCGGTGTCGGTTGAGTTACCTCCGGCAATAAAATATATGCGATGGAGTTGCGAAAGCAATTTGAAACAAAAAGTCAGTTGGAACAACACCTAAAGGGAAACCAAGAGGAAACCAACAATTTTGTCCCCTACAAAAAGACAACATCCATATGGGGCTCAAAAAAAGTATCCAACATGGCACCTTGGTAAATGGAAACAAAGACTTAAACCTGCGTAACCCCAGGTCTTGAAATTTGAGCCACACCCATATGTCACTTCCTACTTCGATCGTTTGATCCGAACAACACCAGCCAGTGTCTGACTTTGTCAACCCCCCAGAAACAGTCCAGGTACTGACCCCAGTTGATTGGCCAAGCTCAGCTGCTGGCACTGGGGACTGTGAGAGATCATGCTCGACAAGGGGTGTTGGCTGGCCCCATTATTCCACCACTATCAAAATCACCCCCTAAATGGTAGGTTAAAGGGAAACCGCCAACCAGTTTCTGACTTTGACAACCCCCAAAAACAGTCAAAACAATGACTCCAGAAGGGTGTTTCCGGTGAACACTTGCGTTATGGGAAACAAGCCACCTGAAAGTGGCACTGCAACAAGCAACGGCACAGTTTTCTTCGCCCAGGTCCCCGGCCGGCGCCGGCGCTGAGCCCAGGCGAGAACCGGCCTGGGGGCTCGGTGGAAAAGTTGGCCCCTCCTTTCATGACGCCTGTGGACGCGAACTCCTCGGCACCACCCAAAAAACCCTGGGGTGATTCGCGCCCCCTGTAAATACCGTTGCCAACGTTATGGCTTGCTATGCTTTCAAAATGCTGCGAAATGGATTTCGTCCACCCACAGGTCGCCAATATTAGATTCCCACGAATTGGTGGTTTGGATGGGTGCTTTGGATTTGGATTTGAACGGGTCCCGTCGTCTTGTGGGCAGATTTGAACCCCTTTCCCTAGGCACCGACCCACCAACCCAACCCACCAATTAGTGGGAAGTTCACAATAGTCGCTAGACTGCAATGCCTCCCATTGCTATGGCTCTTAAGAACAACGGGGCAACTCAACAGAGTGTGGACAATTTGGGTTTGATCTTTTGTTCCGGCAAAGTTGTGGAAAAGTTGGGTTTGCGAAGGGAATCCCCTTCAACGTAAACCGCTTGGGGTACTGATTGAACTGCCAAAAGAATCTAGCCAATCATTTGTAGAGTTGTCACGCGAACAAAAAGTCCGGAATCAATCAAGCATCTCATCCCATGAAACTCTCTTGCCAACTGACAATAAGACAGGCAAACGCTTGACGTGGTCAAACGAACGCAGAGCAGAGTTACGTAAAATTAGGTGAAACACGTCGAGATGCGTCCGTGCTCCGTGCTGCTTCCCACGTGCTGTCGGCAATGCGCCGGCACTGCGTCAAACGCAGCGAACTAGCGCTGCATGTTGCATCGTGCTGCGTCCCGCGTGCTGAGTCAGCGATGCGCCGAGGATGTGGCAAGGGTGCATCCTGCTGCAAAATGCATTTTGCCTGACCACGTTGGTTTGACCACGTCAGGTGTTTTGCTGCTACAACCCCTAGGGAACCCCAAGCAACGGACCATCATGCATGTGCTCGCTTTATTCCCGAATGGGCGAGCCCGTTGAGCTTTGTGCAGAACATAACCTTCCGATCCCGACTCTTCCGGGTGAATTTGGACCCGATCCTGCCATGAGCTGATCCCTAAAAACCCCCGAAGTGTCTTGGACGGGTTCAAGTCCAACTCCATCTCAGCTGTTCAGTGGCATCCTTTTTCCCTTTTTTGTTGGTGTCCCCAGTAGAAATGGTCCAAGCCCCAAACAGGGTTCCCTTTTTTTCTCCGGGGTCACTGAAGAACTGAGCCATGGAAACCGACCCTTTGAGACCGGGCCACCCCAGCCGAAAAAAAAACGGGTCAAGGCGATGGAACAAAGTTCGGCGTGCAAGGCAAGTTGTCAGTGGCTTAAACCGGTTACCAGTCCCAAGTAGGGGTCAAAAATATTGTAACCCCAAAATGGCTTGCCTTGGTAAATGGAAACATGGAGTAAGACCTGCGGTCCCCTGGTCGTTTAATTTTGACCCATACCCAAGTGGAGTTCAGGGTGCAGAGTTGGCAACAAGCCTCCGAGTACGGAGGCAAAGTTTGATTGGGCAAGCCTCAGACTGAAAAGTTTAATCTTGCAGGCAGCCCTGAGGTTGCATGTGAGCAGTCATCAGACATGAGGGAGCTACACTTTTTCGGTGCAGTTGTTCATCATCTACGAAGGAGGGCATGTTCATGTTTGTTTAACTGCACCTGATGCCTTTCAACAAAGTCCTGAGAGCGTGTTACAGTGTTCATCCGCACATGGACCCTCCCAAAAGACCTGGTTGGTTTCAATGTCAAGCCGACCAAAACAGGTTCCCCCGAGCAAGAAAGACACAGCTACATTTGCGCAGCTGGCAGGAAAAGCTAATGACGAGAGATCGGCGAGGTCTCTGGGTATCTCTCCCAGTGCATGGGTGAGACGTTGCCATGGGCTCTGGACAAAACATCGCCGGGGTGTGCAAATACAAAGGATGTTTCAATTCCAATCCAGGGAGCAACGGCGGAAGCCAAGGTTCCAGTTGTTTACTGTCATCAGTGAGCTCTTAACGATTTCAGGCAGTTTCAGGCAACAACAAAACCGCCCGAAAACGCGGACGTTAAGAGCCGCCAAGTGTCACCCCAAATCCTTTTTGGTTTGATGGCTTCCCACGAACCACGGACTCCAAAGACCCCGAGCTGGGGCCAACTGGGATGTCGGGATGTCGTCCTGCAAAAGGCAGGGCGCTGCAAAGGCATAGGTAAACGGTCAACATGGCCGACCGCGCGCAAAGCAAATCCGCGCGGGTGTGAAAATGTGAGCTCTGCAGGCTTTGTCTCGGTCTAGTCTTTGGGGCTCCGCATAAGAAGGCCCTAATTACCTACCAGAATGTGGAATGGTGCTCGAATCCCCAAGAACATCATTGGCTTAAACGGAAACGAAAGGACAACGACTGTTTGTGCGGTCCCCTCATTTTGACACGTTGCTTTGTTTTGGGCCCCGCTTGAAAGGCGTTTTCGCATGTACTCCCTACGCGTAAAATTTGTCACGTGGAGGAAGCGTGGCCTGACAGCAGAGAAGTGTTCGGCAAAAAAGCAGGGCCCCTTCAACCCAGAAGTGGTTCCTTAGAACTTGGTGGTTCCCAGCCATACTCTCAGCTTTTCAGCCTTTTAGTGTAAAGTGGTAGGATTTCCGAATTTCACCCACTCAACGTTCTTCACCTTTAGCGGGGGATCTGAAAACGGACAGCCCAGAGAAAGGGACCTTCCATTCTTTTCAACCATTGTTCTTTTCAACCGGATCCGTTTTCCCGATCGGGTTTCAAAAGGAGGTTTGCCAGAAAGATCCGGATCCCTGGAAAGAATGGAAATGGAAGCTAGCCCTAGAAAGAACAGGGGGGAAGCGTCTTGCCTTGGCACACCCCGGCCTTTCTGACCGATGTGTCTGGTTGCATAAGGCCGGTTTTGCCCAGATTGACTAGGTGCCCTTTTACCCATTTTGTTGGGGGAGGGCTCCCCTACTAAAATAGACTACAGAAAAAAAATCGGGTACCAACTTATTCTAACCCCTCTACTGGAAAACCTAGTTTATTTCACTGCTACGAGAGGTTGTGCTGGTAGCTTGCGAGCAAGCTGACGTGATGCTTCTAGTTCCGAGGACCTTGTTTTTGTAGGAGACCCACCAAGATGAGTAATGTTCCTTCTGGTTTTCCTTTGAAACCACCCAAGAAATCGGGAACCCTCAAAAAGACACCCAAGTAGTTGTCAGGTTTCCTCCGAGTCTAAGAACCAGGGCATTTTTGTGCGCGATTGAGTCGCATGGCCTGGCTTGGCTGCTCAAGGCAGGGTCGGGTTCTTTGGAGGGCGAGCACGGCGAAGGACCAAACTGCCCTGAAAACCAAAATGCTGGAGACATCACCATCCAGAAAACGTTGGCATCCAGAGACCGCGGAAGGCAAATCGGCAGAGGCAAGTTGCCATTCCCATGCGCTGACTTGCCGCTTGCCGCCATGGCATCTTTGGGCAGCAGGAGAGAGAGCGAGAAAGCTTAACAAATTGGCAACCAGGCTGGTTGAGCTCCAATATCAGGAAGCATGTTGAAGGTGGCACAAAATGACATGGTCGCACAATAAACATGTGTTTGCTCTTTTGAATAGCCTTCGAGGGTCCAGAGAGTCATGTATCCGGTTGCTTGCAGCATGCGAGCAATAGCATAAGAGGACATGTGCTTCTCTTCAGCTTTTGAAAGGATGCGGGCCGGTTGCATCAAGCCTTCAGGATCTTCATGGCTTCACTTTTGGCACAATTGGTGCCGGGCATTCAACTGATTCGAGTTCGTCGTTCTATTTAGTCCAACAAAGCAGGGTGGGCTCGAAAGCAACGTTGGGCGCCCCTCTGACATGCGGATCAAGCAAGCACGATTTCATCGCTGGGACATCAGAAGTTGGCTTCTAGTGATGGATGAAACGGACCGCCAAACGCTGAAGCATCGTGTACACGCCTACTAGGTCCCCCAGCTAGGTGCCCTCTCTCACCCCTTTTTTTGGTTGGGAAACTCCCCTACTAAAATAGACTACCAAAAAAAGTTGGTACCCTTATTCTAACCTCTCTACTGGAGGACCTAGCCTCTGATTTTTTCAAATATCCGTTGCCTCTTTCCTGGGTACTTGAAGATGCACTCGGTCCCGGAAGCCAGGGGCTCATACGTATCGAGAATTGGACCCCTGTGGAAATCGAAAGCACCCTTCGCGTGTGTCCTCATCCCAAAAGCTTGGGAAGGAGCTGAACCTTCGATCTCTCCAAGGTTGGGAAGTCCGGAAAAAGAATCCGAAAGGGAAACTCGGGAGATATACACCCTTGAAACTTTATCTCACTTCCTGAGTTCATGAACTTTGAACTTTTTGGGAGGACCATTTTAGTGGTACAGATAAAGTTTGGACTTTTTTTGGTCCATCCACTCAGCCAGTGAGTATACACCCTTGAAACTTTATACGGTGGCTCTATGGTTGTATAAACCATTTAACCCTGAGGGTAGTGGTAGTGAAACCCATAGATCAGTTCAGGGGCACCCTCCAAATGCTCAGTTCTTCATGTAACCTTTTGTATTGTTCCCCTTTTTGGCAACCAATTTGAGTAAAGGCCCCAACAGGTGATCCCCGTTTTTTCCCACAGCCAGTGAGAATCAATGCCAAAAAAGTGTCCTTTGGTTTGGGACAATTCTCCCCTTTCGTGGTGTTTTTAGTTTAGGCCTAACAAAACCCTAAACCAAACTCTCTAACCCTACCCTATAGCCCTTTAAACCCCAAAAAACAAACTCTAAACCCTAAACCCTGAAAAAAAGTTGGTACCCTCTAAACTCTAACCTCTCTACTGGACCTAGTTTTCGTTGAGTCCAAGAAAGGACATCGGCGCCCGTTCTCCCAAGGAGGGGGCCCTTCAAGCCGGGCGACTTGCGACCGGACGGCGCCCGGAGACCCGACGCGCCGGAAATATCGCTGGGAGGTCGGCCATTTGCCTCCAGCTGAAAGGAATATGTTTGGGCAGGGGCTCCATAAAAGATCTACATGTTGCAACCTTCCGCCCAAATAAAGGGAGACCACCATTTACAAGGCAATGTTCAGGTGTATAATGTAAGGATCCCTGTTGGATTAAAAGGTTTGAAGGGTTTTGGTTGAAAGGCTTGTTTGTCTTCTTTCCATTTGCTTAGTTTTAAAAGAAATCTATCACTACAGGAGTTGTTTTTTCAAAAAGTATATGGATGTTGTTTTTTGTTGTTGTTTAATGGTATTTTCCCTGTTGGTTTTACAGGGAACCTAGAACTACATGAAATATGTTCTCATTTTTCCTGGGGACTTAAGGAAAT
Organism: Effrenium voratum; assembly: GCA_963377175.1. Taxonomy (NCBI): domain Eukaryota; class Dinophyceae; order Suessiales; family Symbiodiniaceae; genus Effrenium; species Effrenium voratum. The sequence goes on from CAUJNA010003630.1 coordinate 187,392, forward strand.
GGAGGTTTTCTTCTGTCATGGGCGTGTGTCAAACTCGGGGCTTGGACTGGAAAGTTTCTGGTTTCGCTGTTGGTTTCCCGTTGAAAAAGACACACCATGAGTTGGTTCCCCCCCTTCTGGCTGGTTTTAGAGGGAAACGACATGGAAAACCAACAAGAAAGGACTCGTAAAAAACATGCACCTTTTGTGTAAAGCTAAAGCAATCCGCACAGGATCTTGCATGGATGCGTATGGAGAACACGTTGCGCAATGCTGTCAATGTTTTGAACAGAGCAGCAGCTTTCCTAGATGAAACGGGCAAGGCCGCACAACGAGCTCACATTCCCGCTACGAAAGCGCAATTTCCCGCCACTCGAGCGCACATCAAAAAGTGCTAGTTTTGCCACGTTCGGCGCCCTCTGCAAATCTTGAACATGAGTTGCAGAAAGACCGAGCCCACACGATGAACAGTTTCTTCTTTTTCAATATCCACATCCGAACTTTTTTCTTGAACCAAGCGCTTTTCAGATAAACGCGCGGAAATCTGCACGAGCGGAAAATAGCGCTCATCGGAAGATTCAGGTGTGTGCGTTTTGAAAATCCCCCCTTGAGGGTTGGTTCTCAAGGGAAACCAACGCGAAGCCACTTATTCTTGGGCTTCCCTCAAAAGAAGACAAGCCTATTCGGATTTTTTTTGAACTGCGATTCGGACCCCCTGTTGGTTGGTAATTTAAGGGACACCAAAAAACGATCGTTGCCACTTTAGGACCTTAACCGATTTTCCTATTTTGAGAAACGGTCCTTGGTTAGAACAACCAACGGTTGCCATTTGGTTGGGACTTTCAAGCCTTGATGTTGGGAACAGCCCACAGTGAACTCATTTGCCAGCGCTACCCTAGCCTTTCGGTTTTCTTTTGTTTCTTCTTTAAGTCAAGGTTCACCCTTTTGTTGGTTGCTGGCAAGTAATGTCCAGCTTTCTGCATGCGACTGGCAACCAGGCATAGCAACCGGTCGCCCAGCGAGAAACCAAATGGAGCCCGTCAGTTCCCCAGGACCAAAGGGTGTTGTTCAACTAGTGGCTCCAGGAAGCTCAATGTTGCTGTTTTGTTTGTTAAAGCAAAACAATGTTTACAAAGGAACGCACGCGTCCAGCTTTTTGCCCTTCGGGGTCGTTCTCCTTCCATGATCAAGCAGCAAGTTGTCGTTTTTGGTAGCAACCCGTTTTGCCATATGGTCAGGATCAGCCATTTGTCAGGTTTGGGGTGGGATGGGGGGGGTTCTTGTTTTGTGTTGCTTCAACACTCCACACACCTACATCCAGCTGCCACTAATATTTCGATCCTGATGTCGGATATCGAAGTACGCAAGCCAAGTACAAAAGGTATTCCTATGCGCTTGTGAGTATTGCTTACACATTTTCATTTGCAAGCCAAGTTTGGTCCACTTCGTGTTCCATTACATTGTCCACCAGTCTATTCTTGTATCCAGTAGATTCAGGGGCACTTCCTTGAGGCACCTGCAGTGGGTTTCTGCATTTATTCTGACTGCGTGTAGGCAGACTTTTGGTTTGGTGCGGGGGGGCGGGGGTTAACGCATTCCTTGTTTGCGTGCAGCCTTTGCCCAAGTGTTGACATCGGGGTAGGGCAGGGTGGCTTCCCTATTTTCTCCCTGCTGTTCCGGATGTGTGGTATGCCTATAAGGTTGTGGAAAAAGCCGCAGAAACGAGCCCCGGAAGGGTCACAACCCAAACACCTCAGGTGAGCCAAACTCATTTTGTTGGGTCACCCCTTTGGGCACCACCGAATTTTGCCACCAGGGAATGGTGACTCGACATCAATGCCAATGGCGGAATGAAGGCGTATTCTTGGGGCCCGTATTCTAGGGGTTGATTCCTGGTCCATTCTTTTCAACCATCGTTCTTTTCAACAGCCGGATCCGTTTCCCCAGGGTTTTGGGTTGTCTTTTAGAAAGAAGGATGCCAGGAAAGAATGGGGAAGGTACCCCTAGATGTATGCATTCCGCAGTCTTGAGACGATACCCTAAATTTACTGACAGGAGCAGGCCGTGGCTGGCGCTCATGTCCATCCTTGCGCGGTGGTTGGTTGTTTTGACTCGGTTCTGCGAGTTGCTTGCAAATGACAAATGGTGTGATCTCTTAGGTACCATTTGTTTGCTTGATTGAATAGGACACGAAAAAACAACCGCACCCAGTGTCGGGCGTCTTGGGCACAAACCCACTTAACCTCAGCCTCTCTTTCCATGGAAGCTGAGAAAGGGGCTTTTTCCATGGACCATGTCTAGGTGCCCCAGTAGTGCCCTTCTCTCCCCTTTTTTGGTTGGGAGGGTTTCCCTACTAAAATAGACTACAGAAAAAGTGGGTACCCAGCAATCGTTGGCGTGAACACTGCACTGCGGCGGTGGTGTGGTTCGGAAAGGTCGAGGATGGAGCCATCTATGTCCCTCAGTAGTGCCCTTCTCTCTCCTTTTTTTGGTTCCCCTACTAAAATAGACTGCAGAAAAAGTGGGTACCAACTTATTCTAACCTCCAAAACTGGTTTGGCCCTAGAGGGTTTTCGCTAGGGACGTGCCAACCTTTCAGCTTGCGCCGCCCTTTTTCCAGGTCGCAACTGAACCTCACGGGGCACAAAGCCACAACCTCATGCCCACCCTCTCTTTCCATGAAAGCTGACGAAGGCCCATGTTTGGACCGTGTGCCTTTAGTTTTAGGGCCAAGCTTTTTCCAGGTTTTTTTGGTTGAGACGTTGGTTGAGACCTGGCCTCAGGTCCGGGGCCCTCCCATGTGCTTGCCGCCCATGGCCCAAAGGCCAGCGTGTCATCTGTTCTCATCCTCGGGCTCCGGGGGATCAAGGGGGTGATGGGGACTGAACACCACCCCTCCCTAAAAAGATCCATGGGCTCACCGAAATTATTATTTTTTGCGGTGGAAACAGAAGGGCAACCAAACTAGGTGGCCTCCAGGGGTGGCAACCCGGGATGGTAGCAATACCGATCTTTCTGTGGTTGTGCCTAAATGGGGTTTGAAAGCACCTCACACCCTAGTCCAAATATCTAATAGCCATATTACAGCGAATAGTTGCTCACATATTAGGTGGAGGGAGAAAAACATATTTACAAAGCGAACCTGTGGGGGCTTTCGCATTCTGGGAGCCACATTGAAGGTGACAGGGTGAGGAGAAGACAAAGACTCTTACCATTGAAGGAACCTGAATGTCCTAGATTATATTCTATATATAAGTGTCACCAAGCGGATTTACTATCCATTTGGGATCTTCTTTGCTCCCTGTGGATTGTCTTGCAAATAGGGACACCTCAAAACAATGGTGGTTTCTCTTTGGCTTCCCTTTCATCCAACCCCACAAAGGGTGCCACCAAAAAAGACACACCCCATGTTTGCTGTCGGAGCAGACTGTGCGGAAGAGTCCCATTCAGCGCCACAAGATCATAGCTCCCGCCTAAGAGATGTGTGAGGTGGTGCTTCGGGTTTCGCAAGATCGGAAAGAGGCTCTTTGCACGTCCATGTTTGCTGGTTGGATCCAAGTGCAACTTGATTTAACTGCACATTGTATGGTCCAGGCGCGTGCTGGCGATTCCTCGCGGGCAGTGGACAATGTGTTGCGGCTATCGGTTTTGCAGGCAGCGCTTATTGGTTTCTAGTGATTGGAGGTTCCCTTGCTAATCGACATGGCGCCCGCCAAGGGTGAGCGGAAAGGAAACTCCTCTTGACAAAAGAAGCTAGGTCCCCCAGCGGTGCCCTTTTACCTTTTTGGGGGAGGGCTTCCCTACTAAAATAGACAGAAAAAGTTGGTACCGCTATTCTAAGCCTCTCTACTGGAGGACCTAGTCTAGCACTACTGGACATATGGCTGTGGGTCAAAACCAATGGTACCATTTTGGTTGGTAGGTGAATTCACCACCCATTTTAGATTCTATTTTAGTGGTTGGATTGGGATGTTCATTGGGATGTTTGCGGTTATTGGGATGTTCATGGTTGGGTGTTTGTTTTTGGCTCCATGTTCATCCCGGGAGTAGTCCTTTCCAGGGCGCCCCAAGCGCCCGGCGAATGGAAGCCGAAGCGCCGGGACAAGGCGCAGTGGGGCAACCGTGTCAAATCTGAAGGTTCAGCCCAAAATGACCCGCCCACCTACTGTAGATGGACGAAATCCTGCACCACCTAAGAAACCATGGAATGATGATTCCCCTGTAAATACCAACAAACAATGGTTTCCCATGATTTCCAAGTGGTGCAGGATTAAGTCCATCCACCTATGACTCTCGACTTGAGTTTCAAGTCTCCAGAACCCTATTCTAATATTCTGATTTGTTGGTCCGATCAACCCCCTGATTGAGGGGTGTATGGACTACCAAGGATTGTCACTAAATGGGGAATCCTTGCTTCCAGGAGCTGATGAATAGCTGAGGGGTTTATTGAAGAGCCCTTCCTGGGCCTGATTTATACTGTGGATGGACGAAATCCTGCACCACATTGAAACCATGGTTGAAACCACAACAGTTGTTGGTATTTACATTATTCCAGGGTTTCTGAGCGGTGGTGCCTGAGAGGATTTCGCAACCATTCACAGTATTGAGTAAAAGCTGAATTGTTTATTCAGCAGGGTTGTAGGATCAAGGGGTTCATCTCCACTTGTGTGAGATAGCTTCGCGAATCCCTCCTTATGGGGGGGCTAGTCTTTAGGCCCTGTTTGCATCACAGAAGTGGTTGTGTCTTTTTTACGGGTACCATTTGCTGGTGTTTTTTGGCCGGACAAAAAGGAACACCGAAGCCATTTTGGGAGGTCCAACAAAAAAGACCACCGGCCAAGTGGATGTCATGTCCCATTTCACCCACAGCCCTTTGTCACTGTGAAGGTGGTTTCCTGTAGCGGAAAGGGGAAGTTGGCCCAAGATACATACCGCAGCTGTTGCGTTCAAGCAGCGTTTGGCCAACTGCATGGACCGCTCTTTGATTGAAACCTCAGAGCCACAATCAAAACCAATTCGGGTAGATGAAGGTTAGTAAGGGACAATCCCCTTGCCATAAATAGCTGCGGCCGCCTGAATAATTCTTGAAGCATGGTTCTGGGTCGACCATTTTGATTGATTGAACGCTCT
>CAUJNA010003630.1:197500-365000 GCA_963377175.1 Effrenium voratum
CTCCCGAGTTTTGAGGGCTTACTTTTTTTCGCGCCACAGCGGGGCTCCTGATGTTTCCGCGTTTGGTGCTTTCAACTCACCGGTTGGTGGGCAATTCAATGCGAGTCGGTTAGGTGCAGCGATTAAGGGTTGGAACTTTTGGGGGATCATGCGTTGTGCCGAATGAAACCACGACACCACGACACTGGCCTGTCGAATTGTTCCAAAAGATGCGCTTGACCGGACACATGTGAGCCACAATCAAAACCAGGGTAGATGAAGGTTAAGGGACGATCCCAACCATAAATAGCTGCGGCCTTCTTAAAACCTTACATGGTTCTGGGATTGCCATTTTAGTACCGAATCGGTTTTGAGCAAGCGACTCATGTGGCTTAGGTCTATTGGCACGTTGAGCCAGAAGCACTGCATGGCGTGTCAGCAACCCTGCGGGGTTCCTTCCTCCCAGTGGCGCCCCCTGTCCTTCTTTTGTCAGGAAAGGGGTTCCCCTGAAAACCAGCAAAGAACTGGGTTCCGGCTAGGTGCCCTTTCTCACCCTTTTTGGGTTGGGAGGGATTTCGTCTACTAAAATAGACAAGACCGAAAAAAAAAATGGTAGCAACTTATTCCAGCCTCCAAAACTGGAGGACCTACTCCCTTGACCGCCAGCCACTTTTTCTAAGCTTCCGACTGGGAGCACCACCGCTCGTTTTCCCCCTGAGAGAGCTTTGGGCGGTGCTCGGTTCAGCTCTCCGCGGGTGGCTTCAGCTCGGGCCGAGGGGCTCGGAGGCCGCAGGGTGTTTCAACATGGTCCGATCGTGAAGCATCAGCTTGGCTGTGAGGTGTTTAATGGGGAAACCGCTCAAACATGGGGGATTTGTTTTTTGTTGATTTTTTTCGACATGTCCAGATATGTCCGGTTTGTGGAGAGTGATTTGGCTGTGATGTTTGATGGTTTAAACCGCTCAAACATGGTTGGCCACCAAACGGGCCCCTAGGCCCTAGTCAACCTCATAGTCACTTGCCCAGAAACATCCGCGTTCCCGATTGATCACTGTGACAAGTTGCTAGCAACAAAGCAGGGTTTTGGAGGATCAATTTTAAGGCACACCATGACAACGGGATTGATCCCACTCTACACAACTGCCCTAGGTTTGAACCACCGACGCGTAGCAAAGCGTGGCTTGCCTCCAAATGGGGGCACCCCCGAACAACCCAAAAAAGTGGCTTCCCTTTCACTTCCCTTTAGAGAAGCCCACGGGATTCCCTCACACAACACACGGGGTGGTGTCCCTTTGAATTCCTTTACCAAGAAGCGCAAGGCCGCAAGGGAGGCTGTGCACTTCCACGTAACGATACCCGAACATACGAGAATCCGCACTCGGCCAAGGAAATCCCGTTGTGATAAACTGGTGGATGGGAGTCCCACTTTGGTATCACCGAACGGCTTAGTTTGCATAACCATGCACCTGCGGTTCCCCGTTTCTTTGGGGGCATTCATGCCGCAGTTTGTTTTGCGCCCAAGGATTCCTAGAGCTGACGCAGATGCGGACGAGCAACAGCCTGACAGGCAAGATCCCGTTGGTTTTAATGGTATGGAGTTGTTTTTGTGTGAGGGGTACCCTTTTTGAGTTCAACCGTCCTGTTTGAGGGGCTGAATAAATTTCACCTGTCTCTGTTTTGCCACACAGGTCCAATCAAATCTTTTCGGCGCTATTCTGAAGCTGGCAAGCTGAGCGGTCTTGGGTTTCATGCGGGCCTTGGGATATCCTGAGAAGCCGAGAGGAGGTTGGGCTTGAACCCCAGCAGTGCAGGAATCAAGATCGGGGATGGGTTTTACGTTGGCTTTCTTTCATTATCTTTATGTGCTGAATAAATTAATCCGCGGCAGCAAAAGGGGCCTGGGGGCATTTTGCTTTACTTGAAGGAAAGCCGAGAGCGGGTAAGATGTGATGAACACTCTGCTGTTGCCATTTGCATGTCTAGATGGTTATATGTGTTGGTCCTGCTTGTGGTGGATGGGAACCTGCCGCAAGACGTGAAACAGAGGCACAGACAGGTGCGCAGCTTACACTGTGGATGTAAGCAAAGCAACGGTCCAATGGAGCAGTGAGGACATCTTGCAAAAGGACGTCACCTGCAAGACTGCAAGGGCGGTCATGAATTTTGGGACATCTTGTGAGAGTCCCTTTAGAGAAGTGAAGCAATCCAGGAATAGACAGGATTCCCAGTTGTCAATAAGTGAATTCGATCGACCCTTGTCCCTTTTTGTCTGGTAGGTTCCTCTGCAACAAATGGTCAACCGCGAAAAGGGTTCCTTTTTCTACCAGGATTCACGGGCGACGTGTTTGGTTTAGATGCTTTCAATGTTTCGAGTCAGTCCAAGCATGCGGAGACATGAGCAGTTGCCAACTGGTAAACCCATCATGGCGGAATCGTCGGTCTTCCAGAACTTGCTGGCATCATGTTGCTGACATTGTGAAGACCATGCCTTTAAAGGCGACCCACTACTTCCGCTTGCTGAAATGAATATTGTTTGTTATGTTCCCCTCTTGGTCTGAAAAGGAGTTTGTCACTACTGGACATATTTTCTTTTATTTTTTCCAGAATCCTTAAGCAAATGGAAGACTAACATAGCTTTCACCAAAGGGTCGCTAAACGTACTCCAGGACTTGCTGACCAACCCCATGCCTAGGTGACCCATAGACTGCGTGGACCCCAAGGGTTCCAGAAATCCGCTTCGGGGCGTCGAAGCTCTCAGGCCGAGCCTTGCTCTGCGGCTGCTGCGGAAAGGGGTCAGCGACCTCAGAAATCCCCCGCGTCTCTCAGCCGCGTTGCTGCCATATGAATCAACCAACCAGTCGATTCATCAGGGCTCCTTAAAAGATCTCCATGTTGCAACCATTTGAAACATGGCTTTTTCCACCAAAATAAAGGGACACCACCATGTACAAGGCAATGTTCAGGTGCATAATGTAAGGATCCTGGTCTGATGACTAAACCAACCAACCAACCAGCTTTTTGCTTTTGGGGTGGTTTTTGGCCCCTCCAGAAGTAATTTGATTCCCCACATTTCACTCAGGGAGCAGCACCCCCCCCTCATTCATAAACTGGGGTTCATTAATATGGGGTCAACATTACCCTGGTTTTTTCTTATCGATGTTTAGGCTTTAGAGGCAGTTGTGAGGTATCTCACTGAGCACGAGGGTTCCACGAACCACTCAGTTTGGGTTGGCCGGGACCTGATGGCTAGGTAGGAAGTATCCATCAGACGGTTTGGTTTGCCTTGGGCCTGTCAGTACCCGGTGCTCCGACAGGTAGTTGTGGCAGAAGTGCGAGCGGAACCTGCCATGACGGCTGCAGCCCCAGCGGCTTGCCAAGGCAGAGATTCAGCAAGATGGGGTCAGCGCAACCATGCTGTTTGCTTGGCCTTCTTAGTTCTCTAGGTCCCCCAGTAGTGTCCTTTTTCTCACCCCTTTTTTGGAGGAGGGCTCCCTTACTAAAATAGACTACAGACAAAGTTGGTACCCTGATTCTAGCCTCTCTACTGGAGGACCAAGTTAAAAGTGGCAAGGATGTGGACTGCGCCGCATTCTAAGCTGCTGGTTGATGTCCGCTAGCTTTGTAGTTGGCAGATTCCAGGCCGTCCTGCATGCAGTAGACGCTACTCAGCGGGAGTCAAGAATCAGAAGCAATGGCGGTCCCTTACATGGAATGACCATTAGGGAGAGCACCAAAAAAGATGACGTTCACCACTAAATGGGAAGAGTTATAAATGGTCATTTTGGGCAGAAGTATTGATCACCCCCGTAAGCAGCAATGATACTCATTGAGTATAGGCCACAATTCGAGGAGTGTCAAACGGCTCAAAATCTGGCGCCGCGTGAAGCAAGCTGGGTCCATGATCAGTATTGTTTGTGGCTTGTATGGCAAGACTCTGGATATAAGCGAGGTTCCATGAACTCAGCAGTGCCATCACAGACCTTTTTGCTAAACCACTATGCCTCTCTTACTTCCCTCCTGCTAATTTGCAGGGGTGTAAGCTGGGCAAGTAACAGTTCTGAAAGTGGCAAAGTTCCACCTCAAGCGACACCATATTGCACTTGTTGGCGGTTACCATTCGGTTTGTGTGGCTCGTCTTGCTGGCTTCGTTTTGGGACTAAATGCCTCAAACCAATCGGGTCTGAGTATCTCCAGATGTTGCCCTCATTGGAGGGGGAGCAGCGGTCACGACATTGGACACCTGAGGCGCAAAACATATGGCACACAGTCAGGACATAGTGTTTTCTGTGTTCCCGTTGCCAAGACAACCTGTTGACCTTTGTTTTCCCAGCTTTGGACCAGAATTAGTTGGCCCCAAAGGTGATCACCATGTTTTTTTTTTTTTTTTTTTTTTTTTTTTATCTTCCCCCTTTTTTTTGGCTGGGTGCAAACTGGGCTTTCCGCGAGGGCACGAGTGGTCGCGTTCGCGCCGAAGCGTGGCTCGTTTCTGCCGCTTTCAGGTCCAAGAGCTGAAAGAGAGCCTCGCGGAGATCCTCGGCACTGCTGCGGAGGCGGGGGACGAGGGGGCCGACCGTGTTGCTTTCAAACTGAAGACTGGTTGTCGCCTAGTTCCTAACAGTCCATCTCTTGGGGGGAGAGAGGAGGGGTTTTCCGCAGTGCGGCTCATGTTAAATAACAACGGCTTGAGGGCTTTATCAAATACTCCAAAGGTGCTTTGGCAACGATTTCAGTTTGGTTTAAAGTAGATCCAAGGCGTGCGTTTCTGCTTAGAAGTTAACCATGAGCCAAATGGCGGCAAAGTGGCGGCCGAGTTGATGCCCAAAAGGAGTCTTTGAGCCATGTGTGTTTTTCTTTTACAGGGAGACAGTGGGATAGGCAAGCATGTTGTTCAAACAGAACAGGAAGTCGTTTTTGAAATAATGGGCACTCAGTTGCTGAATGACCACCCAACAAGTGCAGCCAGTGTTTGGTCTATGTTAGTCTTCCCCCAGCGTTTGTGTGTGAGCGAGAGGGATGAGTCTTGTACCCTGAGACCTAGAATGCCGCACGAACATGTTTGGCTGCTTTCCTCGCGAAGTGGGTGTGTCGTTTTCGAGGGAACCTTTTTGGCGCAAACGACCCTTCTTATGCCCCTAGATTAGTACATACCCAAATCCATGCGGCATTGAATTTGGTGGTTGGTTGCTAGCTGCCTTGACAGAAGTTGTAGGGAAGCAACCAAAGGACCGAGGAAGTGTTTCGATCGAGCCTTGGAAGGGATCCTTAGAGTTCTGAGAACCATGGTGGCTAGGGGGCCTCTACTGATCCCCAATCTGGTTCCACTTTTGCTCTTTGAGTAGTTCATGCCTGAAAATGTCTTTGGACTTATCTCTTTGGACTCATGTCACGGCGTTTCTCGTCGGGCTGGTATTCAAACCGAATGCTGAAGGCTCCCCGAAGAGGCAACCCCATGTTGACTAGTGCGGTGCCTCTCGGAGAGCCTGAAATTTGTATTGATACTGTGGGTGGTTGCGAAATCCAATTCGCACCACTTTGAAACCATAGGAAACCATAACGCTTGTTGGTATGGGGAAGCATCACCCCAGGGTTTTTTTAGGTGGTGCCTGAGAGGATTTCGTCCATCCACAGTAGGTTCCACAGCACGCGGAATTTGTGGAGCCAACCTCTGAGAACATTGGGGCATGTGGTCAAGACATGGGGTATGTGTCAAGCTAGAAAACCCCCTCACAAATGCTCGGTTTTTCTTTTGGTTTTCCCTTTGGTTTTCCTTCAAACCAAGTTCCGAACAGGGAGAACATCCCACTTTTGCCCAGCCACCCCACAAATGGTCGGCTGGTTTTCCTTCAAACCAACCCCACAGGGTACGGAGCCTAGCCAAGGAACCTCCCTTCTTTTGGTGTGCAGCTGGCTTGGTGGGCCGAGCCCAGGACCAACGCCTCTTCTGGCGGCTTCGGAGCTTGCCGGACCGGCCGCATGAGGAACTGACAATGGCTAAGAGAGCCCAGGCAGTTCAGCACCACAGGTATTTTTTGCGCATGGTCTCAGTGATTGCCTTGCTTACCTATGTAGGGAGGTGGAGTCACTAGGTACTGGGATCTGGATTGGAGAACTTCAACAAGAAACATGATAGTTTGGAGAGAGGAGAAGGGAGGCAAGCTCGGGCTTCCCTGCAACAGCCAAAGGATCACCTTTGCTGCAACGTTGTCTTGGGAACACATGTTATAGCCCCCCGGGTATGTGGTGACCTGGTGGGTCCGCAAATGAGACAGAGGAGGGGGATGTTTTAGTCTGTTTGTCCAAGCGTTCCCGAGCCACATACCTTTGGACTGTTGTTCTTTAGCACTCCTCCTTCCCATGGATGTGGGTGCGGCTTTTTTAAGGGGACGCCCCAACATGGATTTCGGTTGTCCTTTTGTTTTACATGTAAGCACAGCAACCAGGGGTATTCTCGGAAAAGATACCCCCATGGTCTTTGTTGTTTCTGATGATGGCCGGACTGGTCAATGGGACTAGCAGTGTCAGCATGCATTCTTTGCTCTGGCAACACACCGACACATTGCTTCTACTTTTGTTTGGGCATAGCTGCGCATCAAACAAGGTGTCTTGAATTTGGACTTGTTACAAACACATTGTGCACAGGGATGTGAAGGATCGCATTATCGAGCTGACCAGATCTCTACTTACAGGCGCGATCGGCTACTTAGTAATTAAGTGGTTAGTAAGCCTGGTTATAACCCACAAAAGGTATGGCTATAAGCCTTCTAAGTGGCTTATAACCAGGCTTACTCACCATCTACCTGACGTCCCCGATCGCCCCTTTAAGTAAACTTGCAGTAATTCGCTCGGCCTCAAGCCCGAAGAGATTTTTTTTGCAACCGGCGCTCGCTCCCCGGCCGATCGCCGATCGCCGATCGGTCGGTTCTTTTGGTCTGCCGATCGAAGTTTTCTCGAGGACTACAGCAGCTTGAGAGCTTGCGGCCTGAGCTCCGGGGAGCCGCTCGGCTCGGCTCAGCTCGGCTCGGCTCGGGTCGGATGGGCGCTCGCTCTCTCGGCTGAGTTACGCCCTTTCCGGGGGGTCCGCTTCTGGTGAGCCCAGCTGGCAGAAAGGAGAAAACAAAAAACGGCAGGGTGAGAACGGGAGCCAAAACTCGACCGACTCCTGGAGTTCCTGGAGTTGTGGTTTTTGTGGTTTTTGGCTTTTTGCGAAAGGCGGATATTTTCAGTGCCAAAGAAAGAGGAACACGTGGTTGTTCGGCCATTCCACTCAGGAAGGTGTGTTGAGCAATGCTGGCGAGAACCTTCCATTGAAATGGAGGACTCCTGTGAGAAAGGGGGCCTTCAGCAGCCATGGAGGTGATTGGATTTTGTTCCAGTTGCCCCGGTGGCACCAAGTCGGTGGCACCAAGTCTCCGTTGTTGGTTTGGACTATTGGGCTGATTCAGATACCCTGCGACATGGATTGGGATGATTGGGGCTCGAGTATTCAGCGCAATTCTCTCGCACAAATCCGACCTTTGACCTTTTGGTTTCCCCGTGCTGGTACATGTTTAGTCCTGGCGCCATAAGGTGATCACCTTATATGTCTGGGTTCTTTGGGCAACTGAGGCAATCAAGAGGTTCTATTTCCCCAAAAGGGCATGGGTGATGCTTGCAGGTCCCATTTTTGGCCCCCCACCCCGTGGGTAAATTTTGCGATGTCTCAAAAGGAATTTGAGGTCCTGGGGGGTTGCTCTGCTTGGAATCCCTTGCTGTCAAAATGAAAGGCCCACAGAAAGGTTCCCCCCAGTTCAGTGCATAGGCTCTAATTTGTTTTATCAGCCCTCCAGAAGGGTTCCCTTTTCCCTTCCGTTTGGGTCACTGAGCAACTGACAGCTTGGGTGTTTGTGATACCCATTGTTGCTGTGAAAACCAGCCATTTTGAGGAGATCTCCCCGTTTTGACACAAAGTCGTGGGTCATATTAAACTGGTCAGGTTTTCCCGGCTAAAATGGAAAACACAAACACCCAAGCGGTCAGTTGCTCACATTAAAATGGTCAGGTTCCCTTTTTCTCCCCGGGTCGTCACAGAAAGCCCATGTTCCGCAGTTCCGCACCCGACTGCTCGCGTTTGAGGCATGAGCTTACGCTGATCCCTGAGCTTTCTCACCGCGCCACAGGACGTTACGAGAGTGTCGACCTTTGATTCGACTCCCCTCCCCAAAAAGTAAGCTCAGGTGATATCCCCAACAGCATGCGGTGCTCTTTTTAGTGCTCGCACCAAGCCGCAGCCCTCACAGAATTTCGTGGAACCCTCGTGGAACCTTGGTGAAATCCTGGTGGAACCTTCGTGGAACCTTACCTCAGGGCCGCCCCGGACCACCCCGGAGCTTATCTGGGCTGAGACCCCAAAGCTTTCAGCTGTTGGGAAACAATATATTGAGGTGGGGTCCCATGTGGCCATATTTTTACATAGGAAACAACGATATTCAATGTGGAACACGGTAAAAAAAAGAGTTGGTGGACATGAACCCCGATGTCAATGTATATGGTGTCCACCAAGGGGTCCCTGCTAAAATGGAGAGCCACAGCTGGAGATGAAGGGCATAGGCCAACTGAGCAAACTTTTGGCAACCAAATTTGCCGAGATACTAGTCTAGGTCCCCCAGCTAGGTGCCCTTGTTTTGCCCTTGTTTGGTTGGGAGGGTTCCCCTACTAAAATAGACTACAGAACTTGACTGCTATTGGGTTGGATCTAACTTGACTGCTATTGGGTTGCATCTTTAGACTTAACCTTTTTGGAAATCAAGAGGGTTTCCACTACACCCCCAAACAGTTATTCGCTTTTTGCAGGGGGGTCAACAGCAACAAAGCAAAAGAAGGGTACCCGCCTTCTAACCTCTCTACTGGCGGACCTAGTAGTGGTTTCGACAACTTCGAGCCTCTGCTCAGATCGCACTGACTGATTTGGGCAGTTTAAAGTTTAGATCTTACCTGCGGGGAATGTGGAACAAACTCGGCCAGCCAGTACCACAAAGAGAACGAAGTGTGAGAAAAATGAGGAGCGGTCGGCCTTGGATTACCCCCTACTCCAAATACCCGGCATGTTTTCAGGGTAGCAGGTCGACCCTCTACCAAAAAGGAGGTACTTACGGTGGAAAGCTAGGTTTTCCCAACAATACCTTGTTAAAAGCGGGGCATGTTGAGTAAGGGGTAGGTATCCTGGGTCTCCTTAAGTCAGTTCAGTTGCATCGGTGCCCAGGAGTGGCGCCCATCTGCGCAAGACGAGGCCACGCCGGGCCCGTCCCCACAGCGGGATTTTTAGACATTTGAGCAGCACCCAAAGCCCCAGAAGGGACAATTTTGTAGGTGCTTCCACTGCCTGGTTTCATGGGGGGGGTTAGAGTGAGGCCTATCTAAACCTGTTAAAAAAAAAAAAAAAAAAAAAAAAAAAAAAAAAAAAAAAAAAAAAAAAACTTGAACCAAAAGTGTATACACCTGTATAATTTCGATATTGGTAGAAACAAGTCAATGGGTTTGTTTAGTTTTAGTGACACCGTGCGTGGCTGAACCAAAACAATTACACTTCGATTTCCGATTTTTCAGGGGAGAATTCCATCGAATTGGCTCCTTTACTTGTCGCTCGCTCTTGCGATGAACCGATCGGATGCTTTAAGGAACCCCACCAGCGTGGAGAGCGCGGCTCTTTGTGATTGAGGGGCCCTTTTTAGTACCCCGTAGTTGGTGCTTTGGTGGTTTGGGGATTTGAAGAACCAGTGTAGAGTTCGAATGCAAGCTACCCCCCCCCCCAAACCTCCAAACCACCCAACCACTAATTAGGGGGAAGCTTATTTTGTGCCAACAAGATCTCCAATTGCACAATCTTCCTGCGGACTTCGGCTTGTAGGTGGGTAGCTCCAAGCCTTCAAGCACCTTGCCATAGCTCAGGGTTTCCTCAATTTCCCTTTGTGGAACCTCCAAAAGTGGCAGTTCCAGTGGAAACCGTCAGTAAATTGCAGCTTTTGAAGGGGAAATCCAGTGACCCCTGTAGCTTGCAGGGATTGGCTTTTGAAGAGGTAAGAAGTACTTGACATATGTCTATTTCAGGCAGCCGCCTCCAAGTTTGCTACCGGGGTTGGGGTAGATGTTTGGTGACTGGACGTGCCGCAATTCAATCGAGTGCTGATTTTACAAAGGCCACGTCAGCTTCGGGTAAGTCCGGAGGACCGCCACTTGGGTTCCGATTTTGCTGGATAAGATACTCATTTGAGGGGGATTCCTCGGAGCAACCAGATTGAACTGACGTCGACTCCTTCTGGAGGCGACGGAGATAAGACATGGTTGTTGGTGGGAAGCATTTTACATGTTGCTTGTTGTGGTTGAAATCCAAATCCACTTAACTGCTAAAATTTGAGAATTGTTGCTCCCCTTCCAACGTCAACCAAGAAGAGGAGGGGAGGTCTGCGGTTTGGGGGGGGGGGGTCCTCCCAGAGGAGTCCCCTGCCTGAGCTAGGCCTACTCTCAACTCACTGAAAGGAGCTCGCCCAAACCGCGCCTCAGTGGATTTTACCCTCATGTGCGGTTTGGGAAGTATAGTTATAGTACCCTCTATCTAACAAAGGAGGTGGACACAGGAGTCTCATTTTCTAGCGAAATCCAAGCTTTTTGAGCACTGTGAGACACGCAATTGCATAGTGGGGTGGGGGACTCATTTTTCTAACAAAGGAGGTGGACAAGGGTCTTTCCTTAAACTAGGTCCCCCAGTTCGGTGCCTTTTTTTGCATTTTCTTGGTTGGGAGGGCTCCTACTAAAATAGACTACAGAAAAAAAGTTGGTACCCTCATTCTAGCCTCTCTACTGGAGGACCTAGTATAGTACCCTTCTTCTAACAAAGCAGGTTGACAGGGGTCTTTCCCTAAAGGAAGGCTTTCGTCTTGCAAGACCTTCCAGTCAGCTATTGAATTCAGAGAAGAGTAGCGCAGGCATGAACATGGTGCCATCCGGGCCATCGTTACCCTGGAAGCCGTCCAAGTACTCCATGATCAGACACGAGGACGGCTTCACGTGCCATGGGTCAGGTCACCTCCATCCCTCTCCATGGTGGGGGTTTCCCACCGAAAGATGGCACAAACCTCAAACAAGGTGTGAGTTGTGGTACCCTTTGTGTTTGGCGCGTCAAGAAAGACGGAACAGCCCAGCCCCCCCCCCTTGCCAAGAAGGGTTTTCTCAATTTGGGTATGGGTCAAAATTAAACCACCAGGAATCGGACCGCAGGTTTTAGTCATTGGTTCCATTTGCCAGGGCAAGCCATTTAGGTTTAGGGTACCTATTTTTGACCCACAGCCATCTGCAGTGTGCTTGGCGCTGATCGGTTGCCCACCTGAGCAGCTCCCACAAGAGGGCGGATGCGGATGTCCAGTCTTTCCGGTCCCCTAATGTCAACTTGGGATACCGGAGGGACATATGAAGTGGAGGGATCCTCTTAAAATAGTTCCCTAAAAGGGGGATCGTCCACCCCTGATGAGTATGGTGCTCTGTCAAGTCAGATGTCACCATGCGTGGGTCGCTTCTTTTGACGGTCTTTATGTGGTGGCTCTCCCTTTGTTTTGCCTGCCAGGTTGGCTTCGTTAACGTAGACCAAAGCCTTGGCAAAGGGCCTGCTTGTTGTCTGCTACGCCCGGAGCTGGACTTCAGGTTGGCTCGAAAGCGGAACTATTTGGGTGGGTTTTGAAGGGAAGCCAAAAGCAAAAAATCACGATTTGGGGGGGTCCTTGTGAAAACCGACACACCCATGTGGCTGTGGGTCAAAAAAGGGTACCCAAAATGGAACCCTGGTAAATGGAAGCAAAGACTAAAACCTGCGCAACCCTAGCTCTTTAATTTTGAGCCACACCCATCTGTAAACGCTGGTTGAAGCAATTAAGGTAATGCAAGCACGGGTCAGGCTCCACGTAGCACCTTTCAGGACTTACAGCTCTACTTTGGCGACAAACCGCCGCTCGCTTTGGACAGCTGAGTCGGCGACGGCGCTGCAACACAATGGGCCTAAGGACATGAATCGAAGGTGATGTCTGTATGCGGGGTGGGTGAAGTTATTGCAAGGCCAGAAGCAACATGCACCTGCGTTTGGTTTGGCACGTGGCAGGTGAAGAAGTACCCAAAAAACCAAAAGACTTGCCAGAGAACTTAGAGTACGTGGACCCTGACCAGTTTGCATCATGGAGATATGAGGTGCTATTCCGTCAAGTGTGTGAACGTCCTTGAACAAGGGTAGCAGAGACACGCGCAAGCGTGTCCAAAGCTACCGGACACCAAGACGACGTCAGCTGCAGCACAGGGTCAAGAACATAGCCAGGGTCCGCATTCGCCTGCCTCCCATAGGGAGCGCTGCAGAACATCTGCACGGCGATTCGGAGCTTGTGGAAAGAAAGAAAGGCAGCTTCCAGCTTCGTGTGCTGTCCAGTGAGCGTCGACCGAAAAGCGCTGGGTAATTCCATGGACTAATGTCCACGGCCCATGTGCTTAGCCATATATGTTCCAGGCCGTGGACCCCCCCCCTCCCCCCCCCCCTTTGTGGGGGTGGGGTGGTGGTGGGGTGGTGGTGGGGTGGTGGGGTGGTGGTTGGGTGGTTGGGTGGTTGGGTGGTTGGGTGGTTGGGCCAACCCCCCCCCCCCTGTGGGGGGTGGGGTGGGTGGTGGGGTGGTGGGGTGGTGGGGTGGTGGGGTGGTGGGGTGGTGGGGTGGTGGGGTGGTGGGGTGGTGGGGTGGTTGGGTGGTTGGGTGGTTGGGTGGTTGGGTGGTTGGGTGGTTGGGTGGTTGGGTGGTTGGGTGGTTGGGTGGTTGGGTGGTGTGGTTCGGAGTTGGTTTAGGCTTGGTGGGTTGGTTTAGGGTTGGTTCAGGGTTGGTTCAGGGTTGGTTTGCGGTGGGTTTCGGGTGGGTTTGGGTTTTGGGTTGATTTAGGCTTAGGGTTGGGGTTAAGGAGGGGTTGCAGGGTGGTTTGGTTTAGGGTAGGATGTTGCGAGAGGTGCGGGGGTGTTGGTTCACGGGGTGAAAGGGGGTCTGGGACCGAAGCTGCAGGGCTCGCACGGTACTGGACAGCATCCCCAGCATTGCCAGCATCATCCCCAAGATGCGGATGATGCGGGGGAGTGGGGGGACCATACCATTGGGGGGGGGGGGGGGTACGTGGCCCAGGGACTGGTACATATATGGAAACGTTATTGTAAGCGCACTTGGCCAATGTCGGCCACTGATTCAGAGCCAGAGAGCCATTGGGGCCAAGGGGCTGGTCATCGCTGAGTTTCTCAAAATCGGATGCGGTGTTCCCCCCTTTTTGGTTTCCTTTTACATGCCAACCAAGAGGAGAGTCCCGCATTTTGAGGACTTGTCACTGTTAGCCCAAGTTACTCGCCGCAATCGATCTCGCTGCCATCGCTTTGAATCATAGTCATACAGGATGTTGGGTGCCACTGAAACCCGAGCAAAGGTCCATATGCACTACTATTTGTAAGGAATGACCATGAGTAAACTCATACTATCGCGCAGCGGCCATTGGCAGACAATGGAATCACAAGCACAACATGGTTAGTAGGCGAAAGTACCATGAGTATCTGCGGCGAGAAGACATCCGTTGCATTCAATAGTTTGGTCTGGGATCCAGTCTTTCCAACCCCAAAACCTGACTCTGTTTCTTTTGGCATTTGGTTGGGCCCGTTTCGAAGCCAGGCTTCACATGAGGGTCCCCGGGTTTCAGGATCCCGGGGGTTGACCATCCTCAAAATCTCTAAAACGCCACCCCAAGACCCCAGCGATGTCCATTTGCCGAACATTATGTGTAGAATGCAAACCAACAGCTAAAAGCCATCAAGTCACAAGTATCGGTATCATCCATCAAGATGTCAGCAGCTTGCGTGGGTGTGCGATTTAGCCCGTGGGTTGAACACGTTGTAAGGTTGGCCCAACCCGAGCTGCAACTCGCAATCTCGGAACCGCTTGGCTCCGGGCGAGCCGTCCCGCGCAGCTTGAGCCTGCCCGAACCTCGGGATGAAGGGAACTAAGCTGCAATACGTGTATTATATATATATATATAGAAACACATCTCCGTGTTTTGTTACTCATGAATTTATTGTGTATCAATGTGTTTATGTATGTCCGGTCGTAGTGATTACTTGACAGTTAATTTATTGTTTGATTAATTGCTTAACCAAGTAATCAACTAGTTAATCAGTTAACTAATATACTTATGTTGTTTGTTTTTGATTTGTGTTTAAACAAGCCAACTAGTTGCTTAGGCATTGGTCTTCGCATTGTGTATGTATGTTGTACGTATATATACATATACATGGGTATGTGTGTGTTGTTCTTAATTATTCATTTAATTTGTTTGCGTACTTGGTTACTTGGTTAATGATTTATTGGCTCATTCAGTCATGCATGCATCTGTTTGTTTCATTCATTCATTTGTTCATTGAATAGTTGATTCATTCATTCATTCATTCATTCATTCATTCATTCATTCATTCATTCATTCATTCATTCATTCATTCATTCATTCATTCATTAATTCATTCATTCATTCATTCATTCATTCATTCATTCATTCATTCATGCAGACATAAATACATACACACCTGCGCGCTTGCATATAGACTTGCATATGCAAGCCCAGATGCACATACACCCATATACGCGAATACCGACCAACACAGAACGCATGCAGGCATGCATTCAACCGATTCTACACACTGCACATATAGCCAACAAGTCGCACATGCCTGCATGCATACATGATTCGCCCGCGTTCGAGCACGTGTGTCACATTGTAGAGCAGCATCTGAAATCAAAACAGGGGATGTACTTGCAGTTGTCGACCAGAATTTGCATGGAGCGCGGTGGGGCTAGGGATGGATGCGGATCTGTAAATCTGTTGCGATGCCGAGGCGAAACCTGGGCAGAAATGCCGAAAGGCGGCCGGCAAATGCAAGACCTGTGTGCTTGGCGTTGGATCTGCAGTGTGTTGAGGGTGTCCGTTTCTTCTTGGTTAAAGGGAAACCAAAAGGAAAACCACACCATTCGGCGGTCCTCCAAAAAAAGGACACGGCATCATGGTTGCACAAAATTGGGCTTTTAGGGGTAGCTTCTTGGATACCAAGGGAATCCCTTTGGAAGCTGCGTCATCGGCATCCGCTTGATAACCCATTTATAGTGCAAATTGCAACGACTGGTCTTTGCAATCGAGCATCTTATAGGTTGGCAGTCCGGGGTTTGATTCTAAGTCTGAGCTTCTGAATGATGCGTTCTGAATGAATTGTGGGGTGGGGGTTGATGGCGAGGATCCCACAAGCTGTTGGAGTGCAGATGTTGTGCCCAGCAATGCCGATACTTCAAGTCGAGAAGTACTTGCGCGGAGTTCGCAGTGCACTGGTTGGTCGGTTTTCGTTGGGGAATGTTGGGGGTACATTGTCTTATCAGGCTTTCAGAGTTGGAATCACTCTAACTGACAGATGTCCATTCAGTTTCTCTGAACAAGGTATGATTCTGACACAGTTCGAGCCATGTCTGTTGACGAGGCAAATCCGTAGGGTTTTCTTGGTTAAGGCTTACAAACTGCACCATCGGATCTGTTTGTACGATGCGCAGGCTTTGCGCAGCTCTTGACCGCGTTTACTGATGGACCTGTGGTCGATCCCAAGAGTCCATGGGACGGAGTGACCTCCGAGCACCTCGGAGAGAGCTTCTTAAAGGGCTTGATAAAATGAGTCTCTGAAACGCCAAGCCAAGGGACGAAGACATGTTGGACGTCGAACTCCTCGAACTCTCGTCTTTCAGAATTATTCTAGCAGATGTAGAAACGCGTGGTATCAAATGGATGGATGGGATATGGAGAGAATATGAAAGTACTTGAATGCATGCAGTCGAGTTGCACGGTCGTGTGTATATGTACGACCCCTAATCCACTTCTGCCGATTGCAACTGGATGGCAGAGACTGATTGGTTAAGAGAAGGGCTGACAAGGTTTGTCAGATTTGCTCGAATTATATCCCACTTGTCTACGTCCCCAGTAGTGCCCTTTCGCACCCTTTTTTGGGGTTTTGGGTTCCCCTACTAAAATAGGCTGGAGAAAAAAGAAACGGTACCCTTATTCTAACCTCTCCACTGAAGGACCTAGTTGTGATTCGGATGCGCACTAAACAGGCACATTTGTCGTTTGTCGAAGCTGCACTTCGCCGCGGTTGATTGGAGATGAGCATGATCTAAACTTGGTCTCCCATGCGCGCTGTTGGCCAAGCAGGTTTCCATCTCTTGACCTGAGGCAAAAACCCGGGGATGGGACCGGGTGAAAAGGTGGAGCCTGTCGAAACTTTGGTGCATGTTGCTTGGATGTTAGGAATTTGACTTTTTGCCAACTAATGGGTTTTCCACTTAAACCACTAGAAGTTATTCACTTTTAGCAGGGGAGCAGAAAGCAACCACCCATTTTAGTCTATTCTAGTGGGGATTGGGATGTTCACTGGTGGGGTCACTGCAGCAGTGGGACGGAGTAAAAAAGTGGAGCCTGTCGAGTGGTGCCAAGGAGCCTCTTCAAAAGGCTCCACCCGGTGGTTCAGCAGATGATGACCTCAACGCCATCTATGAAGAAGGACTCTCGGCTCCATCCGCGTGGGAGGCTCGCACTGGTTGGGTGTCCCTTCACGGTCAGCTCTTTTCCAGTTCTGGTTGCGGCTTTTTGTCGATAATGCATCCCAGTTCTACAAGAATAATACTGTGGATGGTTGCGAACTCCTCTTAGGCACCACCATGTCAGAAGCCCTGGAGTGATGATTCCCCTGTCAATACCAACAAACAATGGTTTGGTATGGTTTCAAAGTGGTGCAGGATTCCGTCCATCGACAGTACTGACCTTCGATTCCGCGAGGTGCTCGGCCGAGCCGGAAGAAACCGTCTTCAAGCTGTTTCTAGGGTACCTGCCATTCCATTCTGAACCCATGGGAAATAGCTGGTTTTTGAAAAGACCGATGGTTGACAAGAATGGGGAATCAACCCCTAGACCTTTGAGGAATAAGTTGAACTTCCAGTTGGACCCGCTTGCCCAGTGGCGCCTTTGTTTCCTTCTTTTTTTGGGAAGAGTTCCCCCGTAAACTCAACCAACCAAAAAAGGATGCCCCTTTGTTTTCCCTATGGAGATCCACTGGGCATCTGGGAGGAGTTGGAACAAAAAAGCATCCAGTGTTGGGGAGTTGCGGGTCAGAGGCGATGGGGGGTCGCCGGAGCCCGCGGCAAATGTGCGGCTTTCTGAGGAATGGGAGAAGACGATGAGCACAGTCACTCGGCCGGACATGCCTTGCAAGTTCACTTCAGTTCTGTTTGAGTCATGTTTCTGTTGGGGTGATGTTTCATGGCTGAAATGGGTGTCTTCAAGAGGTCCAGTTGCTTCCCCATTGGCCAAAGATTGATTTGCAATGCCCCCAATCTTAACTCTTGCCTTAAGTTCCCTTCATCGTCCCTTTCAACTCATCACATGTCAACCTGTGCTGATCTAGGTCTGACCTCCGAAATGGTGCAGCTTGCATCCTGCAAAGTTTCTGTGTTTCTCACTAAACATACAATGTATCTGGGCACATAGCCACGTCACCTTTGGGGGGGGTGCGACGTCGTTCCTTTTTCAGGGGTTCTTTTTCTGACGGCTTCGCCCTGAAAAACGAGTGGGCTGACCAAAACGATATTCCGTTGGGAACCAAAGGTGTTTGTGTTATGCGGTCAGGTCAGGACCCACAGAGGGTCACAGTTGTGTCAACCCGCAGATGCGTCAAGTCTCACTAGTGGGTTGACTTGCGCTTCGACGTGAACTGACTGTGGCAGTCTGCAATTGGCGAAGCGTTCTTTGTGGCTCACCAACCGGATGTTCTTCCAGGGCTTATTGCATGGAAGAGGCAACAAGTAATTACAAGCTTCAGCAGGGTTCCTTTGCAGGTTTCTCATGACCTTATCTGGAGTTTCCTCCAAACTATTTGGGTGTGTCGTTTTTAGGGCGACCCCCCAACATGGCTCTGGTTTTGCTTTTGGTTTCCCTTTAAACCCCCGCACAAAGCAGGTACCCTCAAACGTCAGACTCATTTGTCTGTTTGGAATCTGAACCCGTATGTTTGTTGCCCCGGCGGGATCCGCAGGCAAAGTGGTGAGTTGTGTGCAAACAGGTTTCATGGCACGACCTTGCTGGGAATGCCCGAAGCCAGCAATGGGGCGCTTGAAATGTGTAAACGCTGACAAACCATCAAGGGTCTCCTATGTTTGCTTTTGGATGTTTTGAACATCACCTTTGGGGGAGAAAGAAACTAGGTCCCCCAGTAGTGCCCTTCTCTCCCCTTTTTTGGTTGGGAGGGTTCCCCTACTAAAATAGACAGGACAAAGTTGGTACCCTTATGCTAACCTCTCTACTGGAGGACCTAGGAAACATCCCACACACAAAGTTTCGCCTTGTACCCGGATTGCCTGATTGAGCCAATCCGCGCATCAGTGATTTGGGCATGTCTTGTTTTGGGGGAGGTTTGAACATCACCTTTGGGGGACGAAAAAAAGTAGGGGATGTTACAACGGGACGTACAGGGAACGCTGAACTTTCGGGAACCAAGTTCAATGCTTCGTGCTTGGGTAGCAACCTTGCTAGCGCTTCTGAGCCAGGAAGAAACTGCCCTGGTCTATCCCAAAAGCCTCAACGCAAGAGTTACCCGCATGTACCCCCAAATGGGTCAGCTGTTGGATTGTGTGTGCCCCACGGGAAACATCATTCAGTGAATTAGGCCATGCTCGAGAGCAAGAAGAAGCCGGTTCCTGAGCAACAGGAGCTGCGAAATACGCTGGCGCCATGGCGAAGAAAGTGGATGAAACCCGCGAGTCGCCAAAAAGGCTTATTTACCAGATGAGTCACAATCAAAACCCGGGTAGATGAAGGTTAGAAAGGGACGATCCCAACCATATATACGTGCGGCCGCCTTCTTAATCCTTTACATGGTTCTGTTCCTTTACATGGTTCTGGGTTCACTATTTGTGTACCGGGTTTTGATTATGAATCCGGTGGTTACTAAAACTAGAGGACGATTGGCCCGAAAGCATTTTTCCCCAGGTGCTCATCCAGCCGCGGAGACACCTTTTTACATCCCTGCGGCGAGCGTGTCTGCACGCGGCGATGCTCAATGTGTATGGTCACATGAGAGCTCCATCTCATCGTCCTACGAGAGGAAACATGGCAGTGCTCGATCCCACATATTTACATCTGTTAAAACAAGAAGAGTAAAGCTCGTAAAGCTCGAAACGAATTACAAGCAAAAGGAAAAGCAATGAATAGCAAAGCTTACACGACGGCCACAGTTTCTGCAAAGCACGCTCGCGCAACTTAGCTCTGTGCCAGATGGCTCTGCGCAGCTTGGCTCTGTGAAAGTTGGCTCTACGCAAGCTACTTTTTCGCAAGTGGCTCTGCGCAACTGTCTCTGTGCAAGTTGGCTCTGCACGAGTCTGCTCGGCGCAATGTGCTTTGCACGAACTGCGCCGCGCGATTTCTCACGAAAGTGGTCTGCGCAAGCTGCAGTGTTCCAGGCTGCTGCGCGCAAGTTGCTCTCTGCAAGCTGCTGCACGCAAGTGCTCTGTGCAAGTTGCTCTGCGCAAGTGCTCTGAGCAAGTTGAAGTGTCTGCGCCAGTTGCTCCGCGCAAGCGCTTCGCGCATGTGCTCTGTGCAAGTTGGTCTGTGCAAGTTGCTCCGCGCAAGTGCTTTGTGCAAGTGCTCCGTGCAAGTTGCTCTGCGCAAGTTGCTCTGCGCAAGTGACTCTGCGCAAGTTGCTCTGCGCAAGTGCTGCCGGAGCTGTGGGAATGTGCTTTGCGTACTAATTTTGTACTTAAAAGTTGCGATTTTCCAGCCGGAGCTGCGGGAGTGTGCTCCGCGTACTACGTTTGTACTTAAAAGTTGCGATTTTCTAGCCGGAGCTGCGGGAGCACGCTCCGCATACTACGTTTGTACTTAAACATTGCGATTTTCCAGCCGGAGCTGCAGGAGCACGCTCCGCGTACTACGTTTGTACTTAAAAGCTGCGATTTTCAAGCCGCAGCTGCCGCGGACCAGGGGGGAATCGCGCGACCGCGGGATTGCGAAAGCAGGCGCGCAAACCACGAGACAGCTTCCAAAGGCCATTTCGCGAGCAACAAAATCGCACGGCGCCACAGCGAGAGCGCTTCGACACGCACGATCTCCGCAGAGGGTTCGCCGAGACTAAGAAGAATTCGCACGGCGCCACAGCGAGAGCGCTTCGACACGCACGATCTCCGCAGAGGGTTCATCCGGGAATGTCAAAAACGCAAAACTCGAGTTTTTGCACCTCGACCACGCCGATCTCCGCAGAGGGTTGCGCGGACACCGACCAAAAAGAAAAACCGAGTGCTGCACCTCGACCACGCCGATCTCCGCAGAGGGTCGCGCGGGCACCGCAAAAAAAACCGCCAAAACCTCAAGTTTTGGCACCTCGACCACGCCGATCCCCGCAGAGGGTCGCGCGGGAATATCAAAAAAACGCAAAAAACACCTTGAGTTTTCGCACCTCGACCACGCCGGTCTCCGCAGAGGGTCACACGGGAATATCAATAAAACGCAAAAAAACTCGAGTTTTTGCACCTCGACCACGCCAATCTCCGCAGAGGGTCGCATTCCCGATCGTCGGCAACATCCCCACCCCCCGCCTTAAAAGAGATTCTGAATACCGAGCTCTTTCTCTTTCTTTCCCGCGCGTTAAATACTTAACCTAACTTACTTAACCTAGCTTACACAGCTGCTAACGCCGAGCCTCTACACCTAGCTTAGCTTAGCTCTATGCACCTAGCTCTATGCACTTGGCTCTATGCACCTGGCTCGATGCACTTCGCTCTTTGCACTTGGCTCTGTGCGCTTGGCTCTGTGCACTTGGCTCCTTGCACCTCGCTCTTTGCACTTCGCTCTGAGCACTTGGCTCTATGCACTTGGCTTTGCGCACTTGGCTCTGCGCAAGTAACTCTATGCTGGTGACTCCATGCTGGTGCCTCTGTGCAAGTATCTCCAAGCTGGTGACTCTGTGCAAGTATCTCCATGCTGGTGCCTCTGTGCAAGTTACTCTGTGCTAGTAACTCTGCGCGAGTATCTCCATGCTGGTATCTCCATGCTGGTGACTCTGTGCAAGCTACTCTGCGCAAGTTGACCAAGAGCTCCGCACGGAAGAACGCTTCGCAATGCTTTCGGGAAAAACTTATAGCCATCTTTGTAGAACCAACCGTCTGCCAGTTCAAATGGACGTGGACGAGGCTCCTGGGGCCCCACGGAACCTGAAGCAAGGAGAGCATCCGAGCCCCTTTCAAAGGAAAGTGGTCTAAGCCGCGGGAGGTTTGGTTCCATGTGGAGGGGTACTCCACAAAGGGTGCCAGAAGTTCAGATCAAGGAGCTTTATGTGGTTTTTGCGGCTTTTGGTGTAAGGGGAGAAACCAAAAAGACACCACCTTGTGGTGGTGTTTGTCCACCTTGTTTGACTTTGGGGGGCACCAGGACCACTTGCATACTTCCCTGGCTAGATGAGCCACTCTTCGCTATTCCTTCGGCTCTCCGATCTCTCCCAGCCTTCCTGCTCTATCGGCTGTTTTCGCTCTTCTCTCGGCGATTCTCTTGCATGGTGGTTCCCAGCCATTTTTTTGCCTAGTGTTTAGTGGTTGGATGTCCATTTAACCAATTAAGAGTTAGTCACTTTTAGCGGGGGATCTGAGGACAGCCCAGATTGGCCGTTTTTCCTTCTTCCACTTTTCTGCGTGTTCTTGCCGCCGCTCATCCCCCAAGTCCTTCTTTCTCTACACTTCCGTTTGTTCTGATTATCTTTTTGCTTTGCTCCTATCATTGCTTTTCCGCTCTCTCTCTCTCTCTCTCTCTCTCTCTCTCTCTCTCTCTCTTTTTCTCTGTCTCAATTACCTCTTTCCGTATTTATCTCTGTCTCTCTTTCTCTTTTTCTCTCTGTTGCTTTTGCTCTTTCTCATTTTATCTTGTTCTGTCTTTATTTATTTCTGTCTTCCCTTAATTCTGTGTTTATTTCTTGCTTGCTTGCTTCCTTGCTTGTTGTGTTTGCTTTCTGGCTTTTTTTGCTTTCTTGTTGTATTGCTTTATTGCTTTCTTGCTTTATTTATGTCTTTATTAGTTTCTTTCTTCATTGCTTCCTTTCTTTCGTTCTTGTTTGCTTTCTCTTCATATATGTCTTTCTTTCTTTATTTATGCCTTTCTTTTTTTTATGTATTTTTTCGTTTGTTTTTTCTCTTTATGTTGTTCCCTTTTTTTCTTTCTTTCTTTCTTTGTGTATTTTTGTTTTATTTTATGTCTTTCTTTCTTTCTTTCTTTCTTTCTTTCTTTCTTTCTTTCTTTCTTTCTTTCTTTCTTTCTTTCTCTCTTTCTTCTGTTTTTCTGTCTTTCTGTCTTTCTGTCTTTCTGTCTTTCTGTCTTTCTGTATTTCTGTCTTTCTGTCTTTCTGTCTTTCTGTCTTTCTGTATTTCTCTTTTCCTCTCTTTCTCTTGTCCTCTCGTTCTCTCGTCCTCTCATGCTATCTTTCTCTCTTTCTCACTTTCTCTTCTTGTTTTTTTTCAGGACTTCTCGGCTTTTCTCCCTGCTCATTTTCTGTCGCGCTAGGTTTCGTTCCGCCTCCTCTCAAATATCCCTCAAAAGGGTGTCCAAGGTAAACCGAAAAGTTGAACGGCACCCTGATGCAGTTCTTGTTGGGCACCCTTCAAGCAAATGAAAGTGCTTTATCAAAGTTATTGATAGTCTAAGATGTGGCTTTGCGGCGCGCGATCGCTGGCTTGACCGAGGAGGACAACCTCAAGCAGATGAACGCCATTTACGAAAACCATCCCAACATTCTGGATGAGTTTCACTCTGCGCTGAGAAACGGCAGAGGAGGCATGGAGTCAAGTGTTGATATGCAGGGCTTCTCGAGAGTGCTGGCCCCGATCAACTACTTTTCAAAAGTTTCACCTCTTGGTTCTTGTTCGTGGGTTCCAAGAGGTGATCAAAGGGATTTTCCTGGAGTACCTTAGTGTTCCCCGCAACAAGGTTCCCAAATGGTTGCTGTCCTTGATTTTGGAAACACGCAAGGGTCCCCCAAATGGCCCCAACACAGGTTCACCTGAATTCCCTTTTTCCCGAGAAGGATTTGCAGGGGGGATATCGTGTGAAAAAGGGTTCCCAGTTACGCATTGAGATCAGAACTTGGATAGAAGGTAGGGGACAGTAGCAAGAAATTGCTGACTTCCTGAGCTCCTGGACTTTCAGCTGCTTGGGGTTTGGACCATGTGGCAAAACACAAGTTTTTACTTTTTTGGCCAGCCCACTCATCCACTCTCTGTAAAAAGTGAGGTGTGGGAATTGGCTCTGATTCTAACCCCCCATGTTTTTATCTTGCTGGCTCCCAGCCATCCTGGTTCCTCAGCCTTTTAGATCATTTTCATGTGCAGTATTTTGGATTTTGCTGAAAATTGTCCTTGGCTTTTTTGATAACAGTTATGCGCTTTGTTTGGATTTCCATTTAGCCCACTAAAAGTTTTCGTGTTTGGACTTCCATTCTAGGTCCCCCAGTAGTCCCCTTTTGCTTTTTTTTTGGGGAGGGCTCCCCTACAAAAATAGACAAACAAGAGTTGGTACCCTTTTTAAAAAACCTAGACACCATTTTTGGCCAGTCCACTCATCCACTCGATGTAAGTAAAAAGTGAGATGTAAGAGTTGTTAACTTTGGGCAGGAGATCTGAGGACAGCGGCAATTTTTTTGGGGCCACGTACGCTCAAAAATCGGAGGACCGGGCGCCCGGCTTCAGCAGTCGGCCTTTCTGGACACGGCCAAAGGCCCGAGCTTTTTGGGTGTTTTCGTCGCGGCACGGCACGTCCATTTGCTGAGAAGAAATGGCATGAATTTTACTAGTCCGACGAGAAAAAAAGGATCGACCCGAAAAGAAATGACGTGAAGATGTGTGTGTGTGTGGGTGTGTGTGTGTTTTCCCCTTGTTGGTTTTAAAGGGAATCTATCACCGGATGTGTTTTGTTGTTTTCTCTTTTTGGTATTCAGGAAGAATCTGCCGGAAATATGTTGTTTTTGGTCTGGGGGGTTTGGCTCCAAACGGAAGAGAGGGTTTGGTATATGCCCGCTGCCCCCAGATGACTTGTCCTGTGCCATGTTTCGCATGGTTTCAAGTGCCCACAGTGGCCACTTCCGAGAAAAAGCGACACAAATTAGCACTTCTGCAGAAAGTCTGAAACTAGGCCCCCCAGTAGTGCCCTTCTCCACCCTTGTTTGGGGGAGGGTTCCCCTACTAAAAATACGGCCAGCCCCTGAGGTTTGCCTGCGCCCCGAACCAACGCCCCGACACAAAATCCCTAAACCTAAACCCCAAAAATCTTAAATCCAACCCCTAAAAACCCTGAACCTCAACCCTAAAAAAACAGAAACCTAAACCCTAAAAAACCCTAAACCTAAACCTTAAAACCCTAAACCTAACCCTAAAGACCCTAAACCTAAACCCTAAAAACCCTAAACCTAAACCATAAAACCTTAAACCTAAACCCTGAAAAGCCCCAAACCTGCTTGCTGAAACCTAAACCCTAAAAACCCTAAAAACCCTAAACCTAAACCCTAAATGCCTAAACCTAAACTCAGACCTCCTTGCTACCCACGCCCTCGTGGTACCACGGCCCCACGTTCTGAAGAGAACGCAGGTCACCACGTGTCAGGTATGGCTGCACGAGTTCTGCTACTTGAGTAGTAAAGGGTGCCATACTTGAGCCACGTGCTGGACAAGGGTGGATTAGGGGGTGCCGGCAAACCACGGGGGCTGTGGGTAAAAATAGACTACAGAAGAAAGGGTACCCGCATTCTATCCTCTCTACTGGAGGTCCTAGGAAACATCCCACACACAAAGTTTCGCCTTGTACCTGGATTGCCAGATTGAGGCAATCCGCGCATCAGTGATTTGGGCATGTCTTGTTTTGGGGGAGCCCCAAAAATACTATGTGTTTTGCCTTTTGGTGTTCACGAAAAGGGTAACTGCAAAACAATACACAATCATCTGTTGTTGCCCACGGTTTGAAGTGGGCACGACCGGCAGATATATAGCTTAAGAGGCGACTGCAGCAAGCGGAAGCTTAAACGCTTGTTGCTGCAGATTTCTCTTGGTCTGGTAAGCGGCCAGGGTGGAAACTCGGGCAAGCAAGAAAGCGTGCCCTATGGCAGTGCACAGAATGGTTGTCCCAAACGGAGTCTGCGCACCTCCAGGTGCATGAGTGGGAAGCTTGCCTTTTTCGGTCGATCCTGAGCTAGACCAGACGCAGGCGATGCCAAAGATCCCTGGGATGGCGTCAACACTGAGATGCCTGGATGAAGCGGTTCCTTCGAGCATGGTCGAAAACATAATACGTTAAGAGTTTTCGTCCAGCCAACCGTAGAGGGAGCTTACAGTATGTTTTTGGTGATTTGGGAGTGCGGGTTGGAGCAAGAAAATAGCAATCTGAAATCCAGCGGGGAGAAAAAGGCAAGAACATGATGATTCACTTCCGTCATGTGGCAAGCAAAAAGCAAGATATTAGCAATCGGCATGGGCGAAAACTGTGATCAGATGGCAAATGCCTTTTTTTGGCAGGGGGCAACCCTCGAAACCCAAAATCTACAAATCACAACGAGATATGCAATATGTTCCGTTTTTTTTTAGCAGAGGAAACCCCTCGAAACCCAGAAATCAGCAAATTGCAACGGGAGATCACTAGTTTCTTGGTTCTCTTGTTGTTTTGGCAGGCAACAACCCTTGAAGCCAAGAAATCTGCTAGTAGCAATGGGAGATCACAAGTGTGTTGTTTTTTTGGAGTTGGACATCACTATTTTCTTGTTTTTTTTTGGCGGGCGACAACCCTCGAACCCAGAAATCTACAAATCACAATGGGAGATCAGAATTTTCTTGATTTTTTGGAGTGGAAAATCACTATTTTCTTGCTGTTTTTTGGCAGGGGACGACCCTCGAAAGCTAGAAATCTACAAATCGCAATGGGAGATCACTATTGTCTTGCTTTTTTGGAATGTTGATCACAATGTTATTGCTGTTTGTTTCACGATTCGACTGTTTTTTCTTGTTATTTCTGGCCTTTTGTTTGCTTCATTCTTGCTTTTTCAGTGCCCACTGTTTGCTCTATCATCACCTTTTCTTGTTTTGTTTTACCCTTTCCCAAACTTGGGATCACTATTTTCTTGCTCTGTTCCTTGCTCTACATCTCACAACAAAAGAATCAAACGACATTGTCGAGCGGTTGGCTAATTTCGCAAGTCTAAAATAATACGGGTGGTCTATGGGACCTCACTAAATTGTCTACAAACACCAGGGACTCGCAAATGTTCCCTCTGTCCTTGAAAAGCAAATCATTTTGACCGTGCCTCGTTTGAGCATTACCATTGAAAGCGGTGCCCACAGCCGGATATTTGAACACTTGTGTACCCTGGGGTTCGGGGGCCTTAAAAAGAAAGGCCTTTAGGAAGCGGCCGTGAAATGTGGGGAAAGTTCTTTGTTTGCAAGCCGGACGCTTTGTAGTGCTTGTGGCTGAAACGTACGCTTTCCAAAGCTGCGAGAAAACCATGTCAACATGTTCAAGCTGTTCAATGCTCAAGGTCTTCGACTTTATGGGATTTCTAGAAACATTGATCATGGGCTTAGCAATGGGACATCGACAAGGGGAAAGCGTGAAAATGCCGTGAAATTGGCGTGAACGCCTTTTTTTGCAGTGAAAGACCGTGAAATGCCGTGAAATTTGGCAGGCGAAAAACCACGCACATTCGTCCTGGCTAGCATTGTTTGCTGCTGGGTTTGAGGAGGTCCTGCTGAATGGATGTTTCGGGAAGACCATGATTGTTCCATTGAGGATGCAGAAATGTGCTGCTTTAACGTTAAGGCTTTTCGCAAGTCTAGCTTGGCTTTTTGCTGACGATGTAAAGTTTGAATTCCACCCAGGCCCCATCCCCCAGCTAGTCAAACAAAGGATGTTCATGTAACGGCCTTTGTTTTAAAAGCCTTTTACCCCCCAGGGTGTAGGTGAGATAAAGAGGTTGGATATGCCTGAACAACGGGTTGGCCCAGCAAGACTGACAAGCAAAGCTCGAGGATGCTTCAGCGTTAGGGAGTTGATGGGTTGATTCCTCATTCCTTTCTCACCGTTTTTGAGAACGGTCGGTGTTGCATCGGTTTTTGGTTGTCTTGAAAGAAGGATCCCTGGTTTTCGGGTTGACACCTGCGGGTTTACCGCAGGGTTTTGGGGTCAAGGGGTTTATCCCCACTTCTGTGCTACTTTTGGGAATCTCCCCCTTCATATGGCAGGTGTCTTTGGGAGGCCCATTTTGTATGAAGTGGATTCCATGTCCCACATGGGTTACCCTGATTCAAGCAGATTCCCACAGTGGTAAGGTCAAGAGCCGCAGAACCGGAAGAAGGGAAGCCAAGCTTCCCAGTGGCACACCGATTGAGAGTTGCGAAAAGCTTTCGCGAGATGTTAGTGAGCTGCTCAGGCGAATGGGGTATAGAGTGAAAAACATAAGGTTAAGCGTTTTACCCTTGTTTGGGGGTAGTGAACACCCTCTTGGAGAAGCAAAGCACCAAATCAGCAGTCCGTTCTATTGCCAAGGAACCTCTTCAAGCGATTGCACCCTGTGGTGAGGGACATGATGGAGAAAATGCCTGGCATGAAGAAAGACGCTCGGATGCAATGTGCAAGCAGTTTGATCTTTGACTTCAAGAAAGGATTTGCAGAGACTGAATATTCTGGTGACTGGATGTTCAGGTGCAAATTCATGTCATTCTGAATTTGTCGGGCTATTTCCCTGTTGTCCGTTGTTTGTGCAATCATCTCAGGAGTGGGAGAAGACCGTCAATACCGCAGCGGACCTAGGCATTTCACATAGCATTATTTGAGGTTCAATTCAGGAAGTTTTTGGGATGAAACTGAGTGATATTGCAGGAGTTCCGCCACGCATCCTGAGTCAATTTTTCCTCAAGATGGGGAGTGCTGGCTGGGCTAGCCTGACCCCTGCGCTTAGGCTATGATTCAGAGCAAAAAGAAGCCCGCTTCTGAGCAGCAAGAGATGCGCGACACCATGGCCGCTTGGCACACAAGCGGGATGAGTTGGCTACGTGCGTGGGTCGGTGGTCGGTGGGTGCGATGCGTCGTGTGTTTTATTTGTTTGTTTGTTCTTCTTCTTTTTCTGTATCACATGAGTCACGCTGTGTGTGGTGTGTGCAGAGCGGTATTTGGTGCGTGTTTGTTTACTTGTTTATGTTATTTGTTTGTTTGATGGCTTGTTTGTTCCTTTGTTTGTTTGTTTGTTTGGTTGTTTGTTTGATTGTTTGTTTGTTTGTTTGTGTGTTTGTGGGTTTGTGTGGGTGTGGTTGGCGTGGTGTGTGTGTGTGTGGTGTGGGGTGCGCAAGATGTTGTGTGCGCTTCTGCGCGTGTGTGTTGTGGGTGTTGTTTGTGTGTGTGTGTTTTGTGTTTGCGTGTTAGTCTGTGTGTGTGTGTGTCTGTGTCTGTGTGTCTGTCTGGTTGTGTGTTGCTGTGTTTGTGCGCCTGTACTCGTGTCAGTGTCTCTTTGTTTGTCTCTGTTTGGTTGTTTGTTTGTCTGTCTGTCTGTCTGTCTGTCTGCGCTTATTTGTTTGTTTGTTTGTTTGTTTGTTTGTTTGTTTGTTTGTTTGTGTTTGTTTGTGTTTGTTTGTTTGTTTGTTTGCTTGTCAGTGTTTGCGTGCGCGTCTTTTGTTGTGTTTCTGTTGGTGTGTGTTTGTGCATGTTTGTATCCCTGTCGGTTTGTTATGTTTGCGTTTGCACGTGCTCCAATGATTCTTGACCTGGTGTGTTCAACTCGAGGCAACCACACTAGGTCCCAAGTAGTGCCCTTTCTCACCCCTTTTTTGGTTGGGAGGGTTCCCCTACTAAAATAGACTAGAGAAAAAAGGGTACCCTTATTCTATTCTCTCTACTGGAGGACCTAGCACAGTAGAGATGACTGACATGTGGTTCGTCCAGCGTGAATTCAGCTCTTGTCCCACGAAACAAAAAGGAAACGGATGTGTCACACAGCCAAACGCAACCGCAAACACACATAGACTGCATTGGGCCCTCATTGCCAGCATATCGATTTTGGATGGGCTCTTATCAGTTTTGCAGGTTCATGTCAAGAATCATTGTCCTTTAGGAAGTTCTTTGCTTGAGGGACTGGGTTTGCTTGATGAATGAGAGGTTGCAGGGGTCCAGCAATTCCTGCAACTTGTCTCAGGAGCAGAACCTCAAGCAGCTGAACGCGATGTACGAAGCGAATCCCAGACTTCTGGAAGATGTGCATCGAGTTGTGCAGGGAACCTTGGCTTAATGCTCCCCCTTTTCTTTGCGGGGGTTTTGAACGGCTAGCTTTCGGCAAGTGAAGCTTCTTGTGCTTGCAAATATGTGGGTATGTGTGAAGGCGAATCCAGGTGATCCTTTAGGTGAGGGTTTCCTGTTGATTTCAGAGATGAGAACCACCTCAATGTACCTGGGACCTACTGGACCCCAGCATGAAGCCTTTGATTGATCAAACATTCCGGGGGGGGGTTCAAGCATTTTAGCCTAGGTCCCCCAGTAGTGCCCTTTCTCACCCCTTTTTTTGGGGGCTCCCTCACTCAAATAGACTACAGAAAAAAGTTGGTACCCTTATTCTAACCTCTCTACTAGAGGACCTAGGTAAAGCAAGAGTCAAGCTCAGCTGGTTTCCCATGCAAAGTTTAGGTCATACCAGGCCCTTGGTGAACATCAAAATAGGTGGCCAACAGATGTTCATCCACCCCAAAAGCCGGAAGCACCTCTCGAGAATCTGTCAGCATGATCTCTCAGAGTCTCCAGCGCCAGGACTTTCAGCTGAGCAGTTTTGGCCCATCAACTGGGGTCAGTATCTGCACTGGGGTTTGACAAGGTCAGACACTGCTTGGTGTGTACCCCTTTTTTTACCCACCCCGGAAAATGGCTTTGATCATAAAATGGTGTGGCCGGATCAAAAGATCGAAGTAGGAAGTGACATACTGTTGGTGGATATTGACAAGGGGAAGCATCATCCCAGGGTGTTTTAGGTGGGCCGAAGAGGATTTCGCAACCATCCACAGTATGTTGTATTTATAGTGTGGAATACCCTCCCAGCTTACATGGAAGTGCACAAACCCCCTTTCCAAGAAAGTAGTCGTTCCACAGGGATCTGAGATCCACAGTATCCCAGTTCCGGCGAAGGAGACGGTGGCGATGGCTTTCTCTGAGCGCCCACCGCGAGCACCGCGAGCGAGCACCGCGTTTCACGCCGCGCCAGCTTCGGAGACGGGGAGGCCTCAGCTTCCATGTGCTTGTTATATATATATATATATATAAGTAAAAATCTGGACACTGCCAAAGGCCGGATTTTTTATATATGTTTTTTGGTCGCGGCACGGGAAGCTTCAAATTGCTGAGAAGAAATGACATGCATAGGTGTCCTTTTTGGTTGATTTGCTCAAAACATAGATGGTTATTCCTGGTTTACCTGGTGGTTTAATCATCTACCTGGGAACCCATCTATTTCCCCCATGCTTAAGATTTTTGTTCCCTGTTGGTTTTAAAGGGAATCTATTACTACTGGATTTTTTCCAGGGGTCTCAACCAAATGGAAGTCAGTAAACCTTCACTTGGCATGGAGTTTTAGGTCGACCGGTGGTTGTGTGATGGTTCTTCTTCCTTTTGTTCCCGTAGTGGGGTTGCACAGAAGAACGTGCGTTGCTAAAAATGAACACACCGAAGGTTGCCAGGATATGACAACACATATACATATATACATATCGACTATATGTATATACATACATACTATATGTATGTATATATATATATATATATTATGTATATATTATTGCATCATGCTCAGGGGCCCCTGATGATGTCCAGTTCGCGCTGGCCGCCGAAATTTGCCCTGCGCAGCTGCGGAGAGGGCAGAGCAGCGCGGAGAGATCGGACGCCAGGAAAATGGAAAACTCCGGGTCCGAGCGCAGCTTTGTATTTGCGGTCTCCAAAGGTACTGTAAGTGGACCAAATTCAATTCGCACCACTTTGAAACCATAGCAAACCATGGTTTGTTGGTATTTCCAGGGGAAGGAAGCATCACCCCAGGGTGTTTTTTTAGGTGGTGCAGGATGTCGTCCATCCAAAGGTATGTGGTACTTCTAGTGTAGAATATGTTTCCTCCCACAAACATAGCATCTGCGGGAGGGTACCTGGAAGATCAATTTCCTTTTCAAGGGACCCTCTGTCAGGTGCCATGTTAGTGCGAGTGAGGGTAAATGGCTACGAATTTTGGCAGCACACCTTATAAGTTGTCGGTGCAAATAAATCCCCATAATGTCCGCCAAGAGGCCTCCAATCAAAATTAGTGCTCGAAAAATGGAACAGAGTCTGAACAAATGTTCTGTCCCCTATATGACCCAAGTGTAGTCGAATGGAAATCTTTGGCCAAATAAGGATGTTCTGCTATGGATCTTTGTGGGAGTTTCTAGCTTGTTTTCTTTGGAATTTCTATATGATTTCTACATGGCTTGATGATCTTCAACAAAGCTGTGTGACCATCTCGAAAGAACCACAGGTGAACGGGTTTTGGGCGCTGTTCAGTACTAATCAAACACAAGAGCGCTGGCTGGCTTGCGGGCTGCAACATGTGCAAGTGAGACGTCAAGTGTCGCATGCAATATTGCTCACCAGGCACATGGACTGGGGCCAGCAACAGGAGTTTTGGTACACAAATTCCGGCACTTGCTGCAGAGATTTGTGCAAACAGTGAGAGCATTGATGCACTTGACAGTGCCAACGAGTGTGTCAGCAAGAGCAAAGAGGACAAGCGCTGCTGATTTCCCTTCACGTCTTTCCCTCTTTGCCTTTCGCATCACTTTGCGATGCCGAGTAGTGATGATGACCTCCCACCAGCAGACGGCCAGCTGGTGGCGATTGGACATGGCAGTTGAGCAATGCATGGTGCCGCCACCTGTGTGCAGTTGACCCTCCTCTTGAAACACGGGGAGCTTTGAAAAGTGCAGAAACATGGAGCCTTTGCGTTTTAGGGGATTCCATTTAGTTCCCGAGGGAGCCAATTGGCAAAACACATGTGTGCAACACATTCGACTCCCTTGCCAGCTGCACTCTCAGAGCTTCGGACGGAGAGTGCTATGCCAGCTACATCATATCTTTGCATTTTGCCAAGGGCTGTTAGGACTTGAGAACTTTTTGCCAACTAAGGGGTTTTCCGTATTGAACCACTAAAAGTTAGCCACTTTTCGCAGGGCTTCGCAGGTTTCGCAACCGAGATATACACTCCGCTGAACGTGGAGCCATGTAGAGCCTCAAGAAACCAATCTCCTTGTTGGGGACCCGGACCCCTCTCCATGAAAAAAATGCAGAGCATCCCACTGGACCAATCGTGAAAATGCGGATGCGTAGAACAGGGCTCCTTGAAAAGATCTCCAGTTTGCCACCATTTGAAACATGTTGCTTTTTCAACACCAAAATCAAGTTGGAAACCACCATTTACAAATCAATGTTCAGGTGTAGAATGTAAGGATCCCTGTAGAACAAGTTCCCTTCGTCATGGAAGGTGTCCTTGTGCTCTTCACGCACTGTCCCCGAGGATCTAAGTCGTTTTGGACACATGCCCTCACTAGGTCCGCTAGGTCCCCCAGTAGTGCCCTTTCTCACCCCTTTTTTGGTTGGGAGGGCTCCCCTACAAAAATAGACTACAGAAACAAAGCTGTTACCCTTATTCTAACCTCTCTTCTGGAGGACCTAGCTCAGGTCCTATGACAGTGCTGAAGATGAGCCAAAGCACGGTTAAAGTTTGGGAAGAAACTCGGGCAACGTTTCCCGTGGTTCCCCGTAACCGAACTTCTTAACGGCCGATCGCGCCTTTGGAGTGGCGGCCGAAGTTCATGGAAGTGTCCTGCGCCATTTCGGAGGGTTTTCGATGTTTCTCTAAGCTGCACCGAAATCCCCAATGAAAGCATCACCACGCCAAGATTCACTTCGCATGACCTTTCAAAAGCTAATGTTCGAGCAAAATAGGGGCTCTCCAGAACTGCGGTTCCTTTTGGTTTCGATTGCAACCAGCCCCTAGCAAGGGTAAAGGCCCCCAGCAAAAGGAAACCTCCCGGAACGGAACCCAGGTAAGGAGATTCGAAAAGGAAGCGCGTCGAGGAACCAACTTCTCTTGGGGTTGATTCCTCTTCCATTCTTTTCAACCATCGTTCTTTCCGAAAACCGGATCCGTTTTCCCTGGGTTTCCGGAGGTTTTCTAGAAAGATCCGGATCCCTGGGTTCAGAATGGAAATGGAAGGTACCCCTAGAAACATGGCGGATTCATAAGCATCTCCGGATGTGATGTGAGCTTTTCCTAGAACTTGAGGAAGGGATGCCCCGACTGAAGCTCCGTGAGGCCCTGACTGGGAGAACGGCTTCAGCGATGCGCTGCGCCATTTTGAGGCGGGCCCGGCCTTTGGCTTACGCGCACTGTGAAAAGTGTGTAGCTGGGTCCCCCAGTGCCCTTTCTCACCCTTTTTTGGTTGGGAGGGCTGCCCTTACTAAAATAGACTACAGAAAAATACCCGGTACTCTTATTCTAACCTCTCTGCTGGACCTAGTTAGTTGCGGCTTTTGACAATTCTTCCAGATCTGGGCAACGCTTGGTTCCAGAAGGTCATGCTTTCGTTTCTTGGCCCTTGGGGCAAGAGAGAAAATGACGACAACTCCCTCCACCCCCCCCCCCCCCCGGCCCTCAACAAATGGCTGGCTTTCTTTTCCACGAAGAACAAACAAGCAGTAAGCAGTGAAGGAGATGGTCAATATTTTTCCCATCGGAACGGAACCTGGAGGATGCATGCGGAAGTGTTCTCCCACATCAAACACCCCATGCTGAAATGGGATTCATCAACTGGGAGTTGATCAATCATGGCTCAGTGCTATACGCGCCTAGATGACTCGAATGGGTTGGATACGATAAAACCAAATTTTGTCATGATCATAAGACCGTGATAGTGTAAATTTTAGCCCCTTGCATTACTTTCCGCAAAAAAATGTGCCTGTTTGGGATGGCAATTGAAAAGACACCGGAGACCTATTGCATACGTGGTGGTTGAATATTTAAGCAAACACCCACACATCTGTGGGTCAATATGCACCTACGTATTCTTTGCCATTTACTGAAGCCCAAGTTGGTACACTTACCAAACCAAAAGGAAGCAATCTCCCATTATGTGTTTCGGGCTTAAAATTGAGGTTGATTGCTCATACTGTCCCAAATAAAATGCTCACATTGGCACGGATCCCAGAAGGCCATTTTCCTTTGGAACGCCCCTTGGTTCAGTGAGTTATTGACGAACGAGGTGTACTTCCCAGAACTCAGGGCCGTTTTTGGACGGCCTGGACTCGGACAAAGGACACCAAGGATTTGTGGGTCGGCCATTCAGGAAATAGCCCATCCAAACAGCACCACCTAGGTCCACGCTTCGAGAGAGAGAGGGAGAGAGAGACAGACTCTCCGATCATGGAACCCAACCTGGGTCCCTCAGTGCCCTTCTCTCCCTTTTTTTGGGGGAGGGTTCCCCTACTAAAATAGACTACAGAAAAAGGGTACCCTAATTCTAACCTCTCTACAGGAGGACCTAGCAACAAGCTTCCTTCAATGAGGAAATTCCTTTATTGGGTTCCTTTTTTTGGCTTGGCACAAATTAGGCCACAATTGTTGACCTACCCAGTAATTTGTCAAATTTATCCAGATCCCATGTTTGGCACGTGGTCCGGTATTTGCCAGGGGTGTTGGCTTCTCGTGCCAGGAGGCAGTAACTCTTTGGAGGCGAAGAGAGGAGGCGCGAAGTTGGGAGAGTCGCACAGGTTTCCGGGGGTCCCTTCGCGCTCTTTTCCAGTTCTGGTTGCGGCTTTTTGTCAATAATGCATCCCAGTTCTATGAAAAGTACTACTGTGGATGGTTGCGAAATCCAATTTGCACCACCAAAAAAAAATCCCTGGGGTGATGCTTCCCCTGTAAATACCAACAAACAATGCTTTGTTATGGTTTCAACGTGGTGCAGGATTTCGTCCACCCACAGTACCTCCAACAATACATGCCCACCCAATGTATGGACGCAGCGTCGATCTCGGATAAGCTGCTGGAGTATTTGGGCGGGTGTTTGCCCAAAGTGACAAGAGGATTCCCTCTGAAACAGGACACCCCCCCGTATTTGTCAACCAAGGGTTGACGTTTGTGGCGCCAACAAAAAGGGACAAGTCTAAGCATAGCCGTTGCCGAAATAATGCTGTGAAGGGAACCCTGGTTGGGTTTTGGGGACTGAACAGCTCATGACGTTTGATTTCCCAGGGAAAAGCACAAGGGATGGTTGAAAAGGTTTAAATCTCCCCAGTAGCTTACATGCAACCCATCGAGCCATATTTGCTCAAATTCGCCTTTGCCCTTTCGGGAAAAAGAAATGGCCGTAACCCGAACGACGCAAATAAATAACCCACCACAGCCGTGGGACTTTTTCCCCACGCTGGTGTGCAAATGTCCAATGCGAATGCTTAAAACTCGGGACTCTCCCATTTCCAGTCGGAAACAAACAGCCTTCTAGGGGTTGATTCCTCTTCGCATTCTTTTCAGCCATCGTTCTTTCACAAACCAGCTATTTCCCCAGGGTTCTTGGTGGTTTTCTACAAAGAAGGATCCCTGGAAAGAATGGGGAAGTTACCCCTAGAAGCCTTTTTTGCAACCACTGCTACTTGCGTTGTTGTTGTTGTGTTTTTTCCCAAGGCCACAGTATTGCCCATGGCTCATTTGCTTTGGATGCCCCATTGGCAGATCTGTCCATGGAGGAAATATGCAGTGCATTTGCCAAAGCAACCAGTACGTGTTCAGTGCATAAGTCTGTCAGTGCACTTGTTTTGAATCTGAATGTGCAGAAAAAGCACAGCTGCCTCACGTGAAGCTAGGTCCCCCAGTAGTGCCCTTTTACCCTTTTTTGGGGGAGGGTTCCCCTACTAAAATAGAAGCAAGTTGGTACGCTTATTCTAACCTCTCTACTGAAAGATCTAGGAAGTGTCCACATGGCATCGGATGGTTTGGAGTTGGGCGCGTGGACACGTTCAGGCAACTTGCGAAGAGAAGACCGCAGGCGGGTGAGCCGATCCCCGCTCTTCAGTTCGGACCCCCCCCCCATGTGGCTGTCATAGGCGTCCTTTTTGGGTTAGTTTGGTTAAAAATGGATGGCATTGGTTTAGATGGGGTGTATTCCAGGCCCATCTATTTTTCCAAAAGGCCACCAAAAGGGTTGGGCATAAGAGCCCACAAGTATGTCCACAAAAGGGTTCTAAGTACTTCTCATACCCACATGCACTTTTCGGACACTGGGATCAACCGGAGGGGGCGCTGGTTTGACGAGTCTCGGGACCCCCACTGGCAATTATTGCTCTAGGCAGTTCGGGAGATGAGCTGACACGTCATAGTGGCCAGGTGGCGATCTTATGTTTCCTTACACTTGATTCAATTTGTTGAGAGGGTTTCCCAAACGATCTTATGGTTCCCAACAGATCTTATGTTCCCAAGCGATGTTATGTTTCCCAAGCGATCTTATGTTTCCCAAGCGATCTTATGTTTCCCAAACGATCTTATGTTTCCCAAATGATCTTATGTTTCCCAAGCGATCTTATGTTTCCAAGGTGGGCGGGGAACAACCATCTTCCCAAGCAGGAGGGTTGCAACAAATGAGACATGTTTGGATGATACATCTGATGGTCCTTTGGCGCAAACTATCTGAACCCTCGTGTTAGAACCCCTCGAATGGGTCCCCCATACCAAAATTATTGTTTCTCTTCTTCTTCTTCTTCTTCTTCTTCTTCTTCTTCTTCTTCTTCTTCTTTGCAGGTTCCCTCAAAACTCAACGAACAACAAACCCAAGGCATATCCCCTGCCTCGCCACTTCCTTTCTCGGAGGTTCAGCCGGAATCTCGAAGCCTTCCATTGCCATTTGCCGCCCCCAAATCAGAAGCTAGGTGCCCGACCTCTCACCCTTTTTTTGGTTAAAATTGAGCTCCCTAAAATAGACGGAGAAAAGTTGGTCGCCTTATTCTAGTTCTCTGGGCCTAGAAAAAGCGGGAAGTCCATTGTGGCCCCATGGCGCAGCTCCTTCAGGTCTTAGAGCTTCCTTGCAACTTTTGCGGGGCAAGGTGAATGTCAAATGCGTGGAGTCAAAGTTGAACCAGGAATCGGACCGCAGGTTGTAGTCCATGTGTCCACTTACTAACTTGCTAGGGTCCATTTTGGGGTTACCCGATTTTTGACCCACAGCCAGGTCAAATGCGTTGAACGGTCTCCATCGGAGGTTGCCCTGTTGACCTGTGGACTGATTTCCAGAGACGCCTCGGCCCTCGGGCTCGGAATGAATGGACGCCACATGAAACGCAACCTGGAGATGGCAGTTGTCCAGTAAAATCAACCTGGCGCTGGTGAACAAGAGGCTTCCTCAAAATGCCGCCTGGCAAGTGCTTTTGGGAATTTGCACCGCATAACTCGAAGATTGAAGCAGCATTGTCCTTTGAGCAGAAGCACACGCGTGTACGCATGTCCAAAAGAGTCCATGATGTCAACTGAATCTCTATGGAAATTTGATAAAAGGGACGCCACGCACCGAAGACAAGCCGGCCTTCTTTTGGATTCGATCGCTGTGGAGTCATTTGCCAGGCGTTCCCACCCTGATTGTCAGGCATGGAAACAGCAGAAAGTTCGGGGGAAATTTGAAAGAAAGCTTTCGCCCGAGAGGAGATTCCTCCACAAGCAGATGTTTCTGGGTTCCATGTTAATTTTCGAAAATTATAAAAGCATAGATCCCAGATAGCAGCGCTTGCACACCTCCAAAAGCACACCCCCCCCCCGAAGAACGCCCCAAGCAAAACCCGGCCGTCAATCGAGCACCCTGAAGAGCACCCCAAACAGCACCCCCCAAGACACCCAGCCGTCAACCAGCACCCCAAACAGAGTCCGAAACCACCACCTAAGCTGCATGCCCCCTTGCACCCTGCCGTCAAGATGCAAACATGCGTCTGCACCGTCACCTGCATGCCCGATAGCACCCGAGCGTCAATATCGCAAAAATGTGCCCGCACCATCACCAGCATCTCAAACAGCTCCCCAGCAGCACCCCAAACTACATTCCCCCCATGCGTCCTACCGTCAAGATGCAAAAATGCGCGCGCACCGTCACCCCCCAAAACAGCACATGCACAAGCACCCCAAACTGCATGCCCTCTAGCACCCTACCGTCAATCTTGAGAAGATGCGCACGCACTGCCACAAGCACCTCAAACAGAACCACAATCAGCACCTACACCTTTCCCCTCTTCAATAGAAGTTAGAACCCCTATAGCTTTCAGCTATCTGGGGAAATACAAATGACAGTCGTCTAACAGAAACACCCGTACCATGGTATGGATCAGCCTGCTCAGTGGGAAGGGGGAAACGGCGAAATAGCGCTCGACAGGGCAATCAGCTTAGATTTCACCAGGCAGCGCCTCAAGTGAGGTTTGTGATGAGACGATTCAAGATAAGATGATATGATCAATGTCTTGAGTCACGTGTTTTCCCAAAGGGCTAGGGGTAATAAGCCTTACAAAGGCCGAAGAAGGACAAAATCAGCCCAAGTAAGCCTTAAGCGGTTGGTGTTGAGAGGCCGGAATCTGAACCAGCGCACCGTGGCAAGTTGCGACTTCGCAGCAGAGGCGTGGCCAGCGCGACGTTCCGTCGGTTCGGCGGCTGCTCACTTGGGGCCTTGGGGAGTAAATCCCCCATAGAAAACTTCCATTTGCTTAAGATTTTTGTTTTTTCCCCTGTTGGCTTTAAAGGGAATCTATCACTACTGGACATATTTTCTCATTTTTTTCCAGGGGTCTTAACCAAATGGAAGAAAATGGGCTTGAAGGCAAGCCACAAGGAAACCAGAGGGTGTTGGAAGCCAGTTTTTCAATTGGCCGCAAG
The DNA here is from genome assembly GCA_963377175.1 of Effrenium voratum. Taxonomy (NCBI): domain Eukaryota; class Dinophyceae; order Suessiales; family Symbiodiniaceae; genus Effrenium; species Effrenium voratum. The sequence continues at coordinate 236,550 of CAUJNA010003630.1, forward strand.
GGCCAGGCTGCGGTTGCTGGGAAACTGATATGAAAAGAAGTTCAGTTGTGCCATTTCTGTCTGTGGTTGTTGGAGTACCTGATGAACGGAGTTGGGGGTGCTTGCCCAGCATTCGGCTGCATTTGTGTTTGGGCCTTGCTTCTTGTAGCCTGCAATCTTGGCTCTTGCTCCATCTATCTTTCCGCTCTCCTAGGAGGGTAACCTCTAGCGGGTTGCAGACACTATCATTCAGATAGATTTGGTGCCTGCAACTCTGACGATCACTCGGCAGTCAAGCTTCAGCAGCTTCTTTTGGCAAACAAAGTAACTGTGTCTCAAACATGAAACCTGAAAGGCACCACCTAGAAGACAATGTTCTGTAATGTCAGCCTCGGATTACTCCAGAAGACCCTGCTAGTCAGAAGAACCCCTAAAATAGATAATATCCTTTCTAAAAGGGAGCCACCCTCCTCGCGAAAAAACGCCGAGGTTAGCAATAGCAGGGACGTTCTTTCAGGGCGCTGACCGACGGAATCCGTCGCACTTGGTCCGAGGACTGCTTGAAAGCGCACTTTCCGGATCGCGAGATCGAAAGTGACAACGTGCCTCGGCTCATGTTGCAGCCATCCGGTCGGCGTCAGACGGGTTTGCGTGGCGTTTGTGGTTGGTCACAACTGATGTTGGCCCTTCAGCAAGGAGGTTGCATCATGAAGAGAAGATGTTCGACATTTGCGACCTTGTGCTGTGAATCGGGCGTGCAACATGCTGTGTTATATAGTCGCGTGTCAAAATCATGGCTACAAAGGGCAGATCAACGCAGAGGGGGGGACCTGCCGGTGACCAACGTCACCTCCCGAGGCCCTCCGAACTCTCATCAAGGCCAGGCCGCTTACCGCAAATCGACGCAAGGAATCCCCTTGAGGTGAGTCCCCTAAGAGGAGATTCCTCTACAAACCCATTCTTTGGTGCATCTTGCTTGGATGTTAGGACTTTGACTTGTTGCCAACTAATGGGTTTTCCATTAAACCACTGAAAGTTAAACTGATAGCAGCTGAGCAGAAAGCAACCGAGCATTGGTTTTTCATGTCCCATGTTAGTCTGCAGAGCCTTGCCAGCTCCGACAGTGAGTGGGGCGACAAGAATGTGCACGGCCTGGACTTGGTCCTGTTTGTGACAATCAACCAGCTCTCCCGTGTATTTGGCTGAACAGGGACTGGCACTGCGTTTTGTTCAAGAGTTGTTTTTGCCATGGAGCTAGTGGCCCCAAAGCGCATCTTCCGGACAACCAGTCATCGCAGATTGGACTCAAAGGCCTTTTGTTTGATACGGGGGGAGGGAGAGGTTCCCCCTGAAAAAGAAGACACGCCCAAGTATCAACCGCACCCATCAAACGCCAACCTTGGGTTGGTACCAGTTGGTTTTTACCAACACTTCCCAAAGTCAGCACACACAATCACAGTGCCGACCATTTCAATGGGTGTGTCCCGATAGCGTACCTCCCAAAAAGATAGTCGCCCCTTGGATTCCCACGAAAAAAAGTACCCCTTTGAGGAGGACCTAGCCAATTTGGATCTCATAGTCTTATTTTTGACGGGGGGAGCTTGGGGGGGAAGCTTTAGGGGGGCATAGCATCCTGTAATAGCTTAGTGGTTCCCAGCCATACGGTTCCTCAGCTTTTTGGCCTTTTAGTGTTTAGCGGTTGGATTTCCATTTCACCCACCAAAAGTTAAGCTTTTGGCGGGGGATCTGAGGACAGCCCAGATATGTGATGTACTTTCGCTTCCCCGTCCCCAAGACCGCCCACCCCACCCCACATTTCAGGTGGCCAAAAGCCAGCGGGAGGAGCTGGCAGAGGCCAGTTGCTCGGTACCCGGGGCTCCGGTGGATATTTTTGTCCAGCCCTGTTGTTTTTGGTTAGGGCAACCAAAAGGAAGACCGAAGCCCTGTTGTTTTTTTTTTTGTTTTTTTCCGTTCGTTCCTGTGGTTAGGGAAACCAACAAGAACACCGAAACCAGTTTTGAATTTTGGGGGTCCGGTTCTTAAAAGACGGGTAATATGCTTGCGCGTTTCTTTCCAGGAGCCCCTTTTTACGGTTTCAAGCGAAGCCCAGAGGAGAACGTCCACATCCATTTTGGTGTCGTGTGGGTGAAAGTCTCCCGTGGTCCTGGGGACTTGAGGGCGTCCCACGAGAGTCCCATGCCCTGAGGAAAGAAGTTGGCCGTGTGCCATGGTCAAAACACGCAACTCTGGATTCTTGGTGGGCATGCTCACGGATTTTGTTGGGGATTGTTGAAAACAAATCACGTGGCTGTGGGTCAAAATAGGGGAACCCCAAAATGGCTTGCCCTGGTAGATGGAACCAAGGACTAAAACCTGCGGTCCCCTGGTGCTTAATTTTGACCCATAGCCATGTGGGGATTCTGATTCAGAGGTTCTCTTCAACACATCGGGTTCATTCGGTTTCTGCACTTTCACAGACCCTGTCGCCCGTAGAATGAGGCAAATATCAATTGATTTTACAGGAATCAGCAAGACTTTGTACGCAGCAGAAATCACATGTGGACTGCAGAGCGCGCTGCCAAACAAACGCTGCCAAACAAACGGTGACTCAGCTGGTCACACCGCGCACTCTTTCAGGGAGCCATGATCACACACTTCATTTGGCACAGCTGCTTTGTTTCAAGATGAAGAGGTCCGAGCTCAATCCGTGTGTTTCATTCAAAGGAAGCCGGCGCAGGCGGCCGGAGTCATGTGTGCCGTGATCAACAGACCCATTTAGTTGGGATTGTCAGCGATGGCCATGGACCCTGTAGGGATTGATTTCCAGGATGGGAACCATCACCATGACCCATGGAGTTTTGATCAAGAGGACAATTGACACTCCTCGCCCTACGAATCTGAGCCCATCCACGGGATTTGGGAAGCGGCTGGTCCGCGGAATCCCATTTTGCGCCAAAAATGCCCCTCTGGGTAAGACTAAAATCAACGCAACTGCGGGACCTCACCCCCACCTCCCCCTTCCCGGACAGAATAAAGCCTTCTTTTTTGGACTATGCTGTCGTGTTTTTTAGGGTGCCCTTTTGCAGGCGGTTCAAAAGGGAAACAACGAAGCAACCGATTTTGGGGTTTCCCTATGTTTGTTGTTATGTTTTGAGGGCACCATCCAGGTTGGTAGGGGAAGCCAAAAGGAACACCGAAGTCCATAGTGGCATTTTGCGGGGTCCGATTCCTAAAAACGACGAGCCACCCATGACTCGAGACACTACCACCACCGAGCCACGGCAGCTGGGCTCGTCACTGGGACTTACGGCAGGTGCTGGAGCTGGTTCGCCAGCATGCGGAGCGCTTCGAAGGCGCGGAAGTCGGGCCGTTGAGTGTCTCCTTCTGAGCTGCGGAGGTCCAAACATCAGAGAAATGTAATCGGGGAGGACAACACCTACGCAAGCGCGGTGCAGCTGTGCGAAAGTAAATGGCACAGGATTCGACACACATTTTGGTTTGGTCCCTGTCACTTTCCTGCCCGCAAAATGCTTAATAAGCAAACGGGCCAAACGCCTACGCAACCATGGCCAGAATATATCGATATGGTGTCCATTACAGGCCACCCCGTTTTTTTCCGTTCGGCTGTTTCCCCGTGACACGGAAAGCTGGATTTATGGTACCCCACAACCCCATTCTAATTCTTTAGCCCCTAATTCTATGGTCCCAGCCCGAACCGACTCAGCGCGGCCGATCACTCCATGGCGGTTGTGGGGCACTTTCCGCTTCGCAGGTCCAGAGGTCCGAAGGTCCCATGCGCAGACCTGAATCCACTCGGGTTGGGTCTGGCTCCAGTCTCATCCCGGATTTTTTTTGTTGCAGGTCTTGGTTTCCCCCCCCTCCAAAGAAAAAGACAAACAAACGGCACGCCGTGAACAACCTGTGGTGGGCCGGCCTTTGCCAGTTTTGGCTTCATGTCGGGTGTTCCCCTTTAAAAGTGATGACTAAACTCAGGGACACCCGCCTATTAATAAGCTGGGGTTGATTAATGTGGGGTCATTACGAGGTGTTGATTGTCACTCAGGTGACTCAAGTGAGGTAGCCTTCGCTTCTTTTGATCCATGAAGGACGCATAGTGGGCGTCGACTCATCAAAAGGGCCCTCAAAAGGATGCTTGGATGATGTGGAGGGTAAACCGACTCTATTTCCTCCGAAACGACAGCACTGCAAACAAAAGCCGCCAGGTGCTAGATACCTCAATCTTAGACCCCACGTTCGGTCCATCACCGGAGAGAAGGTTGGCGCTACCCTCTATTGTGTAGCCCGAGTTTGCTGATGCTCGGGAAACATAGAATATACCTTTTGAAATTTAAGGCTCGCAGGCGGGTGGAGACATTGTCCTGTTTGGTTGGCTCCTGTTTCAGGTATTTTGGCAAGTCATTGCCAACAGCAAGTCAACGTGCGAACAGACGAACACATCGCACGTTTGCGGCGCAGTGCCCAATTGACAGTGCTTCGAGCCTCTGACCAAACCACAGTTCCGGTAGTACAGTTTGCAGACAAGCAAACGTAGAACACCGTACGACCATTTTTTCTGGAGTATCCCCCAGCTTGTTGTTGGGACCTTCTATTGTCCTTGTCCGACAGTAAAAGCCCCAAAGTGTCGCCCTGGTTTCAGATACCCCGGTGGAACTGGTGGCATCTGAGGTTCAGTCACACAATCCAGTAGTCGATGGTCTCTGATGAGTTTGCTGTTTGGGACATTGATCACTGACTAAAATTGGCACACAAATCAGATCCCATCTTTTGTGTGTGTGGGCTAGGTGCCACAAATCGGTTGGTGCCTTTTGAGGTTTTTCTTTGACACCGCCACAGAGAGGGTACCCTCAAAAAAGTCACATTCCACGTCCGTTACAGAAGCAAAGCCGGCGCGCAAAAATGTGCCGCAAAATGTCAGGGGCGGAACCCATGCGCCCTGTCCACGTTTCTGAGTTTTCTTTCTACTAGGTCCCCCAGTAGTGCCCTTTCTCACCCTTTTTGGTTGGGAGGATTCACCTAAAATAGACTACAGGAGAAAAAGATGAAGAAGTGGGTACCAACTTATTCTAAGCTCTCTACTGGAGGACCCAGGTTTGCTTTCTAGCATCCGCTGATAGGGCACTCCCAGCTGACCGCCCAGCTGCCTGACAGCCGACGGCCCAGCGGCCGCGAGTCGCGAGTCGCAGCTCAGCGTGGCGAAGTTAGACAAAGTGTTCCTTTGTAAACCGACCTTTTGACCTTTTGGTTCAAAGCCGACCTTTTGACCTTTTGGTTTTCCCTGTTTGGTCTATTTCTAGTAGGGGTCCCAAAAGGTTAACCTTTTATTGATGGGTCCTTTGGGCAAGTGAGAAATAGGCCATGGTTGAAACCATGGTTTGTTGGTATTTGCTCACTTCCTGAGTTCAATTTTAAAAACTTTGTGGGGCCATTTTAGTGGTAAATCATAAGGTGTAGACCTTTTTTGGGATGCCATCCACTCAGCCAGTGAGTTTACAGTGGACTCATTCCGGGGTTTGAAAGGCTCGCTGGATCGGACAAGACCCGAAGAAATGTGACACTTGTCAACGAATGGGTTTTCCGTATTAAACCACTAAAAATTAATCTCACTTTTAGCAGGGGAGCAGATTTCGCAACCGAGCCCCTCTGTCCCACACAGAGGAATCTTCACCTTGAAAAGGGGGCTCCTTTTGTTCTTCGCTGGATGGAGGGATCGACCGATGAAGCTGCCCGCAAAGCGCGTAGATGATCTTTGGGGGGGTATTCCAACCGCTTGACTTCCTCCGAAAACACAAGATATGCTTCTAAGCATGTGTCCGGTGCCCTTATACATTAGATATCGTTACATTTCCCTTTTTGCAAAGAGTCCCATGTGGCAGCTTCAGCGCCGTTTGAAGGATGCAACTTCAATGGTGCTACGTTTGGGACGGCCCTTGCTCTACTTGGTTTGGCTACGGTGACCTTCGGGGTCAGCCCCGTTCAACATGGTCAACCTTTTGCCACTTGCCGGAGGTGCTTTTGGAGTTATCCCAGGGAACCCACGTGGGTTCCCTTGGAGACAGACCCTCAGTTGTTCAGTGGCACCAATGCTTCTTTCCTTTTGTTGGTGGCTGCCACGCAATAGATTGTTGCTAGGATCATTTAGGGTTTCCATATGTTGTGGGTTCTTCCGCAAAAAGGGTTCCCTTTTTTCCAGGGTCACTGAACAACTGAGGACCCCATGGCGGGCGCCCATCTCTTCTTTTGGGCGTGGCTCGAGGAATTTCCGAGGGACACCGCCGCTCTCATCGGTTTGATGAGACACCACCCCACTCAGGCAGCCTCGCTCGCAAGAAGAGCGGCGCGGATGCGGGGGGCCTAAGACTCCCTTTTGGCGAGCTTTGGTTTGGGACTTGAAGATCCTCACTTCCTGAGTTCCTGGACTTTGTACTGTTTGGGAAGACCATTTTAGTGGTAAAAATAACAAGTTCGGTCTTTGTTGTCGCCAATCGACTCAGGAAGTGAGGGTTTGAGTGCCTGCTCAATCCACCCCACTTCCTGCATCCAGGAAGGAAGCCAAAAGGCGATGGATTGTTTTTGCCAGGCTCCCTCTGCACTTAAAAGATTGAACCCCTTTGGCTGTTTCCCTTTTGTTTGTCCAAATGGGGGCTCCTTTTGGTGTCACCGCGTCAACCCGGAAATCGACCCCCCAAAAACGAAAATGTGCATTTTGAATTCAAGTTGTTGTCCCCCAAAGGGTCCCAAGATTTGATGCCACGCCGAGTCCAAATGATGCAACTAAGCTTGATGCAATTCTGGGGTACGCAGCACTCTTGCCACCCCACCTTCCCGGAGATCTTCCCCAGGTCGACTTCTAGGTTCCAAAAGGTTCAGCTCGGTGGTTCCGGGGCCCTTCAAGTGAGACTTGCTAGGTCCCCCAGTAGTGCCCTTTCTCACCCCTTTTTTTGGCTGGGAGGGTTCCCCTACTAAAATAGACTACAGAAAAAAGGGTGCCCTTATTCTAACCTCTCTACTAGAGGGCCTAGCTTGTGTGTTTCAGGGTTCTCAACAATGCCAGCCACATCTTGACGCCAGCGGACTTATGTCTTGGGTTCTCGTTCTTGGACAGAATCTTCAAACGGGCGCAACGCCAAACATGCCGGATCCGTGCTGCTCTTTGATCACACCTCTAAACAATCGGGGGGGTGATCAACATGGTCCAGAAAGGTCCATTGCTTAAGTTTCCCAGTTGGGTGGCTCGTCTTGGTTTGCGGCTCGATACCTTTTTTTGGTGGTGTTAAATGAACACCAAAAGGAAAACCACAATTTCTGTTGGGCTCGGATTCCTTAAAGAAGAGACACCGGTTGACTGGGCAGTTTTTGACTTTTTCTTGGTCTGATGGTCCCATGCAAAGAACCTTTTGATCCACCCATATTGCTCCATGAAAAGACGGTTTCGTGAACGCCTTCATTTGCCCACGAAAGGGTTTGCTCGTACCTTTGGACCTCCGAAGTATCATGGTTTGTCTAACTACCCCCTAGCTGACTACCCCCCTCCCCCCCCCCAAGTTAATTTGACTGGGGCTAAAAATAGGCTTGGGGGGGGGAGGGGTAGTCAGTTCGGGGGTAGTTAGACATACCGACATACCATGAAACTAAGCCATATGGTTGTCAGGCCAGTGAATCACAGCCACTGTTGTGCCGATTTGTTTCTTGTGGTATATGTACCAGCATACACCACTCCTTGACAGCTTTGTGCACCTTTGCGCACCACACGTCGGCAAAAACAACCGTTTCATGTGGAAAGTAGGGCCCACAGCGTCACCTCTCTTTCACACTTGTGACTTGGACAATGGTTGCTGTTTGCTTTCGGGGGGCGGAAAGGATCAGGGCAACGGGAAAAAGCTGACAGCCATTCTTCACAAGACGAGGTGGTGGCTCTGTTGGCAGAGCTCTTGGATGTGGCGTGCCGAGCTGAGGGGTGAAGGGGTGGGTTGCTCAAACCAGGACTTCACAGCCCAAATGTCTGAACTTCATGGGGAAACATATATATGGGAGTCGTTCTAAAGGTCCTTGTAAGGAGTTTAGAATTCGGCGACCATCGGTGTTGGTTGAGGTAGCTCCGCGAAAGATTCGCGATGGAGTTGCGAAAGTAACTTTTTTCCTCGCGGAAGTTTTGCGTAACTGTATCTTGTAAATCAATGATATGTGAAACCATTTATCTTTGCTGCTGAGCCTTCCTTCTAAGCTGATTAAAACACTTTGTTGACTTTGCACTGATAAAGTGATAAAGCCAGGTGAGGCTACAGTTTGATACCCTGCTTGGCTGGTTAGTGTTCCAAGCCTGCGTATTTGCGTTTGTGGGTGTTTAGTCGGTGGCGTTCCGCTCTGAAACGTGGGTGACTTTTATCGAAAGTTCCGCGAGAGATCCGCGAAAGCCCGCGCGAAAGCGCAGGCTTCGATTGCAAGGGGAGGTACTTTCTGAGCGTCGCGCTAGTCAGTATACTAGCTTGGTACTGGAAACTTGCGACTTTAAGCTAGAGCTGCACGGCCTACGAAAAGCTGCGACTTTCCAGCCGGTTCATGTCATGTCACCCCTGTGATGAAAAGTTGCGACGTTACAGCTGGAGTTGGGGAATCGCATTTCGCGCACTACGCTGGCACTTAAGCTGCGATTTTCTGACTTGAGCAATGAAAACGGCACGGCGATGAATCCGCGAAAGATTCGCGAAAGTAACTTTTTTTTTCGCGAAGAATGGCCGTTTCGAGACAAAGGAATTTAGAACAACCACCATATATATATATATATAGTGCCCAAATGTCTGAACTTCGTGGGGAAATTATGGTTACCTCACAAAAGAAGCTTGGTTTAGAAATCCTCGGGCATGAAGGTTCACTTGGGGGAGGTCCACTATTTTAGGTGTGTGAATGACTCGAGATTCGCCGATTTGTGTTCTGCCGGTAGGTCATGTGGGAAACTCAGAGTTTGACTTTTCGGGGGCCAATTTAGACAGGTGACGACGCAATAGGACAGGCTGTTTTTGATTTGATTGCTGCGCAGGGCGGCGAGCAACTCCACTGCTATTGGATTGGATCTTTAGACTTTAACTTTTTAGATTCCTTTCATATGTCCTTTGAACCAGCAAAAAGTTAAACTTGCTTGGGGATCTACGCCCAAGGCAATTGACAAGATGTGGGATCTTTGTAAAGACCAGCAACCGCCCAGCTAGACTCATCAAAACCCCCGATGATGACAAGCTCATCACGCAAGGGCAAACCTTTCTATTCCTTTAAGTCTCATATGTCCGGAGGTTAGAGCCTACCTGGATTCCGAAAGAATGGATGAGAAGCACAGGGCCGGAGGTCCACAGTCGTTCTGTAGGAAGGACCACTCCCCCAGAATCTTGGGATACCTCACGTTTGAGGCTGAAGGCACGGAAGCTGGGGACATTTTCTCCCCCTCCCTCAAGTGCTTCCTTCAAACCAAGCCAAAAGCCCGACCCTCAATAATCACACACACACCTGTGTAAACTTCCGAACCTCCGAAGCGCGCACCTTACATCTCAGCCCATGGCTTGTGTTTCTGGTTTTGTGACGTTGTGAAAGGGGGATCATGACAGACATTGTTCTCCCATCGTGAGGTAATTGGGTTGAATACCCACAACCTTCGGTAGCAGATTTTGCAGTTCTGGTCAACACGTCTCTTTGGATAACGTCCACCTGGGTATGTGTCAAACTGGGACCAACAAAGTGCTGGTTCTCCTTTAGGCTTCCTGAAGCCTACGGCAAGTATGTGTCAAACTACGGGGACCAACATGCAACTTGCAACATGTTGCAACATGCTGGTCAAGCGACCTGAAAAGGGGCTACCCTCAAAAGACTCGCACGCCCAGCGGTGGTACAGTGGGTGGACAAAATCCTGCACCACAGAATCAAACCTGGAATGATGATTATCCCGCAAATATTGAGAGACGAAGGTTTCTCATGGTCTCAAAGTGGTGCAGGATTTCGCAACCACATTGAAATTATGCGAAACCATTGTTTGTTGCTATCTTCAGGGGAATGGAATCCTTCTAGAATTTCTGAACGGTGCTACCGGTGGTACTGTGGCTGGACGACATCCTGCACCACCGAATCAAACCCTGGAGTGATGACCCCTATAAATACCGTAGCAAACCTTGTGGTGTCCGTTGGCTTCAAAGTGGTGCAGGATTTATGTGCTATCTTCAGGAGAATCGCATTCTTCCAGGGTTGCTGAACGGTGCTGCCAAATGGATTTCGTCCGCTACCTTCGGATTCAGGGGAATCCTTCTTCCAGGGTTTCTGAACGGTGGTGCGAAATGGATTTCGCAACCATCCACAGTACGTCCGTGGAAGAATTGTGTTTTCAACATTGCAGGTCCAGGAGCCTCAGCAAGACCCGCAAGGCCCCAGCACCGGCCTCGCTATGGGGGGGTAGGGTTTGGTTCATGGGGAAGATCCCAAAAATGGGGTCCAGACGTGCCTCTAAATACTCAAGAAAAGGGGCACGTCACAAAAGACAGCCAGCCCAGTCCCTTAACTTCCCCGAAAAAGGCATACCTCAAGAAAAAGACGAACAGCCAATGTGGCAAGTGGGACTGGCAGGAAGCAGTTTGCAATTTGAAACCCGGGCGGGGTTGTGGTCACTATGGACCCATTGGACCTTGAAGTGACTCGCGCAAGCTAGCAGGGTCCAAGGAAGCCACCTGACCACCTGAACATGGATTGCTTCCTTTTGGGGAACTTCCAAACAAGGGACTGCTCAATTGAATGAGACAACCTCCACATGCTCACTCGAGCCGCTCACCCTTTGTGATTCAAATCAAAATTTGATCGTGCTTCAAAAGCAGTCCTTTTGGTGGCTTCGTATGGGCAGATGAGTATGATTTCGACAACAGCTGAAAGCGTAGACTACCAGAAAAGAATCAGGCACGATGGGTAGACATAGGGTCTGTTTTTTAAAGGGACCCCCCCCAAAAAAATATGGTGGTTTTCCTTTTGTTTCCCTTTAAAAACCCCAAAACAGAACGGGGGCCCTCAAAAAAAGACACGCCTCCATGGAAGCAGTTCCCATTCGCTTTGCCCGCGAGGTGGGGGCAAAAATGCCGTTAGCTTCCAAAACCGACCTACTGTGGGTGGACGAAATCCATTTCGCACCACTTTGAAACCGCTGCAAACCATAAAGTTTGCTACGGTATTTACAGGGGAATCATCACCCCAGGTTTTTTTTTTGGGGGGGTGGTGCCAAAGAGGGTTTCACAACCATCCACAGTATTCCAACCTTTGGTTTTCCTATCCTATTTTGGGTCCATGTCACGGCCTTGCAAGGCGATCACCCGTTGTTGTTGTCGCCTTTTTTTTTCAGGTCCAAGCTATGGCCCACCAAAAGGATGATCACCTGTTTTTGTTTTCTTCCAGGTGCAAACTGGGCAAGTGGGAGAATGAAGCGCCAGCTTTGAGACATTTGGCACATGAAGGCGCCTGGAGGATCGCTCAGGGGTGCTCTAGGAGAAGCCAGGAATGCCTTTTTTTTGTAGAGGCCGTAGAATGCTCCCCAAAGAACCCCAATTTTTTGATTCCGAGACCAGCATCACCAGGATGACCCTTGTTAGAGATTCCTTATTTACGCTTCTCCGAAGTTAACGCAGTTTGTGAGGTATGGATTAAAAACAATAATGTGTTTGTTGCTCACTTGTAGTGTGGATCAATTGTGGTTGCTACCTAGTGCAATGTTGCTTTGGGCTGACGTTCGGTTGTATCTTGAGCCTGTGATTTTTCCTAATGACCGGCAAACGTGTTTTTGTTGCCCCGTGGCAACAGCCACACAGTGCGTGCTGACATAGCTTGTTCGCAGTTCTCTTGTACTCTCGTTCTAAGAAACCATCAAACAAGAAGTTATCCGGGAAGTTCGCCCAAAGCCCTGGCTGTTGTGGGTGTTTTTGGCGATTTGTGTCAGGAGAAAGCTCCGGAGCTGGTTCCAAGATGAGTCGACAGATTTGCCCCTGGTCGCTGGGTCGCCCGATGCTCCAAGGAAGGGGAGCGACGTGAGGAGCCTCGAAATGGCCGAGGCAAATTTCGCGGTGTCACGGCGACAGGGGAGTTGTCGGGCCAACGGACACTGCCAAGTTCCAACCATACATGGGTGTGGCTCAAAATTCAAGAGCTAGGGTTACGCAGGTTTTGGTCTTTGGTTCCATTTGCCAAGGTGCCATTTTAGTACATGTTTCTGAGCCACAGCCACATGTCCCCTTTCTGGACACGGGAAATCGTTGCGCCTCCAGTGGTCTCCTTAGTGTTGTGTTTTTTTTCTGGCAATTAACTACCAAAACTGGGCGCTGAATGAAACGCAACTATGCATTTGCACCAAAAGAAACCGACAGCCAAAGTTTTTGCTTCCTCGTGACCCCCATCTTTCTACGGCCAGTTTTCGCAAGTCGGCGGATTTTGAGCCGCACGCCTCGATTCTGGCACCCCTGAGCCAGCAACGAACCGAGAGAGCAGAGGGTGGAACCAAAAGGAAGTCCCGGGCAGATCGACGGGTGAAACAACTTGCCAAAACTAGGTCCGCCAGTAGTGCCTTTTGCGTGTTTAGTGAGGATGTCCATTCAATCCACTGAACATTTTCACGGTTAGCGGAGGGATCCGAAAACGGACAGCCCGGCTTTACACTACTAGGTCCGCCAGTCGTGCCCTTTTACCCTTTTTTTGGGGAGGGCTCCCATACTAAAATAGACTACAGAAAGAAGGGGTACACTTATTCTAACCTCTCTACTGGAGGACCTAGAAAAGGAACAGGTTGCCTTTTTGCGGACGGATCTTTCAGCCAGAACGTGGGGTTCGAATTGCTTTTGTTTGTGAGTTGATGGAGCCCGATTGATCTGTGAATTTGGAAATAGAAGAATCAAAATTCTAGATTGGGTGGCCCCAAAATCAGTGTGGGTTTGTCTGGAAAAGGATGTTACACCTTCCAGTTTCCCAGAAAGAAGTAACTAAAAGAAAGACACAGCCCCCAAAAGACACCCAGCATGTTAAGGCAGGGCCTTCAATTTTCAGGATCATTCCAGCAAATGGGAACGGATGAGTGGACTGCTCAATTCTTCGAGGGGTGGGGGCAAACGTGCTGTTTCACTTTGGGTGCATTTTGCTTGGATGTTAGGACTTGAGAGCTTTTTGCCGTTCGAATGTGTTTTCCGTATTAAACCGCTAAAAGTGAACCTTTAGCAGGGCTTCGCAGAAAGCAACCGAGTTCAATAGGGCTGGACCCTTCCCTTGGGCGATTTTCACCACGAAGCCTTTGCGCCAGGCCGCGAGATCCGCCTGGAGCGCCGCGATGCGCGAAAGGCCGGGCAGTCCGGGTCGTTCTCTTCGGTGTTTTAGCTGGAACAAATTGGCACATGGGTGTGGCTCAAAATTAAACAGGAGGGGCCAACCGCAGGTTTTTGGTCCATGTTTCCACTTACCAGGGTTCCATTTTGGTACCGGTTTTTTGAGCCACAGCCACAACAAGTTTGACTCACCCATTTTGGTGGCAAGCAGTTTTCGCCAATCCACTCAGAAAGTGAGGTGAGCAACTGACAAAAATAATGGTAGACTATGGAAAGGCGTGTAATTTCCGCCAAATCAAGAACCCCTTCCTTTTTCATCGTCTCTATATGTGGTAGTCTGTTGGTGGTTTTGTATGTAGCTGTTCGTTGGTGGTTTGGGGATGACCACCCAATCTTCCTATGTTCTTGCAGGGAAACGAGTAATTTCGTGCAGGGCTCCCGCCGGCTTTGCTTGAGGGTAAGCTTTTATTGATCTCCCGCTGCGTCATGGTCAATCCTGTGCCTTATCGGCAGGGAGTCATAGACGTCGCACCAAATGGCCAGGAGGAGTTGGGTACCATGAGTCACAATCAAAACCCGGGAAATTGGAGGGTAGTAAGGGACAATCCCAGCCACAAATGGTTGCGGCCGCCTTTTTAGTTCTTTACATGGTTCTGGGTAGACCATTTTAATACCAGGTTTTGACTATGACTCTCATGAGGAGAGCCCTAAACTGGCAGTCCGTCGGGTTTTCCCCAGTCCACGCCAGAGCTCAAAATGTCCCTCACGGGCGTGCAAGGACAAATTGGTTTCTCCTTGAAACTGAAAGGACAAGGGGCCACTTACGTCTTGAGTACAAGCTCGCTTCAGACCGGAGAATGATCTCTGGGTCTGAGGCATTGCGGCCTCTTCCATGACCATGGTCTCAAAGAACCTGTGTGGGTCATCCTTACCCTGCGACTTGAGATTTTCCCTCAAGCCAAGTCTTCAGAGTGTCTCCACATGGGCTCGGCCCCCCTTTTGCTTGGCCCCACAAAACTGGTGGAACCCCTACAAAACTGGTGGAATTCCACAAAACTGGTGGAAACCCCTACAAAACTGGTGGAATTCCACAAAACTGGTGGAAACCCCTACAAAACTGGTGGAACCGCCACAAAACTCAAAGACCAACCAAAAGGAAGCCGTTGCCATTTCAGGGCGCCAAGTCCGCCCCTCAAAGGCCAGCCTTGCAATGCACCAGCCTCGTGGAAAAGTGGTCGATTCCTATGAGAAGTGGTGAGCTACTAGAATGACCTGCGTGCATATGTGAATTCCCTTGATAGGGCGGATGTGTTTGAAGTGTAGGCCAACCCTACAGGTCTGCGTTGCGGTTTATTATGGTACGTGCCATGTAGAGCAGGAGACATGTCCGGCGTGCTTCTGACCCGTGCAGTTTGTCGCCGGTTCAGCCCATGACTTCCATCAATGTCTTCTTTCCAGCCCCATGACCTCTCCTTTAAGGGAACCTAAACAGGCTCCAATCAACCGTGTCCGATCGCTTGCAATCATATGGCATCCCAGAGCCTTTTGGTAGAACCCATGTACGGTCACCCTTGCAGGCTCACCTTGGTTTAAAGGCGTTCAAAGGCGTTTAAAGACAAAGCGCGAAGAGCGCCTATTTCGGGATCCGCCTACTTTGGCATATCCATTTTGAACCATCTCAGCCACCTGCCAGCATCCGAATGTATGTTCCCGGTTCGCAGGATGACCGCGAACACCGCGAGGAGCGTCGGGGTGTGCTGCCCAGTGATACGTTCACCAGACTTCATAGCTGAGCGAGCTGATTTTGTTTGTCATCTAAGGTTCTGGGGCGGACGACATGAGGCGCACAAACCCCCAAAATGCAATTGGGAAATGGGGGGGGGTTACTCACCCACAAGGCTCCCAATTTGAATTCATACCCAGGAGGTTTGCAAAACCACGACGGTCAATGCGTGCTACTTGAGAATACCCAGCTCAAGCTGGCACTTCACGAGCCGGCAGGTTTCCAAGTACCAATCGCCGAATCCACCCCCTTGCATTTGTTTGCCGAAATGGCGAGTTGACTGGGTGGTGAACAATGAGCTCTCAATGATACGGAGGTACCATCTCGACCACCCCGGACCCTCCGACCATCCCAACAGTCTCGACCATCCCGACCATAGACTGTCCCGACCCAACCAGACATGATGATCCGATGAACTCGTGAGGTGCGAAAGGTCGGCATTTCGCCCCTCCCAAAACCATTTCGCTACCCGGACATCCCAATCCCAACCGTCCCGACTTCCCGACCATCCAGCCCTCAAATGACCATGGGCAACTTTCCCCATTTAGTGGAACATATCCTTTCCGATGTGTTCAGTGGTTTCCAAACCAATGGCCATCCTTTGTATCACCTTTTGATCCATCCCCACATCCCCATCATATGCCGTACATCTTGATCGACATATACGCATACATAGACATAGACATTGACATATACATGTGCGCATACAAATACGCACACATACCTGGACCCACCGTGGGCACTTTTTTTGGGACAGTCGGCCTAAATCCGTCCGTTTCTCGGAAAAGCGTACGTGGCAGCGAAAAAGGGTCCGTTTCTTAGGTCGTCCTTCCTTTGCAATCCCACATAGGGAACAGTCCCCTTTTGCGTCGCCCCGCTTCAACATGCTTTGGCCGAAACATTAAGATCTGGCTCATTTTTAACTGCCTCCATATAGAAACTTACGCTGGCACAAGGGCCCTTACGTGTCAAAACCGTTTGCGGGAAGCCTTGCGGCTTTGCCAACAGCGTCCTCATTTGCTTCGTAGCTATATATGACAAGAGCGCAAGAACAATCCATCAAGGAGCTGCTGAGGTCTTGTTAGCCTGCACGAAATGAAGGCAACAAAGCTCTTATTTACACGGCCCGCCGCAGACACCGGTCCTAATAGTCTCTGTAGGCCACGCTCGATGCTCGTATTGCACAAGCCCATAAGAATTCAACAAATGCTTTCCCAAAACTCTTGACGGATGCACGTAGCTTTGCGTATTTGAGTCCACAGCTTTTAAGGGAAGCAGGAAGCAGTGGCGGGGACTTTCAGCTAAGGAGCTTCGCCCATGGCTTGAGTTCTCAAAGCACGCGACAAGGCAGACAAGAAATCTTGAACACAGCGCGTGAATCATAGCTTTGCACAATCTAGGTTCCCACGACCACAAGACCCGTAGAAACCAGGTATTATCTGTTTCCCGCCATTTTCCGTCTGTTTTGTGTCTTCCAAAGTCAGACAAACTTTGCAACATGTTGCATGAATGAACACATCAAAGGGGGCAAAATAATTAGGTCCGCCTTGCCCGGCAGCTCTCAGAGCTCAACAGGTAGGCAATCTCAAAACATTCGTGGATATTGAGCTCCCTGCAGCCGTTGGCAAATCGAAATACACCAGTTTATGCGCATCTGAGTGAATGTTCTGGTAGCCCTTCTGGTTGAACATGTTCAGATATCGTTCGCTCGTGGCTACTGGGGCGGGCCACAAGGGTTTTTTGTCGTAGAAGCAACGCACACCCCAAGTCTTGCGTTTGACAAGTTCTTTCCAGGGGCAATTGGGAAGTCGTCAAATCTTGCATGGGGGAGAGATGTTGGCATGCAATACTCTGTTGTGACAACACGTGACAACGTGTGAGGCCCTGCTTACTGTACTTGATTTGCGCTATAGAACCTTTGGACTGCAGCTGGCACAAAGCATTGATGCAGAATGGTACCAGGGGGTGCACCTGAAAGGGTTTTGATAGAAAACAAGTGGAGCAGGCAGGCAGTTGGTCAAAAGCTTTGCAACGGAAGCATGCAAAGACATAGCCTCCGCAAACTAACTGTAAAGAAAGAACAACAACTGCCTCAATTCCTCCAAAACTGTTTTCCGTCCGTGGGTCCTCAAAAGAGTCAGCTGATGGAAATTTGTGGCACAGACGGACATGTCCATGCTTTAGGAAGGTCCAGGTATACACATGCATACACGTACAAATGTCGCCCCCCCCCAAAGAACAAAAAATCCGAGGCCGAGAGGATGGGCGAAGGGCTGAGCCCCGGAAGGAGATCCGAGATCCGGGGCGGATTTTTTGTTTTGCCCGAGCTGTTCGAAATCCCCCAGGTGCGATAGACGGGAAATGTGAGTTGGAGTGAACAAAGGAAAATTGGTCCCCGGAGAACTTCCATTTGCTTAAGACTATGTTGTTGTTTGTTTTGCCCTGTTGGTGTTAAAAGGGAAATCAATCATCAATAAACCATCACTACTGGACATATTGTTTGTTTTTCCTGGAGCCTGAACCAAATGATGGAAGATAAAGGAAACCACCAGAGGGATGGTGTATGAGGGTCATTCCATTTCCAATTCCCTGCCAAGAGCACCAGGTCAAAACATGGGGAGATGAAGCTTAGCCCTTGAGAAATAGAAGAAGGCCTCCTTCATTACCTGGCTTTAGATCATCTAGGTCCCCCAGCTGGGTGCCCTTTCTCACCCCTTTTTAGGGCGGAGGATTCCCCTACTAAAATAGGCTACAGAAAAAGGGTACCCTTATTCTAACCTCTCCACTGGAGCACAGTTACTTTGGTACCAGGGTTGCTTGTGACTCATAGGAATCTGCCTTGCGAGCCATAGACTTTGCAGATAGGAATCCCATTTAAGAACTGCGAGGCAACCGCCCTTTTTCCGAGTCAAGTGAGCTGTTTGCAACTGGAATGTGCCATGGTTTCTTCCCGGGACGTCCCGGGCAGTGCATTGGGCACAGTCTGCCTCCTGCAAGTAGCCCTGTTTGGCCGAGTCTAAGGGAACTCATGGCGGGCGGAAAGTGAAAGTTGGTTGGTAAAAGGCAGAGCCGCGTTGCGGTGTGGCTTCAGATGGTTGAAGGCAGGTGTCGATGGTACGGCCCAATGATTTGCTCCAGGGTTTGTCCTTAAACCCCTTGCTTCCATTTGCTTAAGACGATTCTTTATTTTCCCCTGTTGGTTTTAAAGGGAATCTATCACTTCTGTTTTTGTGGTTTTTGTTTTTTCTCGGGGGGCTTAAGCACATGGACACTTCGACGAGTGTTTTCCTTCCACTCCCCAAGAGTCCAACTCCTTGGCACGTGGCTGGGGATCTTAGACATCGAGGTCTTGCAGCCCAGAGCCAACTTGCCGGCCGCAAATGCTCAAGCTGAGCAGAAGAACATGGGCGATGCCTTGATGCTTTTTTGGTGTGAGGCAAGATGTTTTTTTGGTTTGGACGGGGAAGGACATATTTGGATCATATCGAATGCGGGTTGGGGGAATCAAGCATTTCGCGGCCCATGCGAAGCCGTCACTGAAGTGTGCTCCTTCTCCTCCCTGCAGCCATGGGTGGAGCGTCCTCTCAGGAGAGTTTGAGCAACTCGGTTGTCCAAAACCGACCTGACCTTTTGGTTTTCCTATTTTGGTCTGTGGTTAGTCAAGATCCAAAAGGGTGATCACCTTTTATTTCCAAGTACTTTGTGCAAGTGAGGCAAGGAGGAGTGCTTGCAGCTTCGTCGCAAGCATTTCTGTCCTGCCCAGAGCGTGTCATATGCGAATACAAATCCTTTGATGATCATGAGCGGCAGGGGCAGCCGCTTGTTCGACGAAAGCGGTGCCTCGTATCATTGACGGACTTAGCCTTTTTGTCCGATTTGCCCTTGGGAGGATTTTCCTTTTTGAATCACCAACAGTTGTCACTTTTGCAGGAACCCCCTTTTGGGGTTTTCTTCATTTTCCTAGGCACCACCGAGTTACTGTATGCCACTTTTTCGCATGGGTTTCGCACGAGGTATCTGGACACCCGAAACAACGTGTGCCACGTGGGGCATGCACATCCAAAGGTGGCTGCGGCCGTCGCACGGCAGGCGGCCGAGTTGAATACCAACACCAGGCGTGCTGTTGCGAAAACGCCTGAGGAGAATCGGAAGACCCGGCCTAACCCAAAATCCCCCAGCTAGGTGCCCTTCTCTCCCTTTTTTTGGTTGGGAGGGCTCCCCAACTAAAATGGACTACAGGAAAAAGGGCCTCTCTGCTGGAGGACCTAGTAACCAAAATGCCGAGGTCTTCCATTTGGTCAATTTTCAGGGTTCTGGTCATGTGTTCTGCTCGTTTCAGATTGTGCCCAGGGAAGATCTAGGAATGGTGCAAGGATTGGCCTTTGGTCTACCGACAAAAAAATCCGAACAATGTGTTTGGTGTACACGGTATTGTGTTTGAGTGGCGACCTGAAAACGAAGAAGCACAACATTACTCCTTTAAAAAGGGGGTGATACAATCAACAAGTGGCACTCGTTTCGCAGATTCTCTTTTGTCAGAAGAGACACCCGTTTCCTTGAGAACCAAGTCCTTGTACAACCAACTCAAATTTATTTTGCATGTGTGTTGTGGTTCTTCGGTTTTTCTCTGGGTGTTCACACCGTTGACCACATAGTTGCATCCCGTTGGGCGTGTTTTGGCTTGGTTTTCGCATATGTCCGGCCAGGTATTTGCATCCCAAGCTGTGCCTTTTGGCGAAACGCCTCACTGAGACCTTTCCCAAAGGCTCCGGACTGGAGGTGGGGAGCTGGGGGAGCCGAAGATGTGCCGGGTGGAGTTTTTCTTTTTTTGGGGGGACCCACCAGAATGGTTGTTGTTGGGAAACATTGGACACATTTTTGCTTGTGGTGGTTTAGTGGTTGAATCCAAATCCACTCAATTTCTAAAATTATGATTTTTGCTCCCCTTCGAACGTCAACCAAGCACCAGAATGGTGGTTTTCCTTGTGGTTATCCTTGAAACCATAAACAAGGGGTACCCCCCAACACCGACACACCCACCTGAGCCACGTCCTCACAACCGATTCGGCTAGATGGAGGTTAGTAAGGGAGACTCCCAGCCATAAATAGCTGCGGGAATTGTTGCCTTCTTAGTTCTTGAAGCCTGGTTCTGGGATTACGACCATTTTAATACCGAATCGGTTTTGAGCAAGTGACTCACATGGAGATGGAACCGAACTATCCGCTTGAACTCACCGGAGTTCAACTGAGTACTTGTTGGGTTTGGTTGCTGCAGAGGTACTCTTCCTCCTAACATGGCACCTCTGGGGAAGTACCAAGATTAATTTCCTCCCGGTCAGTTGCCATGGCAGCGTGGGAGGGAGGGTAAATAATAAAATTCATGGTCGCGGGTTCGCTTCGGTCCTAGTTGCTGGCTCGCTTCGGTCCTAGTTTTCATCTCGCTTCGGTCCTAGTTTCCTTACTCGCTTCGGTCCTAGTTTCTTCGCCGTTGACTATGGTGTTTGAGAGGCAACATCCTTGTCGACCCCACCCCACCCGGCATGTCTTGTTGTTAGGTGTTTGAGAGGCAACATCCTTGTCGACCCCACCCCGCCCGGCATGTCTTGTTGTTAGGTGTTTGAGAGGCAACATCCTTGTCGACCCCACCCCGCCCGGCATGTCTTGTTGTTAGGTGTTTGAGAGGCAACATCCTTGTCGACCCCACCCCGCCCGGCATGTCTTGTTGTTAGGTGTTTGAGAGGCAACATCCTTGTCGACCCCACCCCGCCCGGCATGTCTTGTTGTTAGGTGTTTGAGAGGCAACATCCTTGTCGACCCCACCCCGCCCGGCATGTCTGGTGTTTGAGAGGCAACATCCTTGTCGACCCCACCCCGCCCGGCATGTCTTGCTGTTAGGTGTTTGAGAGGCAACATCCTTGTCGACCCCACCCCACCCGGCAGTTCTTGTTGTTAGGAGTTTGAGAGGCAACATCCTTGTCGACCCCACCCCACGCGGCGTGTCTTGTTGTTAGGTGTTTGAGAGGCAACACCCTTTGCGTGTGTCCTGTTGTTAGTGCTCAAAAAGCTATCTTCCACTGCGCCTGAAGTGATCCAAAAATTGCGACAGAAGTGATCCGCAAATGCTCAAACTACGACCAAAGTGAGTGGATTTCAGCTGCGACCAAAGTGATCCAAAAACTGCGACCAAAGTGATCCCCCCGCCATAATAAAAAGTGTGGTTACTTTGTTTGGCCAATTCACTCAGACAGTGAAATGAAGGGATCCTTGAATGAGAACCAACGACGATTCGTTGGACCCGATCCTGGTACTTGTAGTTCCCCTTAAGCGATAGACAAAAGGTGTGGATCCATTTGGGGAGCAGTTTGTGCTGCATTCCAAGGCGGTCGCAGAGGGAAAAAATGCCAAGCCCCCAACCAGTGGCGTTGCGAAAGACATACCAGTAGCCTTACTATTGCCTTACATTTGGCCGTACAAATGACGTGTGTGGAGACTTCAGCTGAAAGGACGGATGTTTGTTGGGAGCAACATACCTTAGGTTGAAATAATGCAAACGTGCCCGGGTTATTCATCACAGCATGTCTCCAAGAGGTTGGTGTGTTTTCTTTCTTCCCTTTCATGTCATCCAGATTTTGAGACATACCCATTATTTACTGCCGTGATTTGACCAGCAGCGACCTTAGGGCTGCAACACAATTCGTGAAGCTTCCTTAGGCCTCAACTTCTTTTCTTTCGGGGTGACTGAACTGAGTAGGACCTCCGTTTGGGCGATTTGTGGGACTGCTCGAACATGTTCTCTGGCTTCCCTTTAAACCAGTCCCAAATGGGTTCAACCCGGGGGGGGGGATGAGCCAAGCACCGTGGTTTGAGCACCCCTTCAGGACATGACTTGTTCTTCTCTTGTTTTTTTTGGTGGTCTTCTTGAGCCTCACGCGCCTTACACCAAACAGGATTCTCAATTGGGAATCAAGAGGGGTTACCTGGGTTTGCATTGCTTAAACCAATTTGGCTTCGTGCAACCTCAAAAACTTGCTGCGATGAGGACTGGGGGGGTGGGGCTGGCTGAGTTGGAGTTTTTGGTTGGGCCTATAGTTCCCCTTGAAGGGGGGGTCCCTTTATTTTTCCCCATTTACAGTTTCCCAAGGACACTAGTGGGATGGCTCAGTTTCAGGTGTTTTTGGCTTTTTTTCCCCATTGACAGCAAGCTTCCCTTGGGTGGGGTGAGGTTGAAAGGGGACCTAGGCAGCCCCTCCGAGAACCAGGAAACCCCAGGGCTCACAGCCCTGAGGTGTGCTTCTTCGTGAACAGTGGGTCCGAGGCCAACGATCTGGCCGTGCGGCTTGCCTTCGCACGCACCAAGAGCCGGAAGATCGTGGTGGTGGACCATGGCTACCACGGCCACACGCAACAGATCCCCAGCTGGGATCTGATGAGAGGAGTCCACCCTTTGTCCTAGGTTAATATTTTTTGTTGGCCCAACATGTTGGTTTTTCCTCTTGGCACCCCTTAGAACCACCTGAAAACGGGTACCTCCCCCCCACAAAAGAACACAGGCCTTTTTTTTGTGTTTCTGAAACACGAAACATGGTCAACAAAGCGTTCCCTTTTTTGCCATGGTCAAAGGGCAACTGCGGATCCCAGGATCGTTTTTTTTTTTTTTGCGGGTGTGTCTTCCTTCGTAGTTCAGCCCCGCGAAAGATGGATGACATGTTCAGAATGTCCTAATCCTCATTTCAACGGAGTACTCCAAGGCATTTGTTTGAATCACAGGAAAAAAATGTTCACGTGTATGGACCCAGATGGTTTTGTATACAATTCGGCTTTCTGGTGTTCTTCCAGCCAGCTTCCATCTGAAAGTGTCCAACGTCTTTTTGGCACCTAGGTGGCTTGTTTGGAGTTCTTAGTTCCTTTGTCTTTTGCAGGCAATGACAATGAATCCACCAGTCAGCTTTCATGTTAGCGGATTGGAGGGACCACTTCTTGGATGTTTGGCCAAGTTAGACACCTATGCAAAAACCCACTAATTACAAGGTTAACTCCACGTAGGGGGACTTATAAGCGGGTAAAAGCCTAGGGTATCAACAACTCACTAACTTGGCCCCCAAGTCCCTCTCCAAGCAACCAGGCCGGTTACCTACGATAGTCAGGGTGTTGACCCAGGACTATCGAGATAAGTCCCTACAAGTTCGACCACAAGGGCGGTGAGGGTCCTAAGCCCAACATCCACAAGGTGCCTTGCCCCTGCACCTTTCGCGGCCCGTTCCGAGGCGGGGGGAGCTGACTTGTCTTTTCTTGCTTGGATGTTCAACCAACTTAATTAGGTCGGTTGATGTTGACCCCGGATTGATGAGCCGGTTTTATTAGCAGGGGGTGTTCCCCTCCAAAAGTGATGAACCCCCACTCAAAAGGGGACACCCCCCTATTTATGAAACAGTTTTTTTTTTTTAAACCCGGGTTCCCATTATGACTGTTTGTGGCTGGAGCAGCTGGGGTGAGTGAATTCACCCGTTCGTGGCTGGGGAAAAAGTGGGGTCGAGCGGCCTCCAAAGCCCCAAGAGGACAGCTAGATGGCTGTGGGTTAAAATGAAACCAGCGGAGCGCAGGTTTTGGTCCATGTTTCCACTTACTAGGGCTTGCGCCATTTTGGGTACCCTCCCTCCCACGTTGCCATGGCAACTGACAGGGACCCGGTCCCTTCAAAAGGAATTTGATCTTCCAGGTACCTTTTTACAGTTGGAGGAAGCCATGTTAGTTGGCTTGTTAAGGGCTTAATAAGGGCTCCCTCCCCCTCCCCTCCCTCCACCCCAGCCCCCATGAATTTTGGGTACCTAGAGTCTCCATGACCCTTAAAAATGGGTCCATGACCCCTTAATTTTGTGTAATGACCCCATTTTGAAAGGGTGATGGAGACTCTAGGGTACGTATTTTTGACCCACGGGCGGATGGTTTTTGCCCTGCCGAGGCCCAGATGCCTCGGAGAAATACGCCGCCACGGTGGCCCAGGCGTGTCAGGAGAGCGCCGAAGGGGTGGCAGCCTTCTTTGTGGAGTCCGGCATGTCGGTGGGCGGGGTGATCCTGCCACCCAAGGGCCACGCGTCGTTTATTTAAGTGGGCACACATCTTCTTTGTTTGCTTGTTTTATTATCTCGTCGTTTTCTGTTGTTGTTCTCGTGTTTACTTGTTGGATGACCTGCGTTACAGCCGTAAACCACATATTGATCCAATTTGTTTTCCGCGCTTTTCCTTTGTTACAAGCGCAAACTCGTGGCTTTTGTCCAGCGTTTCGTCCGAAGCCCGTGCTGCCAAATTGCTTTGTGGATTGAGTTTGGAGGCTAGAGCTTGGGTTTCCCATTTATTTTCTACAAGAAGCAAAGAATAAAGCCCCCAGCCAGCAACCCAAACCAGCAAATAAGGATTACCTGACAAGGGGAACCATCCCTTGGGGTACACATGATCGAATTCAATCCCTGCCCGGGGGAGCCAATCTCTCCTAATGTTGACCCGTCCGATTTATATAATAGGGCCCCGCCAAAAGTGGTCTGAAGACACTCCCCAATCAAAATTGACCAGGCGGTTCATAATCTGGGGTCCCATTGCAGGGAATCATGTATTGAGGGTGGATTCCCCGAATTGTAGTAGTTTTTTTACGTATCCAACACAATCCAAACCCAACCATCCTGACAACAACAGGAGCAAACAACACTGGGATGCCCTGCATGTCGTTTCAAGGGTAACCTTTTCGAGGTCAAGTTGTGGGGGAGGGTTCCCCTACTGGAGGACCTACTTTGGATGGGCGAAATCCTGCACCACCCAAAAAATCCTGGGGTGATGCTTCCCCTGTAAATACCAACAAACACTGGTTTGCTATGATTTCAAAGTGTTGCAGGATTTCGTCCACCCACAGTAGTAAATCGAACGACTTGCACCAGTACAAGAACGCCAATGCACGGGCTGGCGCCTGCATGGGCCCGTCTCAAACTTAGGGACCGCTTATTGCCAACTTATTGCGGTGGGCGGCTTTCTTTTGAGCTCTTTCAAACAGGAAATCCTCGCTGTCAACTTTGAAACCCCTCAAAAATGGTGCTGTTTTTTCGGAGGGTACACATTGTTTGCGGCTTTAAAGGAAAAGCACAATCTGGTGGGGGTCCAAATCCTTAAACAAGACACACCCAAATGGCTGAAGGGTCCCTTGTCTCAAGTAAATGATGTCCACCAAAGTGTCCAATTCAAACTTACGCTCAATGAAGCCAAGCGCAGGTGAACATCCATGGATCTTCCCCGACATGTGTGATCACCTTTTTCAGGCGGCTGTGCCAGGGTCTGAACCATGGCTCGACCTTCTCACCTGTTGGTTTTCCATCTCGCCCATGGCCATCCCTTTACTTCCACCCCTCACCCTTTTTGCCATCCTGGCCAACCCCTCCGCCAACCCATCCAGCCCAACCTTCCATTGGCTGGAATGAATATTTCCCCTGTTCCTTTTGAAGGGACTCTATGACTACTGGAAATATTCATTTTCTCATTTTTTCCAGGGGGCATAAGCAAATAACAGCAACCCGTCACCAAATCGCGCTCCAGGGGTGCTTGTACATACCCCTTTTACCCCTTGGACAAATGAACCCAAAAGGCCTGCTAATGTTCATACCTGTCTCCCCAAAAGAGGTTTATACCCCTTATAAAGTGGGTTTGAAACCATGGAAGCCAAAGGGGTGTGTGCTTCCACCCTTAGAGGGTAGAGTTACAAGGAAACCAAAAGGGTAAACAAGGAAACCAGCTCGATTTGAGAAACCAACTGATTGAAGAACAAAAACATGAAAACACATCCTTGAGGACTCACCAACGCTTTACTTCAACCCGTCACCCAGAAAGCCAATCCAAACCCACCAACACGCTCGGAGCCCGCAGAAGCCTCTCCCCAAAAGGGGGTATATACTCCTTATAAAGTTTGAAACCACGAGGGGTATGTATTTCCACCCTTAGCTGTACATACCCCCTGTTGGTTTTAAATGGAATCTATGACTACTCGACATATTTTCTCATTTTTTCCAGGGGGCTTACACAAACGGCAGCAACCCCTCACCAAACCGCCAACCCCTCACCAAACCGCTGCCAAACGGCCAACCCTTTACTTTAACCCCTCACCTTAAAAGCCAATCCAAACCCCCTCCCTAAAAGCCATCCTGGCCAACCCCTCCAGTCGATAGATCCATCCAGCCCAACCTTCCATTTGCTTAAGAATATTTGGGATTTTCCCCCGTTCTTTTCTAAGGGACTCTATGACTACTGGAATTGTTTTGTTTTCCAGGCTTGATTTATTTTTGGACATGGCCCCTCACCAAACCGCTCACCAACCCCCTCACCAACCCGCTCAGAGCCCCAGGCTACCTCAGCGCCTGCTACGCCGCGGTGCGAAACGCCGGGGGCGTCTGCGTCGCCGACGAGGTGCAGGTGGGCTTCGGACGCTTCGGAGAGTTCTTCTGGGCCTTTGAGCAGCAGGAGGCGTGGGACCATCGCATTGTGTTTTTTTTGTTGTGGTGTAAATATATATATATATATTTTATAGAGAGATATACAATATGTATTTATGTATATATATATATGTATAGAAACCGTCACATACATGGTTGATTTAATGTGTGTTTGTTGTTTAAATATAAAGATGTTATTATTATTATCATTAGTTATTATGATTATCATTAAGTATTATTATTATCAGTATGTGCATATTATAGAAACCGCCACATGTATGGTTTTTGTGAAAGGAGTAAACCACGTCACATGCATTTGATTGTTTGTTTGTTTGCTTGTTGGTTGGTTGGTTGGTTGGTTGGTTGGTGTTGTTTGTTTGTTTGTTTGTTTGTTTGTTTGTTTGTTTGTTTGTTTGTTTGTTTGTTTGTTTGTTTGTTTGTTTGTTTGATTCTTGGTTTGTTTGTTTGCTTTGTTAATAAGAAATGAAGCCATATAAACAAAAGCGGGGGTTATCAAACTCACTTCCTGAGTTCATGGACTTTAGTCACTTTTTGGGCTTGGACTCTAGTAGTAAGTAAGAAGTTTGGTTACCTTTCTTGTTTGCCCAGTGGAGCCCGTTGTTCGGTTTGTATTTGGGAAGGGTTCCTCTTTAAGCCCAACCAACCAACAAACCGTTTTTTTTTTCCGCACAGCCAATGGGCATCCGGGTTTGTTCTATGTCTTCGCCTTTTTGGGTTTGCAAAGAGTTATGTTTTTTGCGGGGGGTCTTGACCGAAGAAGCTAAAGGTCAAGGCGTAATTGATCTTTGCTTTTCTTCGCTGTTCTTGGCATGTGTTGTGGTTTTTTAGTTTTTTGCTTCTGTTCATGTTTACTGGGGGTCTGCAAAAAACAGTCAGTTTTTTTTGCCAGCCCATACCAAGAGTAGAGATGAAGCATTTTGCCAGGTTTCCTGAAAGCATCAACGGACCTTGCACCCCTGGAAATGAGACAAGGTTCTGTCCACTTCCATGATCTCAGTCCAAAGCAAATCGAACGTTCATGAACTTTCAAAGGGGTACCCTGGAAGCGGAAACCAGGGGTTTATAATGGTTTATACCTTCTGGGAAGGCCCTGGAAAGGTTTTTCAGCCAAAGAGTTGTCTTAGGAATCCCACGTCGGTATCACAAGGGGCCGGCGGGCCAAGGGGATGCTTCAGGGTTCTATTGGGGGTAGCCGAAAACTATCTTGGAAGCCTAAAATTTAAAGCCAGGTGGTGGCCCTTGGTGGGAGTTCCTTTCGACCCAAGTCGCTAAAGTACCTGATCACTTTATGGGACGGTGCCACCCTACAGTCAAATCAGATCGGTTTCTTCCCCTCTGGGAAGCCGCAGGTAGTCCCTGACATCGTAACCATGGGCAAGCCCTTTGGAAACGGCATGCCGCTGGCCGCCGTGGTGACCACCCGGGAAGTCTCAGAGGCCTTCCACAACGGCTTGGAATACTTCAACACCTTCGGGGGCAATCCTGTCTCTTGCGCGGCTGGCCTGGCGGTCCTGGAGATTCTACAAGAGGAGGACTTGCAAAGAAACGCTCTGGAAGTCGGGCAGTACATCCGCGAAGAGCTGCAAAAGCTGTCTCGGCAACACCAGCTGATCGGCGATGTGAGGGGCCAAGGCTGGCAAGAGATTACAACCGACCCCCCTCGGGCTACCACTTTCGTGTCAGAAAGGTTTGTATTTGTTTGGCCCATCCGAGAGTCGGGAAGTGAGGACAGGGACATAAAAATTGTTTGGTCAACAGTGGTTAGCTACAACACATCATGGTTTCAACCAGGGGCTGGCCCAAAAGGAGCTTGTTTAATCAACAGTGGTTGCCTGTAACACATGGTTTCAGCCAGGCACCCAGGGACCCGTTGGCCCAATGTTTGGTAACCCTACGGAGGTTCTCCGTTGCTGCGGATTTCTTTGACTTTGGCCGTTGCGAAACAAATTGTCCGTCGGCCCATGGTGAAGGCTTCTTCATCGGCGTGGAGTTTGTGAAAGACCGGAGCACCTTGGAGCCAGCCACTTTGGAGACCTCGCAGATCTGCTCGCGCATGAAGGATGAGCACCAGGCCCGCAACTCAAACCTCAGCCAGCTTTAAGAAGAATACGCAGTTGTGGGGGACCAAACTGATTGACAAACCTTTGGTTCGCTGAACGGGTGGTTCAAATATGTCCTCTAGATATGTATGGCTCTCATTCATGGCTCAATTTGAATTTGACACCCCCTACAACCCTTTAAGTGAGGCTTTAAGTGAGGGGCCAGCCCAAGCCATCTACTGCTCCAGTTAGACAACGTTTATGCTGCTTGCCTGTTTTCATACGACATTACCCGGTCAAGTCCGGATCAAACAAACATGTGGGACCTTCAATTATCACTCTCTTTTACACTTAGGGAAAGGGCTGTGATCCTTTTGATTTTCCAGGATTTTCACTCTTTACCACCGGATTTTAGATAGACCCCCTGCACCATGTTGATTCTGACTCAGGTTCTGATGAGCATCGATGGGCCCAACGACAACGTCTTGGTGATGAAGCCTCCCATGTGCTTCTCCAAAGGGGATGCAGAGTACATGCTCTCCGCCCTTAGCTCGATCCTGTCCAATCTGCATCCCATCGATACGACCAGCCAGCCCACGCCGACGTAAGCGCTTCGAAGGTTCAGGTGTCCAAAGCCGACCTGTTGCCGAGCCGAGTGGCTACCCGCAA
This sequence comes from Effrenium voratum, assembly GCA_963377175.1. NCBI lineage: Eukaryota > Dinophyceae > Suessiales > Symbiodiniaceae > Effrenium > Effrenium voratum. Next base: position 265,846 of record CAUJNA010003630.1, read on the forward strand.
TGACGCGTTTGGGTAGAAAAAATGGGTAGGTGCTGCTGGCATGGATTCTGGTGGGTCCGAGGGGGATCAAGATTTCTAGCCTTGTGACGGGTTCTTTGGGGGCCACGATTCCCCGAAAGCTCCAGGCAATTGCCCTGTGGCTGGGTGAGCCAAAATGACTGGCGTACGGCATCCCCTTTCTATTTATTTTTGGGGGGCGTCCAAAAGGAGGCCAGCTTCCCACATGTTCCTTTTGTGGGTAAGGGGGCATGCTGCATCTGTGGCAGAGGCGCCCTGTTCCCACCTTGGGCATAGGCCAGCCATAGATTCAGCTCGCTCGCCAGGATGACTATCGCCGCGACGGGCGTCGCGAGGAGGATCGCTACGAGGATGACCGCCGTGGCCAAGGCAGAAGGGAGAGACCTCTGTGGACTGCCTGCGCCGCACTGTGAGGGTTCCAAAGGATCATTGGAGCCACACTGTGCTATTTTTTGAGAGTATGGTTTCAAACAAGTCCAAGAGGAGAACCAGCATACTTGGTTGCCTTTGTATTTGACACCTGCCCAGAACCCCCATGTGAGCCACACTCAAAACCGATTCGGGTAGATGAAGGTCAGCAAGGGCCAATCCCCTTGCCATAATTAGCTGCGGATATCCGCCTTCTTAATTCTTGCAGCATGGTTCTGGGTAGACCATTTCAATACCAAGTTTTGATTGTCACTCATTGGATGATACGACACCAACATATATGTTATTACGTTGATGAACCAATCAGGGCAAGTGTCGATTTACAACAGAAATGATGAATTTGATTCTTCTTGCCGGGATCATTCTAGCCCAGTGGTATGCTGTAGGCTGTCACCGACTTCTCATATTGATGAACCACTCATGACGAGCGTCGGTTTTCCACAGATGATGAGTTTTATCATTCCTGCGGAGGCTGTAGATCATGTTGATCTGTGGCACTTGAGTCCCTTCAGTTCCAGGTCGGGACGACGGCCGCCGCAAGGCGCGGCCAGTACAGCACCTGAACTTGAGGTTTAGTCAGGCCTTCCTGGTCACTGGGGTTACTGGGGATGGTCTCTCGGGATGGTTGTCAATTCTTTTGAGATTTTGGACTTTTGGGTGACAAGACTCTTTGTTCTTCTAGTTGGAAGCCACGATCACCACTGCAAGGGTTCCAAGTTGGTTGCACCATGGCAGGGAAGCTGCCTTGAGACCTATATGGGTCTGTCTCAAAATAGCGACCCGGATTGTTGGAGGGAGACCACAAGGAAATCGATTGAGAAATGCTCATAAATCAAAACGACCTTCAGAAAGCGGGATCCTTTTGATTTGCCTTGAACACAACCCCGAATAGGGTACCTTTAGAAACACGCTCAGTTGTTGAGTGGCTCCCTTTTTCCCTTTTTGTGGCGCCCCACTAAAATGGTCTTCCCAAAAAAGGGTTCCCTTTTTTTTCCAGGGTCACTGAACAACTGAGCACGAGATGTCCATATCTCAGATTACTTCTTCGCTCCACTCTTCAGGAGGAGTACCGCCGCGAGGAGCGGCAGGAGGACCGCTACGAAGATGAGCGCCGAAGGGGAGGCGCAGGCGCCGACAGAGAGCGGAGAGCGGGGCAAAGTCTCAACGAGCCATGATCAACACCGGGGAAGTGAACTTCCATTTGGTTAAGGATCTGTTTTATTTACCCCTGGTGGTTTTAAAAGGGAATCTCTTTTTACTGGAATGTAATATGTATATTTTTGCAGCGGGCGAACAAACCCAATGGAAGTGAAGGTTAGCAAGGGACAGTCCCAACCAGAATTAGGTGCGGCCGCCTTTGTAGTTTTCTTTGTCGACCATTTTCAATACCAGGCTTTGTGACTCATGGCTGGTTGCCCATCGTCTTACTCCCTGAGTTTCCGAGCTTGATCTGGCAGTGGCAAACAAAATTTTGTTCATTGATTTGTCTTGGCCAACTGAAGTGAGAAATCCAGATGGTATCCTCCCCTGAGAAAATGTAAGGCAAGACTCAAACCGCTGGTTTCCCATGCGTAGGACATGCCAGAAAAAAACCGATGGAAATCGCGGACCCCGAGAACCAAAATTACGCGCTTTCGGTTCCTCCGGCTCGTGTTTGTTCCTTGGTGTTGGAAGTCACTTAAGACTCCCCTTTTTAAGACTGATTGAAAAAAACAACAAGCAACAAGCTTTAAGACTCCCCTTTTTGGGAAAGTTCGCCGTAGAACATTGACATGCGGCACGGTTCCATGTGGCCATGGGGCAGAACCTATGGCGATCCCATTTTGGGGTGGATGAACATCAATTTGCCACCTATTTTGACGTTCACCAGTGGTACGAGGTTTTGACCCACAGCCACCATGTGTGTTCCATAGTTCCGACTGTCTCCACTTGCCTGCACCAACCGCCCCAGTAGCAATTATTTGTTTGTCCCTATGTTCAGGCTAACGAGTGGTACTTGAGCACACTGTTTTCCTGCCAGCAGCGTCCACACCCATGAATACAGGCGAAGGCTGGAGACAAGGAGCGAAGGATGCCAGCCTTGAACTCTTTACCATCTCAAGAGCATGGCCAATAGAACTATGCCTTGCTCAGATGTTCGTTTTTTGTTTTTTTTTTCTCGAACATTGGAACCCCCACACCGGAGTGAGGTTTTCCCTTTTGAGTTTTTTTTGGTAGTTTTCCTTTGGTTCCCTTGGACGCAATCCCGGGCCACCCCTTTCGTATCAAGCGAGAGACACGTTGTTCCCAATGGATGTTCTCCGGACCGTGCAGGCAGACGCCGCGAGGAGACGCGTGAGATCTGTGGGATCTGGGCGTGTCCTTTTTTGGAAAACCCGTCTTTTTGTGGTTTGTAAGGGAAACGAAAAGGAAAAGCACCATTTTGGGGCCCTTTTGAGGGTACCCTAAAACAAGACACGGGCATCTCAAGTGAATTCTTGTTGGATCTAGGGTGTCCAATCTCTACCCCCCAAATCGGTAGGGGGAGTTTCTTAACATGGGTTTCTCACAAAAACTTTAAGTTCACGACCTTCTCCTGGCAAAAGCAGGAGTAAACGATGAGATGAGGGAGAGAAACTTTAATAAAACCCACTTTTTCTTTCTCTCCTTCTTGTATTTTTCTTTTTTCCTATCTATCTCTTCTTCAGAATCCTTCCCACTGACGAGGTAACCATCATAATTCTACTAAAAGCAAAGGAAAAGATAAAGTGAAAGAAAGAGAAGAAGAAAGAGAAATCCTATCCTTTCCATAAAGACACATTTATATTTATCTTTACTTCTTCGTTAGAATTATTTTATTTTGGAAATCATTACATTTAGAAGTTACATCAGATTCATGTTGTTTTCTTATTAATATTTCTATCTTATTAATCTTTGCAAATATTATAATTATATTTATATTTACAGGATTTAATATTTATTGTTGGACTGGTTGGTTGATATGTACAGAGACACCGAAACAACACTATTCTTTTGAGGGACCTCTATTTTGTGAAAACCCATTGGAGGCTAGTATTTTCTTTTTTTCTCTTTTTTTCTTGGGTTACATAGTGGCTTGGGTGTAATGTTGGACCTGCTTTAATATGACCCCCGCCCGTCCGAACAGTGCCACACGTCATTTGGAGCCTCTTTAATCCAAAGGAGCGGGGGGGCATTTGTATTGCAATACTAATGTTGGTATTGCCAAGACTTCATGTTTCCAGTTCTTAACTTAGAATTAGCAGTTCTGAATTGAGTATTGCCAAGGCTGAGATTCCCAGAATTGTGCATTCCCAATTCTAGATTAGTGTTGGAAAGACTTAATCTGCGATGTCCAGTTGTCTTGGTAGTGGCTTGTTTGAGCTGGGAAGGGCTTACATGAACCACCCTTTAAAAGAAAAGGCTAAGGCTTTGAATTCGGAATCTCACCCGGAAACAAATCGTTGAAGAGGTCCGCAGTGAGGTTAACGAGGATCAGGGGCTCTTGTGGGGTACCCCCTGTGTCCTTTGTGTGATTGGTTGGCTTTGGTTGTTGTTAAGGGTTTTATTGTGTTCAAAAGTTGCCACGTCAGAAACAGGGAATCAATTCCTAGCTCTAAGGCCTTTAGGGCTCAGAAAAACCACCCTAAGTTAAAGGCTAAGGCTTTGATCTGGGAATTTCATCTCCGTCCAAAAAACGTGGCAAAGAGGAACCCCCTGTGAGTGATTGCTTGACCTTGGTTTTTAAAACGATTTTAGCAAAAGCACACGACGGACTCAGATAAACCATCTTTGAAGGCAAAGGTAAGGCTTTGATCTGATATTTCTTGGCTTGCGGGCCAAAATTGACTATCTCTTGGAAAGAATACTTTGTATAATTCAGGACACCACAACAGTCCCAGAATCCCGAACTGGGACAAACCTTTTCTACAATAGGAGCCCCATTTGCAAAACTTGTCCAACTTCTTCTTTGGCCTGTGCGCAACTTTGATGGGAAATGGTGAGAAAACCCGTTTTAAACCCCAAACCCTAAACCTCACACCCTAAACCTCAAACCCTAAACCCCAAACCCTAAACCCTAAACCAGTGCTTCTCAATCTCAGCAACACAAACCCGGCGCCGCCCGGCGAAGCCCGTGCGACTGCCAGACTGCCAGGAGCGGCCGCGGTCGCGGTCTCGCGAGGCCAGAGGGCCTCTCACTCGGGGCACTTCTTCCCTCTGTACGTAGAGGGCAGTCCCTGTACCCCCTGCTCAAAATACCTGGTTTTTGCAGGGTATTCTTGGGAAAGCCTGGTTTTGCATGGTAAATACCTCCTTTTTTGATAGAGGGTCGACATGATACCCTGAAAAAACGAGGGTATTTGGAGTAGGCGGTTTTAAAAACAAAGAGATGCACTTCTGTATCCACTTTTTCTAACTTGTGATACTCACCCTTTAGAAAACGGGATCCACTGTGAGACTTTTGGGCCTTCCTTTCGAGGCCCTTATCACAGAACTGGATCTCATTGAACGGTCGTTTAGCAAAACGCGATTCGGTGTCCGAATCCACTCAAACTGAGTGAACTCTTGCTACCCCTTTACCAAAATGCTTTTTCCCTGCGACAGTCTTGAACTCCGTCGCTTGCCCTCTCTGGCTTGGTTTGCCTATTCGAACACAAGGCTGGAGAGGCTTTCGGGGACTCCCTGGATGGTTGCAAAGGGAGGCAAAAATAGCAGGTGCCGAAAATGTCGAATGCCCCTTGGTGTTCCTTCACCAATATTTGCTTGTTTTCCTCCTTCCTAAAACCCTGTTTGGTACAAATGTCCCGAAGTGAAATCATAATTTTCTGCCACCCCTCAGAACGCGTCCAAATGAGCCCCTGTGTCTAGGTCCCCCAGTGGTGCGCTTTTACCTACTACAGAAAAAGGGTATCCTTATTCTAACCTCTCTACTGCAGGAGGTGCGTTTTCTTTGACGCCACCGCTGCTTTTTGCTTGCCTCGTTCGCCTGGAGGCGGCCTAGGGAGGCGGCCTAGGCCAGGTTCTGCCCTCAGCGCACGAGGCAGTTGCGTGTTGCAGACCGGATTCTTGTGCTACGGCATTTGGTCATCTTTCTAGGGGTTGATTCCTCTTCCATTCTTTTCAAGCATCGTTCTTTTCAAAAACCAGATCCGTTTTCCCCGGGAGTCCGGAGTTTTGCTAGAAAGAAGGATGCCTGGAAAAAATGGGAAAGGTTCTTCTAGAATGCTAGGTAACGTTCTACTTGATTTCTTCTGCGAGGTTGAGCGGGAATATCAATATGGGGCCGGACGCGAACAACATGAACATATTGACACAAAATACTTATATTGAGAAACATGAATCTATGTTCTTATCTCAATCTGTATATTTAGTTTAACCTATTCTTTCATATTGCGAATTTCTGGCAATGAAGATTGATACACATGTTGTTATTGATACACATGGTGTTATTTATGATATGTTTGTTAGGGTTTAAGCTATGTTGTTGGAATATTAAAGAATGATATAAAATTATTTAAATTATTATAGATTGGTTTAATAAAGGTTTTATTTAATGTATTTGTTCGGGGAATGATAGGTGGTTTATTTAAAAACAATGAAAATTATATTGTTTGGAATATATAAAAACAGGTTTTGAATATTAATATGTAGTATTATATATATATTATATGGAAAAATGAGGAACAAATAATATTTATATTGGAATATATATTTATATATGGAAAATATATAAAATATATATATATTATATAAATGTAAAGGAAATTTATATTTAACATATTAATAATTTTTATAATATTTTAAGGACATGAATAACATATGGTATTTAGATATATATATATAATTTGAATTTTATAATAAATATAAATTGAAAATATATTTTAGAATATATTTTTTTAAATATTGAATTGAATTGGTTTTTGATTATTTATTATATTAATATTTAATATAAATATATATATATATATAATTTAAATTTTATGTATAAAGATATTATATTTGTTTATTTGGCTATATTTTTTTGGTGTTGATTTTTAAAGATATTTATATATATATATAATGTGGAATTGTTAAATAAGAAGGAGAGTTGATATTATGGTATGTGGTATGTTTGTTGAGATAATGATAATGTTTGTATGGTTTAAAATATAACAAACTATTGAATTATCATATATTTATTGAATATGATATGTGGATAACTATATATATAGAAATTAGCTATGATTGTTATTTTTGTTTTTTATATTTGATTAATTTATATAAAATATATTAGTTATAATATTTTTATATTATTGTATATTTATATTTTTAATATGTTAATTATTGAAAATTATTGTTTGATTATATATTTTTTATAATATTAAATTAATAAAATGGGGTGTAGTGAGGTATATTTATTCGCATAGAGGTGATTGTATATGTTTTTAGTTATATTGATTTAAATAACATTCTGTATTGTTATTTTTATGTTGAATGAATTTTTATATTACATCATTGAAATTGATATAGCTCCGCATTAAATAAAATATAATGGGTTTAATAGAAATCAATTAGATATTCGGAAATCCTATATCCAATAGAAAAAAATATTTATTTAATTAATTATCTAAATATATATTAGAAATAGAATAATATAGAAAATAATAAATTATCATTTTTAGATATTAAAGGAATATTTCATGATTTTATTTGTAGTTTCCTGGGACGAATCTATAATTATGTGTTAGAATTGAGGGGTTATGAATCTTGGGATATTCTTTCGGATGTCTTTTTCGGGTATAATAGAATTTCCGAAAATATAAATATCGTGCAATATAAGATTATTAAGTTTTATTGATTCATGGATAATAACGATTTGATTTCGGGTTCATCGGGAAGTATTTTTCTTTTCTTATTATTATATTATATTTATATTATTCAATTTAATGAAATGGGTTGGCCCTCGATATGATAGGATATATTTTTGGATAAGGGATGTTAATCTAAGACAATTTATTGTGTGGCATTGTTTCGGGTTGAAAAATCTTAATATTTTAATATTCATCTATAAATTCAATAATGGAAATGAATAAAACGATATATATCTAATATTATTCCGAATCAATAATTAATTATATATTAACCTATAGATATGTCCAAATTAAAATTTGATTTGAAAAATCTATTAAAGATATTACTCGAATTATTTCATATTATCAATTTTATATATGAATATTATGATAAAATAAGAATACACAAACTAATCTAGACATATACCAAAAGAATTAGGTAATATCCCTAATAACATATAATATTCTTTTTAATATTCGAGAATCTCATGGAATCCTAATGAAATTCAAATCAAAATTTAACGAATTTTTCGTGGAATCTATCTTTCATGGTCGTCCCCGAACCATCCCGGAACCTATCTAGACTAATACCCCAAAATTTTAAATTATTAGAAAAATAGAGATTGATTTATTTAATATATATATATAATATTATTTTATTATTTAATTTAAACACAAATATATAATTTAAATATAATAAATTTAAATAATTAAATATATATTTAAATATTTACTATTCAAATAATAATAATTTTTAAAATAATAATATTACTTCATAATCTTCGCAAATTCTTATAATATCCTACAACCGCCACGAAATCCTAATGGAAATCTATTAAAACCTTCGCAGAAGCTTTTCTCAAGGCCCCAGCCCTATCTAGTAAGATCCCCAACATCTTCCATTATTAAAACCTCCAAAACCTTTCTTAAATCTTGCACCTAACCTTCTCTAAGCTAAAAATCCCACCTTAAATTTCAATTATTAAAATTTTATATTTTTAATTATTTATATTTATATTTTATAATATAAATAAATAATTTATAAAATTTTATATATAATTAATGTTTATTCCTTTCCATAATCCTTAAATATTTTATATAACCTTTTTTTTTCACAATCTTTATAATATTATAATTCTAAAATTTCTATAAATCAATTCAACCCCCATCGAAATAACAACCTCCAAATTCTATATTTTCTTAAAAACATATATCAATCCATATATGAATTATTTTAAATATATTATAAATAATAATATTTATATATAAATAAATTAAATATATTCACATATTGTGGTTGTTAAATGCCCCAATCTCAATAAACACCTCATCCTCACAAAAAAATGTCATAATACCTTCATAAAAACCTAATAAACATTAAATCCTCACCCCAAAAACCACCCCAAAAAATCTAAATAATTTAAGACTCACAAATTAATTCAATTATTAAAAAACAAAACAAAATAATAAACAAATAATATCAATCATAAATTTCAATAATTTCAATTCATAATATATATATATTATATTACTATAAAATTATTAAAAACATATATTTATTATTATATATTATTAAAATAATATATTGAAATTTCTTGTAATATAAATTTATAATATATTTTTATTGTTTAATTTATGGTATTTGTTTAATTTGTAATATTTACACGAAAAATAAGGTATAATATTTTACCCCCCCGATTTGTAATAAAAATATAGTAGAAATTCCCGGAAATATAAATGGTGATGTGGTATTTTTCTTTTAGTTATACCGTTTTCTGGTTGTTTTATAGGCTAATTTTTTCGTCATAAACAATTCTAAATATATAAGAATATAATTTAATTAAATTAATAAAATATATTTAAATATTAAAATCTATTATATATTCAATATAAAATATAATATCCAACCAAATCCTATATAATTAATTCATTTTTTTTTTACTAATACAATCTTTAATATTATAATAATAACATATATAATTTATGTAATATTATTCCGATTATTATTTATATATATATCATTTATATTTTAAATATTAAATAATATATATATATATATATTTCGAATTATATATATTATTCATTCATAATTATTTTAGTTATCCAATTACTATTCATATCGATAATGGTTTCATTTCAGTCCAAAGAATTCACCATTTCAAGTGTCCAAATTAGTTTTTACACAAATTATAGCAAAGAGCTCTGGCACAAGAACGAGGCTCTTTAGAAGTGCCCAAAATGCCAAGGCCATGGGCAGCCTTCTACATCTTACTTGCCCAAAAAGACCCCAGAGGTAATAAGGTGATGACCTTTTGGGGCCATAACAAAACGGGACAACAAGGTGAATAGCTCGAATTGCTTTGGACAAATGAGTCATTGAATGCAACACATCGGATTCGATTGCCGCAGCCACGTCATCCACGTAATATTCTGCGTGCACTTGCCTTTTTTGGGCTGCACCACATCCTGCTCATTTTGAAGTGTAGCAGGCCACTGGCACATTATCGACCCCCCGCACTGGGAGATTGAGCGCCGAAAACTCGATTGGTCCTCCCCTTGGCGTGCTTTCAGGCCTGCTACTAACGCCTGAAAAGGAACCGGACCCAATCCCGGTTGCCCGAAGGACCTGACCGTAAAAGGCTGAAGGCTGCTTCACTCAAAGTGGACCAAAAGAGAAAACCAGAGGATAAAAGATCCATTCGCTTTGACCAGTAGGACTTGGTTTTAATGAGTTTTAGGCGCTGCGTCGCTGGACTTCGCCTATGGCGATGTCAAGGACGCGAGATACTGCAAGAGCTCTTCGGTCTGGCGGGCTGAGCGGCTCTTGTAGCCGCGGTCGAAGAAGGGGATAGAGACACCATGCTGCAGCACCTAAACTCAAAGGACCCCAGACGTAAAAAACTAGGTCCAGAGAGGATAGAATAGGGCAGGGAAACCCTCCCCCAACAAAAAGGTAAAAGGGCACTACTCAGGGAGCTAGAAAAGGTGAATCCTGTAGGGCTGTGACCAAGTGTGGACAAGAACCAACCAAAAGGTCCCCAGCCTAAAACCTCCGGAGCCACGATCAAGCGGGGTTTGCCCCTCGAGAAACAACTGCTGACCAAGTTCTCCCACGGGTATCTCGAGAAAGCACCCCGAATGAATGGGTCGTTTCCTTTGGCTTCATTTTGACGCCAAGTAAAAAGCTATTCTATGAGTTGCTTCCCCATTCTTTCCAGCCATCGTTCTTTTAAAAAACCGGCCGTTTCCCTGGGTTTCCGGAAGTGTTCTAGAAAGAAGGATCCCTGGAAAGAATGGGGAAGGTAGCACTAGAGCCATGTGGCTATTGCCCCCTTTAATAAAAAATCGTCACTTGTTTCAGCTGGTCAGTGGGGAAACATCTGCTAGGTCCTCCAGTAGAGAGGTTAGAATAAGGGTGCCAACTTTTTCCTGTAGTCTATTTTAATAGGGGAACCCTCCCCCAAAAAAGGGTAAAAGGGCTGGGGGGACCTAGCCCGTTTTCGCACAAAAACGAAGCCAGCCACAGCCACCCACCGCCTCCAGGGGAGTCTTGTTGGCAACGGCGCCCCGCGTCGCCCGCTCGTTGGGATCGGCGCGGGCCGAGATCAGTTTCTTGGCGAGCTGGACGTCTCCGTCCCACATGCCTGTGGCAAGCCCCCTTATTCTAGGGGTTGATTCCCCATTCTTTTCAACCATCGTTCTTTTCAACAACCGGCTGTTTCCCCTGGGTTTTTGATGGTTTCCTGAAAAGAAGGATCCCTGGAAAGAATGGGGAAGGTACCCCTAGACTTATGGGTAGAGTCAACCAGGTACCTCAGAAAAGAAAACACACATACTCAGCATTTTGAATCTCATACCGGATAAACTCAACACATATTTTGGTTGAACCCCCCCCTAAATATATATATATATATATATATTAAAGCAAAAACAGAGCAGGTCCTCAGAACCCAAACCAATGCAGGGGGAACCGGCATGCTAACATAGCACTGTGTGCCCTTTTTCACTGGCTGTGGCTCAAAAATCCGGAATTCCAAAATGGGTTGCCCTAAGTGGTTCCCATGGACCAAAACCCTGCGGTTTGGCCCCCCCCTGTTTAATTTCGAGCCACACTCCTTTGAACTGCGAGATTGAACCTGGTTGAACAGACCGCACGGTTCCAAGCCCCGAGCCAGCGGCTCAGCTTGAAGCAATGAGCCGGCAAAGCCATGGAGAATTGACAGATGGCCGGGCCTGGCCACGAAATCCTGCACTACTTTGAAACCATAACAAACCATTGGTTCGTTGGTATTTACAGGGGAAGCATCACCCCAGGGATTCTTAGGTGGTGCAGCATTTCGTCCATCCACAGTATTAAAGATGCTCAGTTTTCAGGGAAAGAAACCAGAAGGAACTGAGGCGAAACATGGAACACCTACCATAAGTCTCACACACAGCGCCACTTACATGGCATCGTTGTTCCTTTGTTAGTTGGCGTATGTTCGCCATTTTTGGGCAAACGGCAAACATGGGCACAATAGTTTTGAAGCTAACGTGGCGGTGTGCATGACACCTCAGGCTTAAAACAAGACAAACCATGACAAATGCTTCGTATGTGTCAGGGAGATGGAGGGAGCGTGCTGCATAAGCATCGATCAACTAGGGCAGCAGGCAAACTATGACAAATGCTTCGTGCAGGCACACAACCTGATGCTACAAATGGCACGACAGCACGGGACCTCTGGCACGAGCCGAAGCTAAACCAACCAACCAAACAGGGTATTGCAGGAAAGGGACAAAACCAAAATGAACTCCTCAAAGTGACACAGTATGGGCCTTCAAAGCCTAGCTGCACATGGCATGAAGTACTGATCGTCCACTGGCATCACATATAGAGGCATCTGCCCGCGCATCGAGCAATGACTGTAGCAAGGCAGTCCGGCCGCTAAAGTCTTCCCATTCGCTGGCTGTCCGGCTACGCTCGGCCATGAAATGCAACGGAGTCTTCATGCCGAACTGGCGCAGCTGCACGTTGCAAAGAAGCGGATTTTCCTTGAGGTGGAACTCGACGATGTCGACTTGTCGTCGGACAATTGCCTCAAAGATTGTAAGTTTGGCTTGTTCTTCCCGGACTTTCGCTCGTATGCCTCAGCAAGCTGACTTGTCACAAGCTCAAACGACACCCAACATAGGCCGTAAAGCTGACTCAGACTCCAATCAAAACCTTCACCAACTCACATCAGATGCTGTCATCAAACTCGTCAATGCCCATCGTCTGCTCGATCTCAGCTAAAATCATTCGCCGGTCCTCGTCCCGGCTCGCCTGCGCATGGTGGTTTTTCGTACACCCCCCACCCCCAAGGCCCATAATCAAACAGCACTTTAAAAGGGCCTGAAAGATGTTTGTGCTGTGTTACAACCCCTCTTTTGCCAGGAAATCCAAATTCAACTATATAAAAGATAGATTTGTGCTCTTTGGCCGGCTGCGTTACCCCCCCCCCCCCCCGTTTTTGGCAGGCAACACCCCCAAACCGCACAAGCCTTTGGCCTGTTCAAAAAATACAGCGCCTGAGCCTCCCGAACACTCAGCAGGGCAAAGCTGATGTTACTGGTGATCGTGCCGCAAAATTCCGTCCGCATGCCCATAGCCAGCGCAGTTTGCAACTCCTTGAGGACCTGGGCGTGCCGAAATTCGGAACGTACGCATGCCGCATGCCCCTCATATGTGGCAACCCCTGTTAGAGGAACCGGCGAGCGTTTCTTTGCTAGTGCCCGTGAAAAATGGGACACATGGAAGAAATGGGCGGCTCCTCTTTTTTAGGCGGACCGCCCAACATGCATTGCGGTTTTTGGCATCTTGGTTTCCCTTTAGAACCACCAAAGAAGGGTACCCTCGAAAAAAAACGACACACCCACATCTCCTTTTGGAATGCTGGGAAATAGACAAGTTGTTGTCTGTTTAGGACAGCAACCATCTCAGAGGTTGCCTGCAAAAAAACCAAGGGAAAAGCAAATGGAACCGAACTACTTCCATTTGCTTAGGCCCCCTGGAAAAAAAACAAACATATTTACGATAGTGATAGATTCCCTTTAAAACCAACAGGGCAAAATAATAACTTGAGGAGCGAGTGAACGAAAGCTAGCAGTTGTTGCATGAGATGGGTCGGTGACAGAGTGGATTCATGGGTAGCTTGTGCACAACGAGAGGCCCGGCAAGATTCGTAGGATGCGACACGCAAACGCACATGGTGGCGTGGCAAACCTTGAAAAATAAAAACAACGAGAGGCGTCAGAAGCTGTCTTAAAGCACCTCTGGGTTCTGCATGCTGCGTGTGCAACGATTCTTCCGAGGTGGTTTACTGAGAAGACTGAGGTCTCAAATGAACAAGCTGAATCGGTGGAACATGTAAAAGTTCGTAGCACCAAGTCCAAAACGGGCAAACCGAGACTGCTGAACACTGAGCCACTGCCCGGGGGGGGGGGGATGGACCAGGGAGGAATCGAGCCTGGGACCGGGGGGGGGCGGGTCTAAATAATTGATGTTTTTCAATCTTTTCGGCTCAAATAATTGAAAAAATCAATCTTTCGGCATTTGAGCCCCTTACCTTGCTTACGCAAGGAGAAACTTCAGCTAGCTAAAGCTAGCTTTCGTGATAATAAAACAAACAAACAAACATATTCTTAACCAAATGGATGACGATTCATCGCAGGTGCCCAAATCCTTTTAAAGGTCTCCAGCTCCCGGTCAGCTGCAAGGGCATGCTCCTTGAAGTGCCTCATCATGAGCCCGAACTTGTCCATTTCACACCTCGGCTGATTCGACCCCCCCTTCTTGCCTGGTGTTTCTCGTTCTTGCCGAGAGGAAGTGATTGACACCTCCTTGGTACTTGTCGTCTTTTTTGATGCCAAAAAGGAAATGCTGGGAACCTTGCTTGGTATTTCTTGCTTTTTTGCCGCCAAAAAGGAATTTGTGTTGCACGCCCGAAGAGGCAATGCGTGAACACATGCTAAGCCTTCGGTCTGTCAATGGCGCAAGGGATGGCCATTGAGATACTTCACGGCGCCGCAGTCGCAGGGGTTGGCCCCTGTGCCGCAGATCGACTTGTGCTGATTCACACCGAAGATGCACAGCCAGTACGTCTTCTCCAGCTCTTCCTCGCTCAACAACTTCCTCAATTCGTGGCCGGAATCATTTTTCATTTGGCCACCCAACTCCCTAAAGGTCGCGCGCGTGCTCAGGGACCGGAATCCCTCCATTGGTTCGACCGGAAGAAGTCTCGAGTAAGGGCTGCTGACCTGACTCAACGCCCAGAGGTGCCAAGGTACCAGGCCAAGCTCGCTTCCCCCCCAAAAAAAAACACCAACAAACACACACGCACGCAAAAACAACCACAACAAACACAACTAAACATACCATTGTTTCGGGTCCATATGCTGGCTGTGCCTTCTTCTGAGGACAGGCACTCCCTGTTTTGTGGTTTTAAAGGGAAGCCAGGAGGAAGCCGACATGTTTCTTTTTTGTTTTTTTGTCTCCGGATTTTTTTTGGGGGGGCGAGGTTCCCTAAAAGAAACACACACCCACTTCGTGAACCTTCTGTCAAAAGAGATCCGGAAAATGCAAAGCGCCAGCTTTGAACCAAGCTTCTCTGAGGGCAGAACCTGCCCGGAGGCATGACCCAGAATGGCCTCCACCAGAGACATGAAAGAGTGGCCCCACCAGTGGGACATGAGGCCTTGGTGACTGCCCCTCTCTGAATAGCCAATATTGTGACTCTTTTGGAGGGGGAAAAATAGTTAATAGGGGGCGTGTAGGGTAGGGTATTTTCAGTTCAGGGTTTCAGGGTTCAGGGATGAAATTAAACAAGCAAACCATTTTGTTCAAAACACCAAGGGGGATTGTGGGGATTGTTTCTTAAATTTCCCAACATTTTTTTACAATTTTTCAGATTGAAGGGGTCTAAGACATTGTCTGTTTCAGGGTCTATGTTATGGGCGTTGTTATGGTTTGTTGTTTGTTGGGGTTTCCCGTCGGCTACGCCGTGCTTCGTGCTCATCCTCATCAAGTTCAAGTGTGTCGGAGCACCCAGATGTTCATCAGCGTCATTGTCAATCAAGTGAAGCCAAGTGGATTGAGCATTGTATAAAAAAAAAACCCGTAGCATTTTCTGATTTCAAGAAATCCTTGTGTCATCGCAGACCTCATTTGTCTCCATGGCTCCAAAGAAGGTGGAGAAACCATCAAGCTCCAGCGACCCAGCCAACTACATCAATGACGATGAGGAGTTGACCGACGATCGGGTCAATGAGCTTTGTGATATCTTGGGCAAGCTGTCCTTGGATGACCTGATGAAGATGGATGACTTTCTGGCTCAACAGAAAGCAGAGCTCGAACGGCTTTCCAAAACCAACAAGGAGAATCATGTTTTGGTGAAGGAGGCCCGCAACATCTTGGAAGCACCAGTGAAGGAGGAGAACCGCAAGAATAAGCAGAAGGAGCGTGCAGCAGTCGTCAAAGAGACCAACCGCCAGAACCGTGAGAGGGTAATCAACCTGGTTGTCAAGGTGAGGGTGCGCAAGGCATTCGACGAGGATAAGTGGATCACCATCAATGTGTCCATCCTACGCAACAAGTCCATGGGGGCAGTGAAAAATGAGGTCTGTCGCCAGATGGACAAACGAGTCCCGCGTGGCCACAGCAACATGTTTTTCATCAAGAACGCAAAGGACGGGGAGGAGCTGTACAACCACGGAAAAGACCGCCTCAGTCTCAAAAGAATCAACAAGCTCAACCTCGAAGACGGCAATGTCCTGACGTTCTCCTTCGGTGATAATCCTGAGACACCGCAGGTGGTGGAGCAGGAGACCACCAACATTGCGGTCAATGAGGTGGACGGCGAGGACAGTGAAAGTTCTGATGAGCCCATCATGGACTCCAGCGATGAGGGTGAGAACACTGAGCCTGACAATCAGTAGTCATCCTGATATCCTCAAATGCTTCAAATGCCCTGTGAAACGATGTATCTTCGCAATTATATGCCTTATCTAAGATAAGCACAGCTGTGTGTCGAAGTTTGGGTTGAAGCATGGCATTACCTGTCAGAACATCACTCATCGCTACTTGAAGTGAAAAAGGACCTTAATTCTTGTTGATTGTCTTTATACTGTTTGATTGTCTCTGTGCTCTGCTTGAAGTTGTGAATGCTTGACCATAGCCATTTGTGGTTTCAGTTTCATCTGCCACGCATTTTGAGACCCTCTACTGACAATGGTACGAAGCCGTGTCATTAAGAACTACTTGAAGACCAAGGGCGAAATCATCAATGAGATGGTCAAATCGTCTATGTCTTTGCTCAAAAAGCGGAAGGCGGAGTTGTCCGATGATGCTTCGAGCACCATACCACCTTCGCTGACAAGTTCAGTTCAACCAGTCTTGGAGCGTATATCAATGGCAAGGTCAAAATTACAGGAAAACCAGCCGGTTGTCTCCAAACTACTTGAAGAACTGTCAGATGAACAACTTGGCGCTTTGAAGAAGGCGTTTGGCAAAAAGAAGAAGGTGTCCTTCACAGAGGAGCGACTTTATGATGGAGCTCACATCGCCTTGGCTGACCTTGCTATGCTTGAAGAGTGGTCTACCTACATCTCTCACTTGCGTGGGGAAATAATTGGACTATGGGTCGCCTCCTTTGCCCAAGAATTTCACCAAGACGACAACAACAACGGTATCCACTACTCAAATGAGTTGTTTGTCAAGGCGTTGGATGAGAACATCAGTTATAGACGTGGAATACGCAGGGCATCCTCTACAAACGAACCACCTGTGGAAAGACCTGATGAAGGACGATGCTGTGTAATGTAATTCAAATGCTTTTGTCCTCGAAGACCAGCAGTTGAAGCAGGAGAAACCATTTCATCAAAAGCCCCGCCTTCATTTCATCAAAAGCCCCGCCTTCATTTCATCAGTGTTGAGGATATCATTTCATCAGTGTTGAGGAAATCATTTCATCAGTGTTGATGATTGGGTATTCTCCTCCATTTGCTGACTTGGACTTTGTGCTCTGGCACGCTCGGTGCGAAAACCGCACCATCTGGGGTTGGGTGGTCTATTCCACCTTGTGTTTTTTTTTTATGGTAAATGACAAACTCATCTCTTTTCTGGGGTTGCCTATGTGGAAAAAATGACATGCCTTTTGCCCGTGTGAGTGCTGAGCCTTTCATCTGTCTTTATCCTTTTGGGTTTGCTATGACTTTGCGACTGCCTGAGGTTTGGAAGTCATCCAGAACATTGCCTACCAGACTGCCACCATTCAGGTTCAACCGAAACCCTAAGGGAGCATCATTGTTTATTTTTCTGTTTGGTCAAGGGTTCAAACAAAAGCATTCAGGGAGTGATTTTACCAAGCAGGATGGGTCGGACGGAGGGTCGGTCGGTGTTGTGTTTGTTTTTCTCAACCCCTTCAACCCCTTCAACCCCTTCAACCCAATTGTTTTCAATGTTGATCCCAACCCCAATCCCATAACCACCAAACATAAACAAAACTACTTAAAGAGAAAATACCTTATATAGTATAGATATATGGCAGGGGAATACAGTTCGGGTTCAGTAATTGACTATTTGTTATCCAGTAAAGAAGCAACCATAAAAACAGGGAAGAATAACAAACCATTGAAAAAACTGATCATCAACAACAAATAATACTATGACAACAAAGACAAACCATTATCCACATCACTTCAAAACAAACTCAATCAAGTCAGCAACGCACAAGGATTCAAACGATTTAATCTTCTAAAAAAACATCAAACACAATGAGAGGCATTAAAACAATCCAGAAATACAGATTAAAAATAGGAGCAAAAACATCAGAGACATTTTCGGCATTGAAAGGATATGCCAACACATATTCCATAACCAACATACCATTCAAGGAATACAAAGGATTAACATATCTTTTATGGCAAGAAACGAAACTAACAGAGTTTTTACAACAAGCAAAATCAATGAAACTACTGATTGATGTTGAGGTTCTGTTTCATAAAGTTAATGTAGGTGGTGATGAAACAGAAGACACTGTCAGTGCATCAAACACGCTCGGAATATCTACCAAAGATGAAAATGATGTACAAATAAAACACAATATGAGAAGCAGGAGATATAACATTCTAAATGTAGGAGACTTGAAAAAAGCCTTGGAAAATATGCCTAAAGATATTGAACTACAAATTGAAAACTCACCTTTGAAACATTCAGGATTGAAGATTAATAAGATTAACAAAATCACCATCCACTACGACAAATACAATCCGAACAGAGCAGGAAGATATATGGAACTACCAGAATGGATTTCAAAGAAAAAGGCATGTATCAACATACAGAATGAAGATGAGTTATGTTTTAAATATTGTGTTTTGTGTAAAGTTTATGAAGTCTTCAAGAAAGACCATCCACAACATATGAGACACTACAAGAAATTAATAACTACTGAAAGTCTAATTAAACGGGATGGTGTGAATTTTCCAGCATCCAACGATGACATTGACACATTTGAAACAATTCACCAAAATTCTATATCAGTTAACGTTTATGTTGAAGATGTGAACCAAACCATCAGAGCAGACAGAATAACAAAAATTGAAAGACCATCTTGTCATATTAATTTGTTACGAATTGAACAAAACAACAATGACCATTATGTTTTAATAAAAGATTATAATAGATTAATGGGTAGTCAAACCAACAATCACAAAACAAAGATATTTCATTGTATTTACTGTCAGCACGGTTTTCAATCAGAAAAACTTTTAAATTCTCACTTAATAAAAGGTTGCATGGCAAATGAAATTCAACAAGCAAAAATGCCAGAAGAAGGAACATCAATGAAGTTTGAAAAGCATTTTAAGAAACTGAAAGCGCCATTTGTTATTTACGGTGATTTTGAATGTTTAACAACAGAAACATCAGAAGGCATCAAAGGGACTTATCAGAACCATAAACCCAGCGGTTATATGCTTAACCTTGTTAATGCTTATAGTGGTGCAATGAAACAACTTTTATATAGAGGCGAAGATTGTATTGAACATTTTTGTGAAACATTAAACAATATTAGAGATGATGTTATGGAACAAATGAAATAATCAAAAGATATTGCTATGACAGATTTAGATGAAATTAAAGATTTAGAAGCTAAAAAGTGTTTCTTATGTAATGGCGCTTTTGACAACAGAGTAGAAGCGAAAAAGAAAGTTGCTGACCATTGCCACTTTACTGGATTATACAGAGGAGCGGCACATATGAAATGCAATATAGACTATTGTTTTAACAAAATATCATATACCAGTATTCTTTCACAATCTTAGAAACTATGATGCTCACCTAATAATTTCTAATCTTGAAAAGCTAAACACAAAGAAAGAAAGCATATCAGTAATAGCACAGAACAGTGAGAAGTTTATTACATTTTCATTAAACAGACTTGAATTTAAGGATAGTTTCAGTTTCTTGTCATCATCATTAGATAAACTGGTTAAATTGACAAAGTATGAAGATAATAAATTAAGGGACAACTGGCAGGAAAATTTCAAATACAGTTTCAAAGGCAAATACATTAAAAACAAAAAAATATTTATTTTTACTGACAGAAAAGGGAGTTTATCCTTATGACTATTGTAATGACTTCAATAAATTTAATGACACTGAACTACCAGAAAAGAAACATGTTTATAGTAGATTAAGTGAAGAAGATATAAGCGATGCTGACTATGAAAGAGCAAAACTAATATGGAAGCACTTCAACATCAAAAACCTCGGTGAATATCACGATTTATATTTAGAAACCGATGTATTACTATTAACCGATGTATATGAAAATTTCAGAAAACAATGTTTACCTGATTATGAATTTGACCCCGCCCATTACTACACATTACCTAACTTTGCTTGGGACGCGATGTTATTAAAAACAGGAATTGAACTTGAACTTTTACACGATGAAGAAGTTTATAAAATGATAGAGCAAGGACTAAGAGGCGGTATGTGTCAGGTTTCAATGAGAAAAGCAACTGCTAATAATAAGTATATGGGTGATGATTCTGATGAAACAAAACCAACGTCCTACATCAATTATTTAGATGCTAATAATCTTTATGGACTGGCAATGTGTAAGAAACTACAATACAAGAAAATAAGATTTGTAAAAGATAATTTCACAGAAGAAGACATTAAATATCACGACAGTAATTACAGCAGCAAAGGTTATATTTTAGATGTTGATTTAGAATATCCGAAAGAATGCCACGACAAACATACTGATTATCCATTAGCACCAGAAATTATGAGTGTATCAGCAGATATGCTTAGTGATTATCAGAAAGAAACCCACAAAGCATATCATTTTAATAATGCTCCAAAAGATGAGAAAACAAACAAGTTGATACTAAATGTTATGGATAAACAAAATTATGTTTTACATATTGACATTTTAAAATTCTATTTGAAACAAGGACTAAAATCAAGACAATAAACAGGGTAATAGAATTTAGACACAAGAAATGGTTGAAACCGTGGATTGACTTTAACACAGAGAAGCGAAAGAACGCTACAAGCGACTTTTCAAAAGATATGTACAAATTAATGAACAACGCTGTATACGGCAAGACTATGGAAAATGTGAGAGAACACATTGACTTTGAGCTGGTTGATACACCTGAACGCTACCAACAATGTGTGAATAATCCAAATTTCAAATACAGACATATCATCAATGAAAATCTTATAGGAGTTGAAAAAGCAAAAAGTGTAATTAAGTTGAATAAACCAATATATGTAGGAATGAGTGTTTTAGATTTATCAAAACAACATATGTATTCATTTTACTATGACATTATGAAACCGAAATATAGAAATAATATCAGAATGTTATATACTGATACTGACAGTTTTGTATTACATATTAAAACCGAAGATGTATATGATGACTTTAACGACATTAGGGATTATATGGATTTCAGTGGTTATGACCCTAAACACAAATGTTATGATAAAACAAACAAAAAGAAACTTGGTTGCTTGAAGGATGAAGCAGATGGAAACATTATAACAAACTTTATAGCATTGAAACCCAAATCATACTGTTTCACAAGATACATAACGAAGAGAAAGAAGAAAAGAAGAGCAAAGGAATAGTTAAACACAAAGTGAAGAAGGAACTGACATATAATTCTTATGATGACACATTGAAAAACAATAATTGCGACTCGATAACATTCAACAGAATAAGAAGTAAAGCCCATCAAATATACAGCATCCAACAAACAAAACAATCGCTTAGTGCCTATGAGAATAAACGCTATTACATAGACAGTATTAATTCTTTGCCATACGGACATTATAGCATCATAGCATAGAAAATTTACAAATATACTTAAAGAAATAATTATATTATATATTAAGTAAAATGACCTGCTTTATTGTAGATGGCAATAAAACAAATTCTATGACAAATGATGAATTTTGTTTTGTTGTGGAATTCTATTCAGTGTGAAGTTTCAGACTTCAGCACGGATACAGAGGAAGAAATTAAGAAGGCAAACAAAAAGGAAAGTAAGAACAAATATAATGATGTATTGAACAAGAAATATAAAGAAGAATGATACTTTAAAGAGTATTTTATAGAAAATGATAAGTCATTAGAATGTGAAAGATGCGGTTGTATGATTAAAAATAAGTCTAATATGGCAAAGCATTTAAGGACTGATAAATGTAAAAGAATTCATAGAGAAAGAGCATATCAGAATGCTGTTGAGAAAGTATGTTATAAATATTTAACTAATACAAATTGATAACATTATCTTAAAATAATGTTATTCATTTATTAAGAGTAATTCGTGTCTGTTATATTTCTTGGTATTCCCTTCAATTTCATAATGCTTATTAAGCATCATATCACGACCTACATTTGTTATTTTGTATGTTGATTGACTCCATTTTGAAGTGGTTTCTTTTCTTGATGTGTAATTACCTTTTCCTTTGTTATAAATTTTGACTTTATCACCAACATTTAATTTAGGATACTTTCGTAAATATTTCTCTTTCATTAATGAGTTCGCCTTCGCTTCCACTGCGTTTTCGTCTTTGTGTGCTTCATTAGGTGTAAGTTTTGTCGTCCCGTGTGTCATTTGTTGATTATACTTGTTTAAGACTGCTTGCAATAAACTCGTCCAAGTTCTATCAGTCGCTTTTATTCTGTCTCCCAACATCTTTTTAACTGTGCGAATGGAGCGTTCAGCAACATTAGCGTGTGTCAGTGTTATGATGCTTCTTATTGCTTCACCTTTTAAATACTCTTGTAATTTCTTATATGCGAATGCCCCGTCATCATCTGTATAAATACTCATCGGATGACCTAATACTTTGAAGCATTGAAGTATTGCTTTATAAACAGTCTCACCGTCTCTAACCTTCATCGGTTCAATGTGTAGTTTCTTACTGAATATATGTATACATATTAATCCATATCTTGGACTGCTTAAATCTGATGTGCCCGTTGCCTTCATCAGTGAAATCATATCCATTATGTCTAACTGATATTCATATCTTGCGAAAGGTGCTGAAAAACTGTTGTATGTACTGTATCCTTTCTCCTGCTTGATAGGTTGCTTTTGCATAAATGTCCTAACTTCATCTAATGTTATACCCAGTCCTTCTTTATTTGCTTGTTTGTATAACTCATTGACTGAACCGAACCCAGTTTCAACATTGTAATAAAGTTTATGTAAAACCTCATCTTTTGATAATTTACTCATTATTTAAAAAGAAAAGAATAAAATAATTCTTAATATTTATGAATAAATAATAAGGAGTATTTTAACTTTTATCTTCTTCTACAATGTCATCAAAAGTCAAATCAATTTCCCATAACTTTCCAATACATATTAAAACAAATTGTTCCTTTTCAATGTGTATCTTCTTTTTCTCCAAATCATTAAATATATCTGATTTCTTACAACATTCTCCACACATATTAATATAATGTTTATGGTAATAACTCATTCTGTGTATTTTTTCAATCAACCCTCTGCCATGTTTAACTTCTGTTTCAAAATCTAAATTGCTCCCTATAATTTTACAACCGCATTTTAATGTAGTCATTAGTTCTCTATTAAATATAGGGGTCATTTCTTTAAGTAGTTTTTTAATATAAACTAACCAGTATCTCACTAATCAACTCACTCGGGATTTTGTATAAATCTTCTTGCTTATGCTTTACATAATTTTCACCCCAACTTTCCCGCTTTCCACTTGGTGCCCGTTGCGCAGTTTCAATATGTTTGTTATTAACCGCTTTACCACAATCTTTATTACATAAACTTCGGGGTTTCCATCTACCAAGGTTGCTCCACAACCTAGTGCGCTTCCTGTAATTAAAACCATATTTACAATAGTCAATGTCATTAAACCTTAACCCATTCATAAAAGACTGACTTTTCAATAATCCTGTCTGTGGATTTTCAGTAACAAAATACGGCCATCCGAAATATTCAATAATCTCTATTGTTTTTAATACAATACTATTAGCATATTCAATGTTTCTTATTCCTGTTGTTTTTGCAATACTGTATTCTGTGCAAGGTGGTGAACTCCAAATAAATTGAAAATGGTTTCTGTCAAACTGCTTATAATCCCATTCAAGTATATCACAATTAATATCAGCATTTTTTAAATCCAACGATATTACATTAAAACCGAGCGACTTTGCAATAAGTCCAACACTGCCTGTGCCACTGAATAATTCTAATAAATTCATTTATTAGAACGATTTAGAAATTTATTATATTGTTTCATATTTACCCTCTTCGTTCTTAAACAGTTTGTACTATTCAATAGTTTCTGGTTTTGGGGATTGAACCTTGCTTTTGTTAAGCATATCCATATATTGTTTCTGCTTATCTTCAAACGAACCTGCAGGACGTCCGATTGATTTTTTTCAAATATTTTATCCATCTTCTCCTTATCGTCTTCGTTATTGCTTTTTAGGTTGGTTTATTTTTTCATCAATATTCTTAATAAGTTCAGTTAATGTTTTAATATTCTTACTAATAATTATAATATTTTTCATTAAATCATTAGTTGTAGAATCACCATTCTCTGACATTTCTATATATAAATATATATATAATTATTTATTTATTTATTTATGCGTTTTATTATACTATTTACCTGAATAATATAATGTTATGTATGTAAATAAATTATATTCTAACAGTCTTTCATCAATTGTATTTTTCAATTTTATTAAACCTTCATCTCTACCTGTAATTTCAAAAAACTTCAACATTTTATAAAATGTATCCGCTTTAGTTATACCTTTCATAAAATATTTATCACTCAATTTAGCATCTAACCAATAAAAGTATTCTTCGCTCAATTGTTTAGCAAAGTTTACATCACCATTGAATATGTCTTTAATTTCTTCATCGTCGAAAGTTATAATTCTATGGTCTTCCCCATTCATAGTTGGCATTATGATTATATAAATATTTATATATTTATTTGTTTATTTATTTATATATTTTTAAAGTGCAATTATGTTAAATCTACTCTTTAAATACTAATTTTCATCATTTGTTTAACAGTTTCTTGTGTTTCGTTGTCATTATTATCGGATGGTGTTGCTTGCCTACCAAATTTAAAAGTTATATTATGGACATCAGTTTCTAAGTTGATACTGTCTTTAGTTATATCAATATTCATTTTCTTATCATTTTTACTAATTTTGAAACTTGTTGGAATACATGAACATTTACAATTTCCTTGCTTTTGTATTTCTGATTCATTTTTCATTTCTAACATCTTTTTGCACATAGGACAAGCAACCTCAATAACTGCTGTTTCTTTAACAATTTATCCGCTATCTTCATCTGTTGAAGAAACTGTAGTCTCTGTCTTATTCTTTTTGTTTTTCTTTCTTCCCATTTATATTAACATTTACATTTTTATTTTTGATATATTGAATTCCTAACTTAATTAATTCTAATGAATAATAACAGCATTTTTAAATTTTATTATCAGTTATTATTATACTTCATCTATTATATTAATATAATCTGAATAACTTCTATTCATATTAAATAATAAGATAAATTATTTACAATTAATCTTATTATTTCATGCATTTTTAGAATACTCGGGGTTCGCCGTCGTTCTTCTCCTCGGGGTTGGGGTCTTCACTGTACACATAAAACTGGGCATCAAACTAATTCTCCCCAATGCTTACTGATTGAAGAAATGGAATATGAAGAACCAGTAAGGTTTTTCGGTGATGATATACCAAAACAGATTCAAGAATACCGAAAGCAAAGACTACAACAATTAGTAGAGTGTGAATGTGGTGAAACTTTTTAATGAAGGATGCTCCTGACCATATTGAAAGTAATTGTCATATTACTTTTAAGGAAGAAGAAAGAAGAAGGAAAGAATTAGAAGAACATATTCGTATAGAAAATGATACTGATAGTGATAGTGATAATGATAATGATAATTATAGTGATGGTGGTTCAACAAGAGTGCCAAATGATTAAAAAATAATTAAATATAAGTAATATTAACAATATAATGCCGTTGAAACTTTGCAAATGCAGTGGTTTTTACCGCAGAGGAGAATATAAATTTCATTGCAATTCTTGGGTACACAAACTTTATAAAGTTTTGAAGCGACGACCAACAGACAATGAGTTATTAATATTTCAAAATCAATTTTGTAATGAAGAATTTATGAATGATTTTGAAACAAGTAGCACTGCTTCAACAACTATACCTAAAGATATAGTTTTAGATGATTCAAGTTAAAAATATTAATAAATAATATTGATATTATTAATTTAAATCAATGAAGCGTTGCATAATTGTAAATTTGGTAATTTATATATTAGTTTATCCGATTTTTGATTTTCTAACTTTTCTATTCTCGTTACACTTTCCTGCATAGATTCGATTATTAAAGTATCCGCTCTTGTTTTTTCATCTACTCTTAAATTCTTAATGTCTTCCATACTGTTATTTTCTTCGTTTTTACTTTGACCAATACCCATTATATATTATTATTTAGATTTTTCTTTTTTCAATTGCTTAATTTCTTTTTCAAGTTTATCTATTTTATCATTTAATTCTAATACTGCTTTATGAACCAACACCGGTAAAACTAAGTAATTTAATCCTAAATACTCTTTATCTTTACATACAATATTGTCAAACTCTTTCGGAATTGCTTTTAATACTTCGTCAGCGATATATCCTATATGAGTTTTACCTCCATCATTTCTATCGTGTCTCTTAAACTTCTTCGGCTTAAATTTCTTAATAATATTCATACAGTTAGATTTAACATTGTCTATGTCATATTTCAATCGAGAGTCGCTTGAATCAACAAATGTACCGTTAATCGTTACGGTTGTTGCTGTTAAATCTATATTAGTTCCTGTTGATGGTTCTAGTGTATTACATAACAATTTCTTCGTTCCTGCAACCGTTATATTTTTATTAAAAGTTGATGGAGCATTATTTGTAAAACTTTCAGTATATACTGTTGTTCCAAATGTCTTATCAATAGATAAGAAAACTGAAGGTGCACTTGAGCTATCTGAAACTCTAAACGCTGTGTTTGATGTTCTGAATATTACATCGATTGTAGATAAATTAGTTCCATCATAATAAGTTGATATTTCCGATGTTCCCAATTTAATATCAGTTCCAGTAATCATTGAAATATTATCCAAAAATGAAACCGTTGTTAAATCAAATGATTGAATGGTATTAGTTGCTAAATATGCATTTTGTATTGCCATATTAGTATCAACGGTTACCAATGTTCCCCCGTTAGGTGCTAAATGATTGCTTCTTAATGCTCCTTTAGTTTTAACATAAACATCATCAGCAAATAAATTACCCATAAAATCAGCAGTAGCAGTATTAAAAGTCCATCCGGTAGTAATATTAACTGCTCCAACTATGTTAGATTGAACGGCGCGGTCTCCACAAATAAATCGAATTGAAGAATTGGCATCAGTATTCCTCATATCAAAAGATGAAAAAGCACTAACATATCTGTATAATTCACAATTTGTATCAATTGTTAATTTACCATCGGTATCAATATTAACATTATCACAATTAACAGCAGCATTTGTATAAATATTACCTAACACATCAACAGGTTTATTAAAAATAGTTTTATTAACTAATCCATCACACATCATATATTGATTAGACGCATTTGTAACATCGCCAACACTAATAGCAACGAAATCATCATGAGACACATAAAAACCTTCTATTGCATCTGGTGTATATCTTCGTATTGAACCATTATTATTAAAATTCAAATATGAACCATTGTTAAGACTTATTGCACTGTTGGTCCCTACAAACTGAGCAGCACCTGTAAATCTCGCTTGTCCAGCACAATTTAAAACATAACCATTAACTCCGACAGCACCTAAACCAAACCTATCCCTAACCCACACACGCCCAACATTAGCATCTCCGATTTGCGTTTCCCATTGACCTCCTGCGCTACTCATCCACATACGTCCATCTAAAATTAATATTGAACTCTCTATTAAACATTTGAAAAGTCATTTGCAATCCTAAATTAGGTGATGGTGTAGTGCTGAATTTATTACATATTATAGAACCAGTAGTAAGCATATTTAAATCACTGTGTAAAGTTGCATTATCGCTAAAATTAATAGCACCTGCTACCGATTGAGCGTTAGTATCTATTTTATCCAACTTTTGTCCTAATGATGTATCCTGTGAATTATTGCTAGTAACTATTGAATTAATTGTATTTGTATTTCCTGTTATTAATCCACTTAACCCATCTGATTGTAAAACATAACGAGCATCTGAGCCTGCAACATCTAAAATAGATGAACACGAAAATAAACCTGACACTTGTAAATTACTTAATATTGTGGTATTATGATTCAATATTATTCTATCATTTTGAAAAGTTGAAGAATTATTAATTTCTACATCCCCAAAACCACGCTGATTTAAAAACATTGTCGCGCCTGTTAAACTTCCATAAATATAAGTATCAATATAATTATTGTATAGTTCATGATTATAATTATAATTTCCAAATTCTGCTATTTTGAAAGTTGCAGTAGTTGTTATATTATGTATTAATGTATTATTTAATACTGATGTATTTAACTTTTCTGATAATAAATTATTAGTTGTTATTTTATTATAGTAATCTGCTTCATTAAATGAACCTCCATTCTGTAAATCTGATCTTGCTATAATATGCGAATTCATTGTACTATTTAATCCTGTTATTAAATTAGAATTAGAACTAATATTATTAAAATTAGATGTTATGTTAGAATTTAAATTATTTATTAAATTTGTATTTGATGCAATATTATTGAAATTTGTATTAATTAAGTTAGTATTAGAACTAATGCTATTAAAATTAGTTGTCATGGTAGAATTTAAATTACTTAATAAATTTGTGTTCGATGAAATATTATTAAAATTTGTATTTGAAGTTATTGTCAGATTACCTATTAAACATGTATTTGAACTAATATTATTTGATAATACATTAATTTCTGTTTTGTCATATGTTTCAGTTATATCATAAAAAATAGCGTCAATCTGTGCTTTTGTGTATGTATCTACTTGGTCTGCTTTGTTGTTGAGTAAATCAATTATATCTGATTGATTAGCGTATATGTTTCTAATGTTTTTCACCCCGCTTGTAGAATTGATTTCGCTAATTGTGTGCGCTACAACATTTTCAGAGTTTGTTAAATTTATTGAAGGCATTATATATTAATAGTAGAAAATGATAATATTTATTTATTTTTAATATTATCATTTTTACTTATTTTTAATCGAGTATCTGAACTCCGGCGTCTCTACTGGAAAGTATCTGCTCACTCACTAACGTTATATATATTGTATCTGGCATATTTGCCGTTGCCAAATTTCCAATAGGTTTGCAGCGAATTAGAAGCTGCTGCCCAGCACGAGTATTAATTCCAGAATATGAAGAATCTTGAACCCGCTCGAAATTCATAGCAAAGATAAACTTATCAACACGATAAGCACAATATTCAAGTGATAAATGGTGTTGATGGAACAATGGTAAATTTAATGCTTATCGTAAATAATAGAATGCTTGTGCTAATGAACGACAAGGATACTCAGGATATAGTTTTGAACCTAATTGAAGTTGAAATTCTAAATCAAGGTCAGGATTGTAGTATCCACTGTCTTGATAATTCAAATTATACATAGGATGATAGAAATTGTTGTATTCTTTCATAACGTGAGTATCGCCTACTCCACTTTTGTTGAAACTGATGAACGCGGCAACGAGTTTAGATACTGAACGAACAACAGTAGTGTTAATTGACGACGAACCATCGGGAACTTGATTAGATTGACAAATATAAGTATTATAAGTAATAGGTAATTCTTTCCCATCAAGTAGGTGAGCAACATATTTATTGTGGAGGTCATTGTCCAGGCTTATCAAATCAGTTTGAAGGAACGCGTTACTAATTGAGAACTGCTCATTTGTATGAAGCCTTGAGTCTGCATTGCCACTCGCTGGAAACCTCGTACCACCAACTGTAACAACGCAGTCGGTAAAATTTGAAACTAGTTCAAGTTCTAAAACAAGAAGACACGCTTTTAACGGGATATACTTAAATTGAGTGAATAAACCAAGCATCGGTTTAAATCCTACAACTATTTTTCTAAAACCGGGAATTGTGTAAGCGTCATATGCAGGACCAATATGACCGGATGCAGGAACTGCACGACAAGTGTTTAAATCATCATCATATCTATAACCAAAACTCTGGGCGTCTTCATTGTCTCTTGCTCCTTTTGACATCATGCAACTCATCATGTGATGATTTCGGTTGTAGTAATCAATGTCTTCAACAAGTTGATTACCAGCAATTAGTCTTACTCTTCTAAACAAGGAATAAGCAGGAAATAAAGGTCTTAATCGTTTATTGTCTGACGTGTCAGTGTTTTCAACAGTGAAATAAACCATTACACTCTGTGGGTCTAACCAACTATTATCTTCAGCATTTAACGCTATTTTCAAAACACGCTGGCCTGATGAAGGAGTGTAGATATTACTCCCAGAAGGAAAAACGAGACAGAACGACGGTCGTTGATATAACTTGCACCTTTATTCAATTTGAATGAGAGGTTGTCAATTAGAATATCTTCAGCACTAAAAGTTTCCATTACTATATATAATCTAATTTAGAAATAATGTAAACTAAATTAAATAATTTAGTGTAATCCTTTTGATTAGAATTATTATTTTTAAATATTTTCACTTTCTTTTTCTTAATCTTATCTTCAACTGGATTATTCCCTTTTTCTTTCTCCATTACTAATTCTCTAATTTCATCATATGAACTTTTCTTATACTTTTATTTTCATTCTTAATCATATCATCCGTTGTTTCATTGTCATATTTCTTATGTTGTATCATTAATAATAATATGAAAATAGTTTTATGTTTTGTCTTTTTACTATTTCATCAAGGTCTGATTGACTATGATTACAATTTTTAGTGTTGTCATTGATGAGGACATAACCATATTATTTTGGTACAAACATATTATAAATTGAAATAATCCAGTTATAATCAATATAGTCAGGTCTAACTCTGACACTCCTAATAATGAAACATCCACACTGACATTTTACATATGTTCGTGTATTATCTCTATTTAAATCCTTTAATCTTTCTTCAATTGTTAATGTTGTATATTTTGTTTCACTTTCTGTCAAGTTTTCATGTAACTGATTATACATATATAATATTGTATATTTATATATTTAAGTGGCTATTTAACTATGTTATCTCTCTTACGGGTTCAACACTTCTTGAAACATCTTTGCCTTGGTCTCCGTATCCAGTTATGTAATCGTGGTTAGTAAATGGATTTAATGAACCAGTATAAACAGTTATAGCACCACGGTCAGCAATACTGACAGGGTCTAAGATACTTCTAAAATTAATGTAATCATCGGTAATTTTAGACCTTCGTGATATAAACGGCGCTCCATAAGTAGTTAAAGCTAATTCTCTTTCAGGGTAATCTTTTGATTTTTGTGCACCTACACTTGAACCGAGACTATGTGTTATAAGATGTTTAACTTCATTGTTTTCATCCAATGCTGTTGATGTGTCTTTATATCGTTGTAATATTTTGTCATTTTAAAGGGAAGTCCTACATCTGCCAGAATGTCATTAACAGCACCTCCAAACGGTCCTTTTCCAAATGTTCCTGCTACATACATTTTATCACCATCAATATAATAACCTTTACCATTACCATAAGCTTTAATTAATCCTTGTGGATCAGTTAAATTAGAATTAGGATAATAACTATTTAATATTTTGTCAGTTTGTTTCATAACGTCAGTTATTTTAATTGATTTCTTGTAAGGTTGATAATGTTTAATATTACCATGCTTCATATCATTCAATAACTTTTTATTATTAATCATATAATTAAAGTTATAAATTAATCTCTCAATTAATTAATAATGCTTACATATAAAAAAGTTTATATTGACAGCGCTCATAGAATTAGTGGTACATCATCAAATTTCAAAGTTGAATTGCCAGAAACATTACAAACAGATAATGGTGTTCATTGTTATATTCACGAAGTAACATTGCCTAACTCTTGGTATTCAATTCAGTCAGGATTAAATAATATACTTATTTTTATTCTTCACCATTAGTTCCAGATGAAGATAATACTAATGTCCATTGGGTTGCTGTTGCATTGGCAGAAGGAGTTTATACTGGTACAAAACTGGCAACAGAAATAAAATCAAAAATAACTGGTATTGTTGATAATGCTAATTTCTCAAATACTTATGAAATTTCTTACAGTGTAAAAACTAATAAAATAACAATTTATTCAAACTATGCTGATAGAAAGTTCGCTGTATTAACTGATGAACAAATGAAACTAACATATGCAGATTATATATGGAATGGAAGTTTTAATGTTAATAACTTGCAGTCTGTTAATGAAGTTTTAGGAAATTATCAAGTTGCAGTTTATCAATACAATAATCCTTATGTGTCTGAGTGTATTAATCTTCAACCTATTAGAAATATTTATATTCATTCTTCTCAATTGTCTAATTATAATCAAGTAAATTTAAGGACAGGCGATAGCACAATTGTTAAGAAAGTGCCAGTCACAGCACCGCACGCGGGAATTGTCTTTGATAATGAAATGAACCCTCTCGATTACTTGGATGTGTCAAATAGAAGCTTTAAACAGTTAGACTTCTGGTTGTCTAATTCATTAGGTAATGAAATTAATTTGAATGGGGTTAATGTTAGTCTGAGTCTCCTTTTCGTAAAAAGTGATATTATTTAAATAGATTCTATATAGAAATTTTATAGAACATATATAGAATATATTATATGACAGGTATTGAGGTAGTAGATGTTAATAATGAAGCTAAAACAAACGAAGCACCTATTAATAATGAGGTTGTTGAACAAAATGAAACAGTTAATGAAGAACCAACGCCAGAAGAACCAACTGAAGAACCAACAAAAGAAACCATAGACGAACCTAAACCAAAAGCAAAAGCAAAAACATTACCAAGGACAAAGAAAGAAATTGAAGTAGTCCAATGTGAAAACATGTGGTAAATCTATGAATGCTAAATCACTTCGTTTTTCACATCCTAAGAATTGTAAGGGTGTGCCTACTGAATTATTACCAGTCAATCCACAAAAGAATATTAGAAAGATTCAACCAGAATTGAAAGAATAAATTAAGAATGAGATTAAGCAAGAAGTGATTAAAGAAACCATTAAGAAACCCACAGCAACAGAACTATTAAACCAACATTATGAAGAACTTAAACAAAAGAAAAATCAAGATAAACAAGAAAAAATAACAAATTATCTTCAATGGTTTAAATAATAATCTAATTATAATATATATCATGCTTATGAGAAGTCATAGAAATGTAGAATTCAAAAGAGCACCACAAGTAGAACGTCATTATGACGTTTCAGATTTATGGGGAGTTGCCTCGCGTATGAATTACTTTAAACAGTTGAAGGACACACTGGAAGCGAAACAATCACAAGGAGCATTAATAAAGTACAGAAACGATTTAGTTGAAAGCAACAGAACCAAAAGTTACAGAAAAGAGTTAGACAGAATAAGAAACATATAAGACAACACACGGTCACCAGACGGAATACAAACAAAGGAACAACTAACAGTAAGAAAGAAACATGTAGAAATGATTAAGAATATCTCTGATTAATATATTTGTCTAAATAATTAATATACTATGATTAAATCAATGAATAGATTGAATACAGTAGGACCGGTAAAAGTAGGGTCATTGAAATCACAATTACACTTGAGACCTTCTTATGATGAATTATTGAAAGAAACATTAGTAGGAGATGAGAACCGCCCATCAATTGAAAATGTAATAGACAGAAAAGCAACCAGATACAGATTAAATCAATACGGTAGTCAGTTTGATAATAAAGATGCTTTAGATATTCAGAAGAAACAAGAACTCTACAGAAGAGAAGAAGTTGTGAAAGAAGCGTCGTTGGACGGTGGTAGCGTAGGAGCTAAACTTGATGATGAACTGAAACTTGCTGACACACTGAAACAACAGCAGTCTTTCATTAACGAAAGATTGGCAGAAACAAACAAACAGAAAGAAGAACTTGCTGAAAAAAATGAGACTTTGGAGAGAACAACACGAAGAAATGGCAAGTGCTGTTTCAAACCAATCAATACCAGAAGGTGTAGAAGTTCATTCAATGGTGTCCGCTGATGAAATGCCAGAATTAGAACCATTAGAGGAAGGGGAAGAAGAAGATGAACGTGAAGACGACCCTGTAGTTGAAGTAGAAGCATTGAAAAAAGGTAAGGATGATGACGACGACGCGCAAACAACCGTTACTACTGCTGAGATAATGGAAATGCAAGAAAAAGCAAACGAAATGGAATTACAAAATGTTGAAAATGAAGATGTTGATGATGAACGAATTTTCAAAAATTATTTAAGTGGTATAAAGTGGATGTGGCGGGTATATTTAGCAAAAAATCCAAGACGTTTAATGGATAGTATAATTTCAAAACTACATCAATTCAATGTAATTAACGCTGTTAAATATGATGAGTTCAAAGAATTATTAGATGAATATAACAATACAACAGGAGTAGATAGAAACGAAGTGAAGGTTAAACTACAAACATATTATGAGGACAATGTTTATAATAAATACTTCGTCCATAAAGCAACTCAACAATAAATAATCTATAATATTTAATATGACTGATACATATTATGGATTAAGACGACGCCCTACATTTGATGAAATGCTGAAAGAAGCGATGACACACAGATTAAAAATTGAAATTCTCCCTGAAAGACAGACATTTGACACATCAATTAATAATATCGACTTTGATGACTTTGACCTTTCAAAATACGATAGGAGACTACGGTTGAATGCTAGGGTTCAAACTGATAAACAAGTTCTTCAACATGAATTGTTCCCTGATATGTTTGATGAAGTAGCACCAACATCACAGTTATATGAAAACAACGAGGCAAACGCACAAACAACACGATATGTAGCAAAATATTTTGCTGATGAAATTTATAGCAATGCAATTTCAGGACCAAAAGATGAACCAAAAGATGAAAAGATGAACCAAAAGATGAAAAGCAGGAATATTTACAAAGTCTTCATTTAACGTCATCATCGTCAGCATCAACCGTGAAAGAGGAAGAGAAGAAAGAGGAAAGCCGAGAAATAAAGTCGTTAAGAAACATATTGTTAGGTGGAGAAGACAAGAGCATATTTGAATTATTC
This sequence comes from Effrenium voratum, assembly GCA_963377175.1. Classification (NCBI taxonomy): domain Eukaryota; class Dinophyceae; order Suessiales; family Symbiodiniaceae; genus Effrenium; species Effrenium voratum. The sequence continues at coordinate 301,034 of CAUJNA010003630.1, forward strand.
AAACGAGAAAAGAAGTCATCCACACCATCAGAACAATCAAGAGAACAGGAAGAAGAACAACCGAGGGCATCATTCTGGACAAGACGACAGGTAGAAGCAAGAAGCAGAAGTCACTCACCAGAAGAAAGAGCAAGAGGCAGTCAATGGAGCATAAGACAAATGGAAACGAGAAGCAGAAGTCGGTCACCCGAAGAAATAGCAAGAGGTAGTGAATGGACGAGGGAACAAGTGGAAACAAGAAGCAGGAGCAGAAGCCCAGAAAGCGCTGACACAAAAAGTAGCAGAGGCAAGAAGAAAAAATAAAACTACTTAAAGAAATGACCCCTTAATATATTAAGAAAAAAGTTAATACGTGTATCAGAGAAGAATTGACAAAAGAAATTGTAAAATGCCGTGGTTGTAAGATATTCAACAACACAGTTAAAAAAGCAAATGGCATATTACCTGACTGTATCATTGATAATATTTTGAGTTTTGTAAGTTGTAAAAGATGCACCATTACAAAAAATTTAATGAAAAACGAACCTGACAGTTTAAAAGAAATGGATAAGTGGATTTGGTATATGACGAGGTTAAAACAATGTCCAACGAAAAAGTCATTACATACAATATGTACAACTGATTTAGACAAAACATTCAAATAGTATGGATACGATAATAGGTTAATCTTGAATTATGAAACCGCTACTCAATTTCATTATAATTTACTTTTTCATAATAATGATGGTTATGTATTATAGAACAGGTTAAACAACCGGGAAGGGTCACAATTGAACCCTGTACTCAGCGCGCTTTTTCCTTGAGCCACGTGCAGTCGTAATGATGAGACTGCACAAGTGAGACATGCATGCATTGGGGTTTACATGGTTGATAAATACATCACGTTGCAAACTACACCCCCCGTGCCCGAATGTGAAACAGGAGGACAAATGAAAGGGATGAGACAACCAAAGAAACCCGATAGGCATGATGTAATTTTGCAGCACACAAGCACTTGGATTTGAGCGATCGGTAGCTAAGGTCTTCCGCCTCCACTGACCGTCGCTCTCGCGAGGCGTGCTCGTGCACTGTACATTGATCCTCGGCCAACATGATTGAGAAGTATAATGGAAATTGAATTTGAAATGTAAATGGATGTCAGCCGAAGATAGAAAATATTGTCGAAGAGATCGCTCATTCATCGCCAATCCCAATTGCGGGAGCTCTTCCACGGGCGCTGATCATCAGACCACCACGAGTCCCAGGACTGGCCCCAACTTCCCCAGTACGACTGGCTCCATTGACGATCCTGCCATTGGCCACCGGTCTCCCGGAGCTGCGGAATGGGCTTGCGCGTCACACCGACAACTGCAGGGAGCGGGGTGGCCCGCCCAGGGATCTCGATGTTGGGGATCTCCTCTTCGACGAAGCAGAGCAACTCCACCAAAACCATTTCGGGGTCTCCCACAGACGAGAAATCCCGGGTCCAGCCCATCACGCTGTAGCGGTTGCTCTTGTCAAGGCTTCCGTAAAGTGCAGCAAATTGTTCTGGTTCCAGAAACCTGCCGCCATGCACAACGTAGACGTCCTTCGGGTCGACCTCCTGCACCTCCTCCGTAGGCGGCACCAGCGTTAGCCGTGCGTGATATTTCGGCACAGCCACGCTTCCTTGGATCATTTCCTTGGTTCTCACGAAATTCGGAATGATGCATCGTGCCACTTTCTCGATGAACTCGAGGGCGGACGGCGTCAGGTCTCCCCGCGCGGCAGTGTAGGCGTAAAAGGGGTCATTGATCAGCCTCTCGTAGAGCGTGGTGTACTCCTTGTTGCGAAGAACTGCTTTCTTGGCAATGTCCTTCATGATGCCGAGGCCCCCTCTTGCGCTTCTATCCCCCCGCGCATCCTTTCGCTGCGTCAAGATCTGAGTCTCAACCTGGTCCATGGACAACGGCACGCCCAATGTGTTGGCCATCTCCTGCAACCGGACCACCCTGGCAATCTTCTTGATGTCCGGCATCCGTTCAATCAACTGGCCGCATTGAAAGCAGTTGATAGTGCCAACTGGAATGAGAATCTGGCAGCGATCGCACTCGACATCAGGAATATGCATCACTTCGGCAAACCGCCAGTTTGTGGCCTTCTTCCGGTTGGGGTCGAGCTCCTGCCACAAGCCACTCCGGCCTCGGGTTTCCCCGGGCTGCTGCGTCACAGCACGGGCCCAATTACGGTAGAGGCCGTAGCGAGCCGTCTCGAACTCAAGCATGACTTGCTCGTCCTTCGGAAGATTTTCATCGAAGACATTCTTGACTTTCGTGATGTTGCCGATGCGATGGGGCCGAGTCAAGTCACGGCACGCCGTTGGAGCCCATTGCTTGTAGTAGGCCTTGCATTCCTTCTCGAGGTTGGCCATGAAGGACTCCAGCACCGGGGTACCGACGACGCCTTTCTGGGTCTCTTCTCGGTACTTCTTGATGCTCTCCTGGTAGTTCCGCCTGACGCTGACGTACATCCGGTTGGACCAGATAAACTTGGCACATTCAGCGTCGTAGGCGTAGATGAGGACCTTGTTCGTGATCCAATCCTCCGTCACCAGGGCTTCCCCGTCTCCGGGTGCGTACAGCCGACACCCCAATTGAATCAACATCTCCACATCGACGGCGATGTTGATGGGTCGGTCAGCACGCGCACCCCCCGCCTTCCGGCCATGCCTGTCCCAAGGAGGCACCACCGTTAGGTAGGCGTGACCACGCGAGGTTTGCCGGTCCCCCATGCCGCCCGGAAAGATGCCCATGTAGATGATGTCAAAGAAGTTCTGCATGTTGCACGTGTGGTAGGCGATCTTGGGCAGCGCCTTTCGGCGTGCGTCCGAGAAATCTTTGCAGAAGCCCGGTCGCACACCCTTCTTTGCGTGCTCGATGGAGTAGTTGACATCCATTGCAATGGGATCTCCAGGAATGTTGTCAAAGCCACTGGCCTCAGTCACCCAATCGTTGTGGCCGGTGAACGCGCGAATGCGTAGGGGCATGAAACTGAGCCCGTTCCATTGCTGTCCGGCCGGCGCGTACTCGACATAGACCTCGAACCGATTCGATGTGGACGTGGCCTGAAGCAGAGTGTATTGGGAGCAGTTCCAGTCATATCGGCGCTGGATCCACTTGGCAACGGCTGCATAGTCGAAGGAGTTGTCCTTGAGATTGATCTCAGGGATGGACCGTGTCGCATGTTCGTGGGCATGTCCGCGAACCAAATACGACACCTTCTTGCTCAGGAACGTCCTTCTGCCATAGTTCTGGATCTGGGGAATCTTGATTCCTGAGCACTTGATCCACTCCCTCTTGGGTTCAGCAGCCTGGCCACGGGTCTCCCCGGGCTTTGAAGCAGCTTTGGGAACTGCCTTCGCCTTGAGGACGTTCTCCGGGCCACGGATCTCTCCGGGCTGAGTCTTGCCAGTCCCAGCCACGGGCGCCTGACCGCTGGATGAGGCAGCAGGCATTGGCATCGCCTTTGATTTCACCTTTGGTGTCGCAGCACTGAGAGCTGCAGTCATTTTGTTATGACTTTTCCGTTTGGAAGTGAGGAACAGCTTGATCTGGCCGTCCTCGCCGACATCGTTCGGATCCACTGCGGCAACCTCAACGGCCTGGCCTTTCGGCCGGCTGACCTTGGGCTGAGAGCCCGGGGGCAGGTCAAAGCTGATTAAGTCCTCCTCATCGGACGATGAGGACCAATCAATAACGTCATTGAGGCCGCTGACGGTCGCCGCGTGGATGTCGGGCTGCATCATTTGCAAAATCTTCGCCTCTTCCTTGACCGTATCGAGAGGATAAAGAGGATTCGCTTCCTTCTCGGCTTCCAGGAACAGTTCGCGCTTCGGCTCTTGCGCAGCAATCTCATTGATTGCTTCAAGCTCCCTCTCGCGGACCTCGTTGTCGAACGGGTCCTCGGGGTTCTTCGCAACAGCCGGACCGCCAGTTTCCTGGGGTGTGGCACCGACGATGGGACTAGATGTGTCGATGTTCATGTATTCCCTTTCGAGGAGGTACCAGTTCATAGCCCCTGCGAAGCGGTTGATTTGGCCGATGCAGTACCCGAGCTTCGCGGCGGCCACATAGAAGTTGATGTAATGTTTTCTGTTGCGCTCGGTGTCATCGGTGTGGATGCGGTCTGCCCGGGACGTGTTGGATATGAGAGTCTGGGGGTCGAGGACGGTGATTCCCACGGAACCGTGCAACAGACGTGCATGACCGTCCATTTGAGTCTTGTAAGATTCGCTCAATCCGTACGTCTCAAAGTCCCGGGGTACGATGAGCACGACCTGAATCACGTCCTCCCGATAAGCAATGTGCCGCAGCCGGTCACGGACAGTCATCACTGCGCGGGCGTTCCGTTCGATGATGTCCATCGCAGCCTTGCGCTTTGCCTCGGAGTCAGTGGCCCAGCCCGCTAGGGCGGCGGGGTTTTCGATGTACCCGTTGCGCCCAATGACATCATTTGCAGACCAGGAGATCACGATGACGTACGGCCGGGGCTCGGGCCTTTCGGCGAGCTTTAGCATTGCCCGCTCAGCGGCATCAAGAGATTCCGCCAGTCCTTTGCCCCATGTCATTTCGGACCAGACCTCGTGCTTGTGCCCAAACAGCGTCCGCTTGTTTTCCTTGATGATGGTGCCAACATCTGTCTTTGCTCCATCTTTGACCAATGCGTTGAAGGAGTCGCCGAAAAACAGATAGTTGACCGCGGGTTTCCCCGGGCAGAAGAGGATATCGAAAGCCTCAACCGGAGCCTCTTTGAGAACACCCGCAGCACCTGTCAACGATGACATAGCATTCTTGGCGAGAGCCAGCGCATCGGTGCGTTCACTCATCTTGGCAAGGTCGACACCGGAGTTCACGTCCTTGACGATGAATGATTGAGTTGCCGCATCACGGAACATGTCTGACCAAGCCTCTCGGTTGGCGACGCGCAGCTCGTCGGGGATGACCTCGGCCTTCACCTTCCCATCGTGCAGGATGTAGTCCGAGCCGTAGTCAACGCGAGCGAGCGGCACATCTTTGTAGTTCCTCGCATCGAACGCCGAGCGCACCGTCTTGAGGGCCTTCTCCACAGGCAGTGCTTCAGCCATGGTCGCAACGAGAATCCGTGTTTGGACAACCTTTTCTTGAACCGACACTGCATAAGCAAAAGCTTTGTGAATCAAGTCCGTCATGATGTAAGTGTAGGATTCAGTATTTTTGAGATTCCGTCCCCTACCTTCAGCATGTTGGACAGCGCAAGAACATACTCTTCCATCAAGGTAATTGTGGAGGCAATGCATGTTGGTCTTCACGGTCCATGGTTTCTTCATAGGAATCCCATCGGTAGTTTTGACACCAACAGCACAACCATCAAATTTAACAGAAGTCATATTGTTTCGAATTACGAACTTGTCAACAGCCTTATCGTCCCAATAAGTGCAACTCCTAGGCCATTCAATAGCAATCAACGGTTTGGCAAATTCCATTGAGTTCACGAGGTCAACGAAGGCAGACCAAATTCTTTTGTAAATGGATCGATGTCGCTTCACCTTCTCTTTCGCGGTGTCATGATTCATGTTAATATGAGACCAAGCAGTTCCGCCAGTGCAAGGGATACTTGCCCATAATAAAACAGGAATGGAGCCCTTGTTGCCGATAGAACGGATATGCTTCACCTCGTCAACGACACGCTTGCGAGTTGCATGAGAAAGAATATCATCATCCTGGGTAATCCGAATCACGTGGCAGCCAAACGCGGGTCGGCGCGAAGTATCACCAAGCTTGGAATCATGTGAACAGCAAACTTCAACCAGAATACGATTAGGGGCACCCCCCGTATTCCTGGCCTCGGATTTCTCCAGGCGTGGCGAAACGGCAGCCGGCATACCTGGGACATCCAATTTGCTAGCAATATTCATGAGTTTGAGCCCTCCCTGCCACTTCTCAGCATTTGTGAAAGGCTTCGTAAGAATATCTGCAGCCTGAAGTTCGGTGGACACGTGCGTAAGCTTATAGTGTTTTCGCCTGAATTGCTCCGCCAACCAAGCAAGATTAACACGTTGGGTCTTGTCGGTATGGCGAAAGGCCGGAGATCTACCACTTTCAAGAATACGGATAGTGGCCTGGTTGTCCTCGAGAAAGATGCCTTCGAAAGAACCATTGTTCATAAGAGTCACACCCTCGCTACCAACACGTTCATCCCCAACATACTCAAAGTCGGTAAGGTTGTCCCTGATCTCTTTGGCCTCGATTCCGAGGTCTGCCTCGCCGGCCCCCCGCATGAAGAAATACGTCTTGCCTGTCCATGCGGAGTCGGTTTGGCTTTCTGGATCATTTGGGCAAATTCGAGAAACTTTGAGATTGATGTTGCCATCGTTGAAGAGTTGAACCGTGTATCTGGTGCTGGACAAGGCCTCGGTTCTAACCGGGCAGTCGTCGTTCGATGGAACAAACAACTGGGTTCTTCTTTTGTTGTGAACTCTGACTACATATCCATTGATCGTGTCGTTGATCCAATAATCGGAAGTTCTTGATGGGGTGAGAGTGCAAGTTGGGTTTTCTGTACCACCCCCCGCCGACTGTATGATCTCCCAGAGGCAGGAAGACGGAAGTCCAACAGCACGCAATGCCACATTGGCTGCAATCACCTCGGCTTCCGTGGACGACATCGCAGTGGAAGTCTGCTTTTTAGAAAATGCAGTCAGAGGATAGAAGGTATTAGGGCCAATCAATGCAAGAAAGCACCCTGATGTACTGCGGGAGTCATGTTCGCCAGCATGATCTGAGTCCGCAAACAACCATAGTCGGGTTCGTGATGAGGGGTCACCAACGAAACCGTGCATCTTCCGATCGACTGTGGTATGGATATAGCACATTAACCGGAAGAGCGCCTGGTCGCAATCGACGGACCACTTGGTAACGCGAGAAGCCAGTCCCTGGGTCGCTCTCAAGAGATCAAAACGGGCCATCCGCGCAGCAAACAGGACCTGCATGAGGATTTTGGAGGCGATGAGTTGAAGAACACCCTTCTTCTCCGTATCGTCTTTGGTGGGTCTTGCAATGCGGTCATCCTGAAATGGAGTGGAAACCTTCTTGAACTGAACATTGCCCCCCGCAAGCTCAACATACCTGTCAAGGCATTGTTTAAGGAATCCGGTCATGTCGTAGGTAACCAGCGTGACGGGTTTGTCCATGCAAGGTTGGTGCTGAAACAGTTCATCGATATATGAAAAACCTTTGGCTCGATTGGCTTTCTTGGCGGACGTCTTGTCCCTAAGCTTCTTCACGGCCGCAGCCGCTAGGCGGGCATTTCCAACGTTTTCGTGAAAGAAATACGTGGTCCCAACCCATAGAAAAGGAACAGTCTGAATTTGATCATCGTCTTCATCGAAATGCCAATACTGCTGAGCAGCACCATCCTTATCAAAACATGGATTGCACTCCGTATACCGCGTCCCGCCCAACCCGATCTCTTTGGCAACACCGTTAGGCGTGCGGCGAAATTTGCGCCTTGGCTGCTCGTGTTGACAAACAACCACGCCATGTTCTGGATAGTGTTCCCAATAATCCTGAGTTCGGCGAGCTGCGGCTGCATTCTTGTCGGATGGATCCTCCAGGTCATGATTGAAAACATGAGCGAAAGGATGATGTTCAGGCGAAAGTTGAACCTTCTCCGTGACAACATGTTCACATCCGAGGTACCTACCAACAGCCGAAGGTGGGTCCATGTCAATCTTGGAAGAAATGAGTTCCCAACCTTTTGCAACATTCTGAACCGGTCCCGACATCTTGAAGTCGTCGACGTACACTGCGAGCAGGAGTCGAAGTTTCGGATGCCAGAAAACTGAAGGCCAGGCTCCAGGGTAAACGAGACGGAAACCAAGGGACAAGAGGATGTCTTCGCAGTGCTTCTCCCATAGACCCCCCGAATCCGGGTGGCCGTAAAGAGCAAGAATGAGCTGCACAACTGGATCGCTATACTTTGAGGCCCAACCTTTCGGCCAGCGATACTTTGGAAGGCGTACCCATGTCTTGATTCCCTTGTATAATGCTTGCGTATATGCCTGTCGCCCATCGGATTGTTGAGTGCAGTTGCCAGGCATAGCTCCATACGCATCGATCGCTTTGGCAGCTTCCATGGTGGAAGGGGCCGATCCAAGTTCAGCGAATAAAGCTTGCTCAGCATTTTCGTCTTTAACGTTGTTCCCCTGAAACACAGTCCTCCCCTTAAACTTGCGAAGAGGGTTTCCCTTTTGAAGTTCACTCCCTTTCTCAACACAGATTTCAAAGATTTTGCCAACATGGACCTTTTCACTTCTCCCCTTTGCTTCTTTGACCACCTGCGACCATTCACGCACGGTATTGTAATCCCATGCGCCCTTGCTCTCAAGGTTGTGCCACTCCACGTCAATAGACTTTTGAGCATCAGCGTTGCTTTCAATCTCCTTCCGCCCCACTGGTCTAGCAACCATAGCATGAATAACGGGGTGAAGATGAGCTTGAAGAATTTTGCAACGATGTTGACCGATTTCGGGATTCGCAGAAAGTGCAGGCAAAACCACAACATCCAGCGCGTCCTCAACGGTCTCCTCTTTAGAATGGTCCCCAACGCAAGGTGCAACAGGCATAAGAGGAATGTTTGAAAATTCATCTTCCAAACCTGCAGTGGTCGCCGGCCTAGCCTTGGATGAAGAAGCTTCCGGGTCCTCGGAGACGGGCTCATCGAGCAAAGCCTCGCGAGCCTTCTCTCGTTCGTCTTTGATGATGGCGAGTCTCCGCTGTTTTGTTGACATTGTTTTCCAAAGAAAAGGTGGAATACTGTCGGGTTTGCTCGATCCTGAATACCTTCGGGCTTTCACACCCCCCGCATCGTAATGAGCACCTCCATCTTTGGGAACAAAGGTGTCCTTGCTGGTCTTCAAATCAATAACTTTGACCATCTCCTCCGATGCGGGTCCCTTTTTGGGGGAATCTTTGATCAGCTTTCCGAGGCTTTCAGCGAGTTCCTGATCATCGATGTCATCCTGGCCTGGCATCTCTGCCGGCAAATCCTCCTCCAAGAGCGGCGCATCCAATGCAGCTGGATCGGGCGTCTCAGGAGCGTATTCAAGCCCCGGCATAACGCCGTTCATGTGCAATAAGTGCCGTTCGACCATTGGAAAAGAGAATTCGCCATCTGGACATTTGATTTGATTTACCCTCAAAGGAGCAATAGGTTGATCATAGTCCTTCTCCATCAAATCTCGCAAAGGAATAACGAGAAATTCATGACGCCAAAGAAAGTCAGGATGGATGGGATACCCCAGAAATATTCCAGCCCTGGAAGTAGGTTCAAACTTCAAAGGCTTGTTGGGTCGATTCCTCGGGCCGGTCCAAAAGTTGACTTGACAACCAAAGGGCAAGTATGGTCCGGGAAAATCTTCTCCAAAACGTACTTTCCATGGTGAATAATAATCTGAGTGGTCCGTGATGTTATGCGCCATGCAATAGTGTTTGGCGGCATGTGGCCAATACGAATGATGCAAACCAGCTTGTTCCAGGTTGGTCCTCGTGCCCTCGATAATCGCCCTGACGTTCCTCTCAGCAATAGCATTTGTTTTGGAAATGTAGTTTGTACTTTGAACATGCTTCCATTCCAATTGATCTGCCGCTTTCACAAGTTCAGGAGCCCGATCACTGTAAAACACGTTCACGGTTTCCCCGGTGCGGACAAAGTGCTTGAATGCCATCACACACTGATGAGAGGTTTTCCGTGCTGCTGGGTAAACATAACGGAAGTCAGTGGCAACATCTCGAACAACAAGTGCAACTCTAGATTGGTCAATGCCGATTTCACGATCATCTGATGTAATAAGATGGTCCGCCGTGAGGTGATCACCAAACTTCTTGGCCTCGACTTGAGTGGAACCTCCCTTCTGTCTTGATGGATATTTGTACATCTTCGCCCTGTTGCAAGTCTCACAAAAGGGGTTTTTGGGAGTGTGACACATCAAGTGCTGGAGTGAGGTCGCCTCATCACGCAAAGCTGCTTCACCGCGTTCGCGAGGGGCGTCCTTCAAAATAGGCTTCGACACAAAATCGGAAGCGATGACCTTAGGCGCATCTTCGGAGGGAATGTCATGGCACTCTTCAATGACCTCACCTTCCGGTTGGCTAATGGTGTCCTCAAGCAAGAAATCATCGTTCCCCAATTCATCCCCATCATCCTCATTGGTCACAAGCACCTCTTCAACAGCTTCGGGTTCCTCGTCAATGACCAGAACTTCATCATCGATTTCAATGGGAGCTGATGGTAATGATGTAACCTTTGGAATGCTCTGTGACAAAGCTGGAACAGCATCTTGAGTTGCTGGGGGAATGAATGGGACATTGTCTTTGACCTCGAGCTTGATGCGTGAACCATCCGGAAGTCGAAAATAAGGCCTGCTGTGGGCTCTCCAAACGAAATCATATCCGTCCCTGAGGCATCTCATACCCACGGATAACACGGATGGAGCCTTGTCAAGAACATATGGCCGAACAACACTATCGGTCTGTTGGATCTTGACCCTGGCCTGCTTGGTACCAATGATATTCCCATTAGCCGTGGAAAATTTCAGAGGCTGAGACGATTCGTAAATACATCCCATCTCCGCATCGGTCCCCGATAGCAAGTCCTGAGAGGCTCCTGTATCTGCAATCCACGGAATGTGAGAAGAATCCATTGTCATTCGAGCAACAGCGGCTTTCCCCCTTTTGGGGGAGGTCACGGACTTCTCTGGCTCGGCCGTTAGGCCTGCGGGGATGCAGGAATCACAGCCGAAATCAGAGTCGCATTGAAATTTGCAAGAAGTCTTCGTGCCTTTGAGCAAATCCTTCGTCATAGCTTCATGCATGGTGCCGATAAGAATTGCGTCATAGACGGCTCTCTCATCGTACTTCGGAACATAATCAACAGGAAACTCGTGTGCAAACCTTCTTGACGAGGCAGTGTAGGGCCAAAGCTCGCCGTCAGTCTCATAGTTCGAAATGGATGGGTAATCAGAAAATTGCACGCATTTCTTGATGCATGGCATACACTGGAAAACATCGTGAGTCACACTAGGCAAGCAAGGATGCGAGGCGACCGAGTCGAGGGTCGCGGCGCACACCATCGCCTGAAGGAGGCACACCGCAGCATTGCTGCCTTTTGACGATCCCGGAGACTTGAGGGACTGAGAACCCTTTGAATCTTTCGAATCTTGAGAAGAAGGCCTGCTATCCTTCTTCCCCTTTTTCTTTTTCTTGTCCCTCGGCGACGTCTTGGGGGTGTCTCCACTAGCGGTCTTCTCGGCCTTTGGGGCTGGAGCTGCCTTGGAAGTTGCGGGGTGCTGCCATGGGCAATCTTTCCCCCTCTCACATCTGTTCGCTTTGAAGAACTTGCACACCTGGGGCTTCGAACCAGGAGGACTCTGCGAACGATACTTCCTTGGCGTCTGGGGTCTGGACCCGCCCTTCTTGCCTTTCCCCTTACCTTTCGGTGCCTTAACATGTTCGAATCGGCAGTCTGAACCATAGGTGCACTGGCCAGTTTGAAATTTGATGCATACACCCTTGGGGATTCCAGGAACTGCAGGGTTGTTCGATGGAGTCCTGCCACGCCCCGTTGTGTTGCTTGACATAGCATCCCGCATGTGAACAAGCCTCTTGCGCTCCAAATAATTCCTCGATGCGTCAATCAAGAATTTATAGGAGTGCTTTTCCGTACCTTCCTCAGCTCGCTCATACTCATTGAGATCATGACTGAGGGGCCGAAACTTTCGAATCTGGCGGTGGAACAGCGCTTCGAGGGTCTTCTCATTTTGCTCATTGCCCATTCCAGCGATGACCGTGTCCCATCTCGTCATGAAATTTCTGAGGTCCTCGTTGATGAGCTGGACAGAGAGCAAGTCCTCAAAGTCGTAAATTGCACCATGTTTGATGTTCGTGCTGAAGTGCTTGTGAACCATCAGAAGAATTTGGCGCCCCCTCGCATAGCGTTTCTCCTTTGCTTCTTGTTCTTTGAAAATGTCCACTTGCCGCGCGAGGTCGCCCTCCAAGATATTCGTCAACGCCGATGCCAGCTTTGCATCAAGATGGACAAACATTCCTGAATCACGAAGGACTTCAACAGTTTGACCTGGGATCCAAGTTGCCTCAATCCATTCGAATGCCTTTTCGGGTTGATCGGAAGTAGCAACAACAGCATCCCTAACTTTGATCCTCCAATTACGGTACTGTTCGGGCTTCGGGAATCGGGGAATCTGAATTCTGTCACCCTCCTTTACACGAACGCGTTCCGCTGTCGGATCGCTCGAATTACCTAGGTGCTTCAGTAGCTTTCGTCGAAAAGATTCATCCGATGCAGTCGAAGTTGATGACGAAGATGACGAGGGAGAAGATGACGGATCTCGTCGCCGGCGTCGGCTACGGTCCTTCTTCTTTTTCTTCTTCTTCTTCTTTTTCTTGTCCTTGTCATTTCCACCATCACCATCATCGCAAGGCCAACCGTCTCCGGTAGCAGCATCGTCCACGGCCCCGGCGGGAACAGATCCGTCTTTGCCGTAGGGGTCGCTCCCGACTTTCGTCCAACTGTGCGAGGAAGCATTCGAAAGTCCGGGTGGAGATGCAGCCAAAGGAACTGTCGGGATAGCCAAGGGGGTAGCTGGTGCCTGCTGAACCGGAGGCGCAGGAGCTGGAGCAGGTTGAGCAGGCGGTTGCTGTTGGTTCTGCATCATCTGCTCGACCATAGCCCTTAGCTCTCTGATCTGCTTCTCCTGCTCGCTGATCGTGTTCATGGCGTTTTGGTACTTCATCTCGGCTTCTCTTTCTGACTTCATGGTGTTCGCACGCTGCTCCGCATTCATCTGAATCTCGCGTCTCATGGTCTCCGACTGGCTTTGGAGACCGGCAATGATCTCACCATGCCTTGCCTCCGCCAGCTGGGCGACCATGGGACCGGTGTCCTGATTCACGAACTGGTTGAATTGGGCATTGTTCTGGGTAGCGTTGATCTGCTGATAATTCGTCACGTCCTGGTTGATCGTCATTGATGGATCGAGGTGGACGTTCGCAACATGTTGGTTGAACTGATTCATGGACTGTGGCATAGGGTTTCCCCTTGCGAGGTCGGTCTGGGGGTCGTACATGACGATGTCACCATGCCGATGCCGATCTGATCCTACAGGAGAAGGAGATCGAGCACCAGACCGCCCAGCCCTCCCACGGTCACTCCGGGATCGGAGTGATTCGGGGCCCTGACTGCTCAGTGCTTGTCCCTTCCTGATGAGCTCCCTGGCCACTTGGGAGTTTGCTCGACTAGTCGGTTCATATTGCGAGGCGTCCTCATCGCCTGCTGGCTCACCAGGTGTGGGACGCACCTCGGTATGGGGTAGTCCAGGGTCGCCATCCATGGCGTACAACTCTGTACAAAGAGCCGCTTACGGCTGATAACCTATAGAACAGGTTAAACAACCGGGAAGGGTCACAATTGAACCCTGTACTCAGCGCGCTTTTTCCTTGAGCCACGTGCAGTCGTAATGATGAGACTGCACAAGTGAGACATGCATGCATTGGGGTTTACATGGTTGATAAATACATCACGTTGCAAACTACATGTATCTTGTAGAAATTTTAACATTTCAATGTGTAGAGATTTTCTTAAAATGTTGAAATGGCAATATATAGAAAACAAAGACACAGTCGTTTATAAAAACATTTTTGATAAGGAGTTTTACCATAAATTCGTCTGTCATTTGTTAGAAAAGAAAAGGTTGATTATAGAATGGTTTAATTATAGAGATACTGTTGATAGTGATTCAGATTAAGTTTATTAATATTATTATCTTATAATATTATTAAACACTTGAAATCCCCAGAAAGCCATAAAATTGTCTGAAACCCGAACCTTGAAAATGTCAATATCTTAGACTGTTATTCAATGGACAAAATGTAAACAAATGTTGAGAAATAAAAGAAAAAATCCCCACAATCCCCCTTGGTGTTTTGAACAAAATGGTTTGGTTGTTTAATTTCATCCCTGAACCCTGAAACCCTGAACTGAAAATACCCTACCCTACACGCCCCCTATTAACTATTTTTGGGGGAACCCCCGCAAAAAATGAGATGATCCTCTTGGTCCATCGTTGTTTGTTTAAACAAAAAAAGAAAAACGAAAAAAACTCACAACAAGACTCGGCCATATGTATGTGTATATATATATATATATTTATGGGAGGAAACGGCAACCAAAGGAACCCCCTCCCATAAACACACAGGAAAGGTTCTCAGAACCTTGTAAGAAAGTGCCTGGAAGGGTTGCAACAATTGTTCAATCAACAATACGTTCCAACCTTTTGTATGGTAGCAAAATACAACATACTCTACAGCCCCCTACAAAAAATGACCAACACCAAAACACAACATAACCTAAACACATGCCACCAGTGAAGAACACCAAGCTCATCCCAACATCGATCCTGACAGACCCTTTTAGGAGAAGCGCGGTCGTTTTTGAGCGCCATCCCTGAGGCATTGAACTGTGATTGCTTAGCGAAGTCATATATTCAGTTCCCAAACATATTTTCCCAAGCACTATTTTGGGAACTCATGTTCAACAAAATCAAGCTTGAACTTTCCATCATTTCCCCCCCTCGAGGTAGAGTGTCTGGTTTCTGAAAGGTCCTTCCTCAAGCCCTGCTCGAATTTGCTCGGCAAACCTTTGGGGACGTGCAAAGTTGCTTGCAGCCCTCCGCGGCTCTGCATTTCCATCTCTACTCTTGGTATGGTAGCAAAAAACTTTGTTTTTTGCAGACCCCCAGTAAAAATGAGCAGAACCAAAAACTAAAAAACCAAAAAACATGCCAAGAACAGCGAAGTCCCTTGGCGCTTTGGGGGCTTTTGGGGGGAGGATTCCTCCGAGCCTTTTCGGAGGCTTGGTTTGCGTTTCGGAGCATCTGTTTTGGGGGCTCAAGGCTCAAGTTGATACCCGAATTGGCCAAGGTGTTCTTCAGTTTGTGGGTCTTTGCCGGAAATCTCTCTGGCCTGAAGTCGGGCGCTCACTTTGCCCGAAGACAATCTGCAGGAGCAAAAGGCCGCGTTGGGAGTAGGCACGATTTCTTGCAAAACGTGGTAAATCCCATGTGGGCATTTGTTTGAACCGCTGCGCGGCTAGTTGTTGGCCTATGATTTCGGCGAGGTGTCGTCCGCAGCTTGCGCCTCTGGGACCCAAATTCATTGGGCGAGGGAGGCTGCCTGGCCAAAACTTGAGAGGGCAACCGAAAGGAAGCCAAGCACCCGAAGGGGCCACAAAAACCCGACAATTAAAGCCTAGACAATGACAAAATATGAGCCAAATCAGCAAAAGGTCATTGTTTGTTGCTTTGGGCAAAGTGATTTGGGTGTCTGTCAAAAAACAGGTACCAAAACATGGAACCCTGCTGAATGCAAACCATGACTCAAACCTGCGGTCCAATTCCTGGTGGTTTCAGTTTGGTCCATACCCATTTTCTTTACTTAATTAAGCCCCCTGGAAAAAAAAACAGTAGTGAAATCGATTTCCTTTGAAACCAACAGGGATAAAACAAAAACAACAAATCATTTCAGCAAACGGAACAAAAGGAAGAACCCTGAATCACTCCTAACTTGAGCAGAAGGAACCCTGAAACCACATATACCAAGCTGAATCAACCCTAAACCAGCCTGAATCCAAACATGATAGATTTCCTGTAAAACCAACAGGGGGAAACATATAATAATAATAATAATAATAATAATAATAATAATAATAATAATAATAATAATAATAAAAACATATTCATTTCAGCAAATGGAAGCTTTGAGACCGTCAACAGGCGCCGGGGTTTTCAGGGGGTGCCGACTTGGCGCGCCAATCGGTTCCGAGCGGCACATGGGCTCTCGCGGGCCACCTTCGAAGAGCTCCACCATGGCACCTGGGCGATCCCAGCGTCTCTGCAAAAATGACCAGCGCTTTTTGAAAGTTGAAAGTTGATTTAAGGGACATGTGTTCAATGGCATCTATTGAGTGTTTTTGTGTGTTGAACTTCTTCTTTTTTCCGGGAAACATCCTTTTGAAAGTTGAAAGTTGCTTTTCGGGGACATGAATGGCATCTGTTGAGTAGTTTTTTGGGTTGAACTTCTTTCTTTCTTTCTTTTTCTTTCGGGGGGGACAAGTGTTGCGGGCAAGGAACGGAGTGGCATCTTTTGAGGCCTTTTTTGTTGTGTTGAACTGTTTCTTTCGGGAACTTTTTTTTTGCGGGGACATCTGTTGCGGGCAAGGAACGGAATGGCATCTTTTGTTCTTTAAAGGGAACAACTAACTGTGCAGCTTGAATTGGACAAGGTTTAACTGTTGCTGGTTGTCAGTAAGGGAAAAGCGAGGAAAACCCAAAAGATGAAGAGAAACAAAACAAGGAAAAACTCTGGCAATGGCACACTGCCTCTCCTTGGTCTCTGGAATCACGATGTCCCGGACCACATCCGCCGTGCTCATCCGAGACAAGTCGTGCAAGCCAAGGGACCTGTGTCGCCTCCAGGTGGAACCGCGAATTTGTTCTTTGGAGTGGGGAGGGGAGGGGATAACTCATTAAGGGTTTGATAAGGGGCTGAAATTGGGCTCCCTCCCTCCCTCCCTCCCTCCCTCCCTCCCTCCCTCCCTCCCGGGGCACGGAACTCGGTTGCCCAGTGCCCCCTTTGGACAAAGGGAACTCCTCTGACATCAGGGGCGCCACGGAACAAGTGGGACCCTCGGACATCAACTGTATGGCCATTGCCCCTTGGGCAACTAAGGTCTTTTGGCTCCTGCATGGCTATGGTTGGTAGAGATACCGGTGTGACACGAGCATCCAGCCAAACAAAACGAGGAACAAGAAGAAGAAAGAAGAGCTAATCTTTTGGCTGGTAATGGGAAACTCCTCATTCCCCACACACTTAAAGTCTAACGACCCAATGCAGTCAAGCAAAAAGGGAATCTCTGTTCAAACAAAGTTCAAGCATGCTTCAACAACTTGACGAAGCTTAGAACCCCCTGCAAAAAACAACACCAAATGCTGGTTAAAAGGAGAAAAACAAGGACGCCCCAAAAAAGATCAACAAGTGAAACAGATCAATCTTTGGCCTGGCTCCAACAAGAGTCGGGCGGTCCGTGCCCTGCGCGCCTTACGAATTGGATAAGCTGCCGCACAGAAAAGCCACGCTCGTAGAGCTTCTCAGCTGTGTCGGCTCTCGACTTCTCTTCCTCGAACAGCCAGGCCATGAAGATTCGATAGTCCTGACTTGGCACACCTATTTGCGTGCGTGGCTTTATTTGAAGTGCACCCGTTTAACATATCTATGTACATGCACACACACACATATATATATATATATATTTATTTATGTATTAGTTTTGTTTTTTTCTGTTTGAGGCGGGGGTGAAAGGGAAAGGGGTCCCCTAAAGAAGACAACTGATGTCTGCGTTTCATACAAGTCTGCCTACCGTGGAACATAAAGATATTTGGGAGGATACCAAAGCTGAGTGGCTCTGTCCGGAACATGCAAGTTGAACCAAACATTCAGCACTTTCCGGAAAAACAACAAACAAACTGCAAAGCGAGTTGGTCGCACCAAGGGAACACCGGATTCCAGAACACCTTGCCACACCAGGGAGGCGTATTGCGGGAGAGAAGATCTGGAAGAATTGAAATGACCTGCTGCCTTCTGGCTTCCTTTCGGAAAAACCAAAGACATGGTTGACATTTCCGTGTCCATTACTGTAAAGTGACATCCTCCAAATTCCCCTCCAAGTGGTGGTGCAAGAGTACAGGTCAAAAAGGGAAGGTACTTCTGCTGGACAAACAAAACTCCATGTCCCATCCCCTTTTGGTTTCCCTTTAGGAACTTGAAAGAAGTTGCCCCTCATTTAGGCCATGCGTCCACGTCTTCGAGCTCCGCCGCCCCCGAGCTCTGAATCCACTGCTCCGCCAGGTCCCGTGACACCCCGCAGATGCGCAGCAGCACCGCCTCCAAATCGCTCTGGGCGATTCGGCCACAGCGCCTGCCCAGGAAGCCACAAACAAAGCGGAAGCCCATGCTGAACTCTGGAGAGAGCTCAAGGCTGCTAGGCGTCAACCAATCCCCAAAGCTTACATGTTTTCTACCGGTACCTTTCTTTCCAGGGATCCCTTCCCCATTCAGGGATCCTTCTTTCTAGAAAACCTCCGGAAACCCCGGGGAAACGGCCCGGTGTTCGAAAAGAACGATGGTTGGAAACGGCCCTTAGAGATACGGACCCCCCCCCCCAACCCAAAAAAAGGAAGGGACAAGGGGCAACTGGGCATGGGTCCACAAGCCCTATGGGTCCGATGGGCTTCCTTCCGATTCTCCCAACACACATCAAAACACAACCACCTGAAGAGAAAACGACACGCGCTGCGTCCTTTGCAAGGTCTTGTCCCACCTGGGCTACTTTTAGTTCCCACCTGGGTCAGTTCCAGTTGCAGCTTTGCCTCTGGCTGACCGTGTCCATCCCGATTTATATCATGCAACTTCCCAAGGGTCGTCATGAGTGGGTCCCTTAAAAGTGAACTTGTTTGTTTTAATGACCGTTGGGGGTGGTTTCCCTTTAAGATCTTTACCAGCATTTGGGGGCTTGGCTTTGGGGGAACCCCTTCACTGGGCCCAGGTAGACAAGGGACACCCTTCTCATGGCCATGGGTCAAAATCCCGTACGCCCAGTGAACATCTCAATCCCCACTAAAATAAAGCCGAAAATGGGCGGTGAATTCACCTACCCCAAAATGGGATCCCAAAGCAGTTTTGACCACCACTGCCATTTCCAGGGTGGAATTTCCGCTGAAGTGCCTGGCATCGAAGTCTTGAAAGATCTCGAGGATGGACTTGGTGCAAGGAGCTACCATTTGGCCCGTCTCCCCATAGAGGTCATCGAGTCTCCTGACCTGTGGATAGCCCCAGAAAACTGACAACAACACTTGGTTGGTTCCCACTATCTGCCCAAGAAACCAGCGGTGTTGTCAACTACAAATTGCTTATATCAATGTGACGCGCTGCCGGTTAGGTCATGCTCGCGCTTCTTCACACCTAGGCCTTTCGCCGAATCCATGCGATACGGTTCGGGTGAGACGTGCGTGTGTGAACACGATTTTGACTTTGGATTATTTCCTGCAACGCTCCATGCCTTAAGCCATCAGGTTCAGCGCGATGAAATATCCGGGCGAAATTGCAACGGCCCAAGATTCCTGAAACCACTGCATGAGATATCATGAGATGCAGGCGCAAACCCAAGCACACATGCCTCACAGCGCCTAAATCTTCAAGGCCTCTTCGCCCAAAGGCCTGGCAGTGACTCAAGCAAAACAACCCCGGGAACCAAGGAATCCCCACCCACGAACCTCTCACGAAGTCGACTCACGGCTCATTACTTTTGAACGTGTGCTTCAGTTCCCTATTCGGATACCGCGGGCGGGCTGCATTTCTTTTTTTGCCACCGGTTTGGTCAAGCAAAGGCCCAGAAAAAAGCCAGGGTGACACGTGCAAAGTGTGCAGGCTGCTTCTTTGCAGCCTCCGCAGCTTTGCCGGGCACAGAAGCTTGCCTTCGGCATCTACACGCAACTGCTTAAAAGCGCATCGTGCAATTTGCATCTGGCAGGGGCCCAACGGGCCAACCCCTGCCATGTTCCGCCCCTCTTAGTCGAACATCACCTGGGTCTGTCTCAAAACAAGGGCCCCCAAAATAGGTGGTTTCCTGATTGCTTCCCTTCGAGGCGGCCCCAAAACGGGTACCCTCAAACCAAGACACCCCGAGTCCCATCGAGGCTTCTCTGGGGTTCCACGGCCCGGGCGTTCACGCAGAGCCGATTTCCCGAATCCTGACTGGACTCGTGTCGAACGAGGACCTGCCTTGCGGGTGCAAGCAACCTCGCCAGGTGAGACTTGAGCTTGGTGCTGACAGACCCTAGTGGCTGCCTTCCAACCAGTTTTGCCCTACCAGATTTCTCCAGCTTCTCTCATCCCATCTCTTACCTCCGGTTCATCCCTGAAACATTTCAAAGGAATGGAAAGGAATGGGTCTCATCTCTCAGTCATCATGAATAGACGAGAGAACGAGGAAGAGAGTTAAAACCAGTGCTATCTCTTTCTCGTTCTATCCTCCATCCATTCGTGCTGGCATGTCTGGACACTCGCAGCATCCCAGTTTGCCCAGTTGTTCGGGCAAAGAATGGGACACTTTTTTTCGGAGTGATGATATTTAGTGGGTCTCAAACCCAGCGATGTAGAGGCTGCTGCAAAACAAAATTGTGTGGTGAGTAAGACCTGGGCTGCTTTCTGCTCCCCTGCGAAAAGTTTAACTTTTATTTTTAGTGGTTTAATGGAAAGCCCATTAGTTGGTAAAAAGTTGAAGTCCTAAGATCCAAGCAAATGCACCAAAGAGACTCTTTTGATATCGACCATGTCAGAACGCCGGGCAAGTTCCCTTGAGCCTTCTGTCAGTCAGCACGCTTCAGCCAAGCCCTGGGGCTTGCTCGCTCTAGAGCTACCGCTTGGGCTAGCTGTCTGTGGAGGTGCCGTGCTTGATGTACCAGGTCACCTCAAGGGGGTGGCAAAAGCAAATCTGAACTGGGCCACAAGCGAGTCTGTTGATCTTCTTTTTGGCATGGCCACATGTCACATTTGCAACGAAGTGGTTCTGAGTTCAAGCGGGCCGCAACTCTGAATGTTCTCAGCTTTGTTGGGTTAGTGTCTCGGGTTGGTGGTTTGGAGCCTAAGGCGCCAAATGTACAGGTGTCAGGGGTCCTTGCATGTCCCCTGGAAGTATCTCCGCACCTTATTGTTGACCCCAAAAAAATCAACCCCAGTTGATTCATGAAGGGTGTCCCTGCGTGAACCGGGAATCAGATTGATTGATATGGGGTTGGCATGAATCGAGCATTGCCCAAAACCTGATGTCTAAATTCTCAAAAAAATGAAGATCGGGAGACTCATGTGTTCACCCCTCGCAGCATCTCTAAAGCTCCAGGGCGACACGTGCCAACAACTTGCCACGTGGCCGAGGCCGCGATTTTCTGCGCCGGCACTTTGGTGGTCACCTCGTGCCTCCTGCCACCCTACAGTTCCACGATAGCTCGGTTGCTTTCTGCTCCCCTGCTAAAAGTTTAACTTTCAGTGGTTTGATGGAAAGCCCACTAGTTGGCAAAAAGTGAAAGTCCTAGCATCCAAGCAAAATGCACCAAAGACAAGTTTGTGGAAAGGCCATGCCTCTGCATGCGTTTTCTGGTGAGATCACATGAATCCCTCAGGTTTGCCAGCATCAAATGGGATGTGGTGCGCGAAAAAAAAGCAGTTCAACCTCTGTCTGGGATCTAAAGTTTCAGCTGCCCGCAGCCCTCAATTGAGAGTCCCAGAAATCAGGGCTCCATGGGTTCGACTCCTGGCCTAGTGGCTGAGTAGGTCTTTGCCCAAACATCCAACCCAGAGACCCAATGAGACCTGAGACCCTTACTCCCAATTGCCAGGTGTCAGGTCCAAGGCAACTTGGTTCCAGATCCGGCTGAAGGCACGGGAACCAGGCAACCCTCGAAACTCACGTAATTCTCCTCTCTTTCCTCTCTCTTTCTCCTGTTTTTCTCCTCTCTTTCCCCCTCTCCCACTCCCGCTCTCTTGCAAATGCATCACAACCTACGAGGCACAATGTCTTAGTTGATGAGCGCAGGCCACTGCACACCTGCTGCAGTTGTTTGTTGCCTAGTTTTTCGTGGTTCAGCATGGTTTACTTGTTTTTAGGGGGCGACCCTCATTTTACGACCCTGTTGTTTACTTGATCTTTTTTTTTGTTTTCCGCGGTTTTCTGTATTTTTTTCGCTTGCGTCGAGGCGGCCGATGGCCCAAGCTCCCGGGCCGCGGATTCCGAGGTTCCCAGGAGTGGAACCTCGAATCGCTGAATCGCTGGGGACCTGTGGAAAGCTAAACAGGGATCCGGATGCATTACACACGAGCCTGAACATTGCAACTGGTAAATGCCGGTTTCCAACTTTATTTTGCTGGGTTGAAAAAGCAACATGTTTCAAATGGTTTTGCAAAGTGGAGATCTTTTGAGGAGCCCTGTTGAACACTTCCTTTAAAAACAAATGGGAAACGTGCCAACGTCTAAACCAAGACCGAACCAAAACACCAAGGGTTACCAAACTATTTTGTTCTTTCCTTCAAAACACCAAATGGGAAACGTGCCACTGAACATCCAAACCGCCTAACATCACCTAAGCAACACATCAACCAACAAACAAACTAGGCAAAAGACGAAGGGTTACGAAACTCCGCTAGTGCTAGATTCCCTGTGAAACCAAAGAAAAAGATCAAATGTGTTCTTCTTTAGCCAATGGAAATTAGGCGGGGCTGCTTCTCGGCAAACCTGGAGGGTAGAGAACTAGTTCTGGGCAATTTCATGTGGCAAGGGAGGTTCAAAGATCGTTGGCCACATATAAGACTGCACCCTCTTGTGGTTTCCTTCCCAGGTTGGGATGCGCTTCTTGAAACTTCAAGCGAACATTTGAGTAACCCTGGTGAACATAGGGCCCTCTGACCGCGGTCTCAAATGAGTGCCCAAGGCTCCATTTTTCCGACCCCTCACATGGCGGGCTTGGTGGCGTTCTTTTTCAGCCGGGAAGGAAAGGCAGCACCCGGTTGCAGTCATAGAGAAAGGGGAAAACACCGTTCGGGGGGTTTTCATCGGACAAAAGAAAAAGGATACCCTCCCAAGAAGCAAACATTGAACCTACACAGCCGCTTAAGGATTCAAACACCTTTCAGGGGTTCCTCATCGAAAAAAGAAAGAAAGAAAAAAGGATACCCTCCCAAAACAAACATTGAATCTGGACAGCCGCCTAAGGACTCAACAACCTTTCGGAAGTTCATCATCGGAAGAAAACAAAAACATGAACCTGCACAGCTGGAAAACCCACATTTTCCTTCAAGGACCGGTCGCTGTGCAGGTTCCGGGTTTGCTTTTGGCAGGGAGGCTAGGTCCTCCAGTAGAGAGGTTAGAATAAGGGTACCCTTTTTTTCTGTAGTTTTAGTAGGGGAACCCTCCTCCAAAAAATGGTAAAAGGCCACTACTGGGGGACCAAGGAGGGTCTCACTGAGCAACTGGCACAATGTGAAACCAGGGTCGAGACAGGGCTGGGTATGGTTCGCCAAAATTGGATTGGCGTGCCCGGCGTGCAAACAAATTATCGATCCCCTTTGTGTAGTGGACCTGACCTACGAGTGAAATATAAGAGCGACATACCTACGTTCATCTCTCTCTATATATATAAATATGGGATGTATGTCTATATATATATATATCAGATATGTGCATACAGTAAATATATATACACACACGGAGGTATGAGGGAACCACTGCAATGGCTGGTTTCCTGTAGGTGTCCATTAAACACCTTCCATGGGCCGCTCCGTTGCTCACCGTTCGAGCTAACAGAACACCTCTAAAGGCCACCTGAGACCAAATTCCCCGACAACATTGACAGTCGTCTTCCAGAACGGGTCTGTGCACTTCCATGTTGGGTACTCAAAAAAAATCGGCAGCTTCGTGCTTGCTTTTTTTGGTTTCTCCCCTTGAGGGTTACTGTAGGGCTAATGCCCCTCCTAATGTTGTTTTTTTCGTGAGGGGTACTAGTGCTAATGCCCCTCCTCAAACCTCGGTTGCTTTCTGCTCCCCTCCTAATAGTTTAACTTCTAGTGGTTTAAAGGAAACCAATTAGTTGGCAAAATATCCAAGTCCTAACAGCCCTTGGCAAAATGCACCGGATGGAACACGAGACCTGTTTCTGAGGCCAGCTCGTCCGAGAACATCTTGGGCTTCGCCCTTGTGCTCGTCCTGAAGTTTGGCCTTGGGTGCAAGGCGAAACCCGCAGACCGGGCCGCACGAAGCTGTTCTGACCGTCTGACCGTCTGACGTGCAAAGTTGCACATGGGTGTGTCGTCTTTTAGGTGACCCCCCAACATGGCTGGTTTCGTTTTGGTGCCCCATCAAAACCAACCACCAAGGGTTTACACACCCACATCTGAGTTCCACCATTGACAATGAGAGGTGTATACCTTGCAGCCGGCAATAGAACAGGAATCCAAGAGCAACTGAACCTCTTTCAGGGTGTAAGTAAATGCTTCACTTCACCCTACTCTTTTGCAGAAGGCAGAGATTGGGCTCTCATCGTGAAACATCGACCCCTACTCTCACCCTCACACGAGCATTGCGTGCCGCGAAGCGAAAGTGACACAGCTGCATGCTGTACTTGGCCCAGCGTGTGAAACCCCATATGATAAACAAACAACCACAAACAAGCAGGAAGAAGTCAAGACAAAACGCAAACATAAAGAAAGAAGGACAAACAGCAAAGAAATAAAATAAAAATAAAGAAAGAACATAAGGAAATAAAGAACCGAATAAGACAATAGAGAAAGCAAGGAAGTGAGAACAAATGACATAACTACTTAAACACACACAACATAATTCATAGCCGAACATAGGGAAGGGCCGAAGTGAACCAATGCAATTAATAGAT
This sequence comes from Effrenium voratum, assembly GCA_963377175.1. Taxonomy (NCBI): domain Eukaryota; class Dinophyceae; order Suessiales; family Symbiodiniaceae; genus Effrenium; species Effrenium voratum. The sequence goes on from CAUJNA010003630.1 coordinate 325,596, forward strand.
ACAAATAATATGTATATATATATATATAAACACTAAAGACGGACAATAGAAACAACAATGAACAACACACAAAACAAAAGCAGAAGGAAAACGACGGAAAGAAATAACGTAAGAAAAAGGAAGGAGTAAAGAAAGGAAGGACAAACACGGAAGACATGAATCAATCGTGAAAGACAGCACCTAGCAAAGCCATGAAAACAGCAAGACAGGAAAGAACAACATACAGAAAGAACATGTCAAAACAAAATAACACACACACACACAAAAAAAAAACAAAAAAAACGGGGAACATGACCATGACGAAAGAAAGAAAAACAAACCAAACAACAAAAGACGGAAAGAAACACAGAAAGAAAACAAGAAGGAAATCATTGACAAAGCAAACAAACAATAAAACCATAAAGAATAAAGATAAACAAAGAAGGACGAGATGACGGAAATAAAGAAGGCCATAAAGAAAGAGATAAAGGCACACATAAAGATTGACATATGTAAATCACGAAAAAGACATGAAACAAGAAAGAAAGAGCGACATAAACAAAGACACCCACACGACAAACAAACATAAACAATAAGACATCAAGACGTAAAGGAAAGACAGAAGTAAATAATTCAGGCAATAAAAACGAAAAACATATAAATTACGACGGAAGGAGGAAGGAAGGAAGGAAGGAAGGAAGGAAGGAAGGAAGGAAGGAAGGAAGGAAGGAAGGAAGGAAGGAAGGAAGGAAGGAAGGAAGGAAAGAAGGAAGGAAGGAAGGAAGGAAAGAAGAAAGGAAGGAAATAACACCAGGAAGTATGAAGGGAAGAACGAACATGAAGAAGGAAGCAGCATAAAGAAATACATAAAGAAATAGGAAGGACACGAATTGAGAATAAAGAAAGACATAAAAAACAGAAAGACACGCAGGGGCAAATTAACAGAGGAGGGCAACCAAGTGACGAAATAAGGCGAGAAAGAAATAAAGACATAAACAACAAACCAGACAACAATTAAAGGGACACAAAAAACATGACACAGCGTAATAAACACAAAACATGAAGAAGTACATAACAAAGAAAGACATAAACCAAGAAAGAAGGAAGCAAGGAAGGCAAGAAAGAAAGAAAGACAAAAAAAGAAAGAAAGACAAAAAAAAGAAAGAAAGAAACAAAGACAGAAAGAAAGAAAGAAAGAAAGAAAGACAGAAAGAAAGAAAGAAAGACAGAAAGAAAGAAAGAAAGAAAGAAAGAAAGAAATAAAGATATAATGAAACAAAATACAGGAAACAGGCAAGAAAGAACGACTGACAGAAAGACAGATGGAAAGACATAACAACAACACAAGAAAATCTGAAATTAAATCAATAAATCACACAATAACATACATAAATAAACAAGGAACACCGAAGAAAGGACATCAATAAAGAAAGTATTAAATAAGAAAGAACAAATAGAGAAATAGCGAAGAAAGATCAAAACAAGAAAAAGTGAAGGAAGGAAGGAATTCAGGAAGGAAAAGAAACAAATAACTAAACAAAGCAACAAACAGGAAAGCAAGAGGGAAACAAATAAACGTATAATTAAATACAGACATACTGTCAGAAAGGAAGAAATACACAAATAAGGACATCCGTAAAGATAAATGTGAGGAAATACAAAAAGAAAGCAATAACGAAAATTACGAATAAATAAAGAAGCATAGAAGCAACAACAATGAAACAAATATCTAAAGAAACAAGCAAGACAAACAAGAAGGAATGAAGGAGAGGAAGGAATAAGGCAAGAGAGAAAGAAATACAACCATACGTAAATATAAAAGACAGCCAAAACAGGGCAAACACAGATACATATTTAGACAACTGAAGAAACCACAACTATATAAGGAACAAAGGAAGGAAGGACATCAAGAAGTAATGCAACAAATAAATGCATAAATAAACAAATAAGTAAATAACTCCGTAAATAAACAAATACATAAACAAGCTAAATAAAGAACAAAGGCAGGACATTAAACAAAAAAGAACACAACAAATGCAACAGACGAAATCAAAACATACATAAGAACATTACACACCATAACAGGCACACAACATAGAGAACACATAACCAAAGATACACAGCCAACGAAATGAAGAAACAATCAAGCAAGCAAGCAAGCAAGCGAGCAAGCACGCAAGCAAGCAAGCAAGCAAGCAAGCAAGCAAGCAAGCAAGCAAGCAAGCAAGCAAAGACACATACGCACATACACACGGCCAGCATGTGCTGGAAGACTGTTGCTGAGGCGTTCTGGGGCCGCAAATTGGATGAGGCTGTCATGGCAACAAGCACAATGGAGACGAAACCGGAGCTCCAATGTTGCGGGACGTACTTCTTGTCTTTTGGTGCGCTTGGGTGAAAGCAATCCATTGCACTTCGCGCGGAAACAAAAAGAAAAGAAAAACAAAACGCCTGAGGTTCAGTCCGCATGAGGCGCTCCTGAAGGCCAGGGGTTCAAAAAGCAAGCTCACCTAGGTCCTCCAGTAGCGAGGTTAGAATAAGGGTACTAACTTTTTTCTGTCTATTTCAGTAGGGGAACCCTGCCCCCAAAAAGGGTAAAAGGGCACTACTGGGGGACCTAGTCAAGTGTTCTGGAGATCTGGAAGGCCATAATCAAACAGAATCCGTGGACTCCGCCACAGGGAAAAACGCTCCTAAGGTGTTGCTGTTTTTGGGCCCCGCCCTTCCCTTCGAAAAAAGAATGTTCGGGGGTGGAGATATGTGGAGAAGAAAGCCCAGTTCCGCTGGCGCCGTGCAACCGGATCAAGACCCCGCCTACGGGTGGATTCACCCTGCGACGGTTTCTTCCGAAAGCAAGCTGATGCTCAAGCACCTACAGCTTTTGCCCTTTTCCCCCTCTTATGAAGCTGGGTGACAGGCTTGGGCCAACCGACTCTTCGGTCAAATCGTGTTTTTGTGTTTGTTTGTTTTTTTGGGGGGTGGTAAAACGGCTCTGAACCGCTTTCTATGGCCCGACCAGCCCCCTTGTCCGCAGCCCGGCGGTCCGCGTCTCCTCGTTCTGTCGCCTCTTCCAGCCGCCGTCTGCAGCCAGATCCAGCTCCTGCGAAGACGCTTCCGGCCGCGGGATGCGCGGTCCATGTTTGACAGGGCGGTAGCTTCATTGGGTGAAAGTACCCACCCTCCCACTAACGTGGCACCTGACTGGGGCCCTACAAGAGGAACATGCTCTTCTAGGTACCCTCGCACAGGTGCCATGTTTGTTTGGCATGCGATTCCAAGAGCTGACAGGTGGGTGAATGAAGGATGGATTTCTTGTCAGCCATTACCTTCCTCTTCCTCATGTCACCTTCATTCACATCCTAAAGTCGTTCATTTTGGTTACATTCTGGATTGGACGGAAGGACAAGGAAGAATGGGATAGGCGTGATGTGGATAGGACGTGGCCCGCTATGACGAAGAGATGAGGAATGAAGCGGGGAGTGGGACTAAGGTGAGTCTCTTCTTCTCCCTTCTGTGGCTATTAATAAAGACTTTTGACCACAACTTCATTCGTAATCCATTCAAGCCTTTCCATAAAGACTCATATCCTGTTCTTGAAGATATGCCAACAATAAAAAAAACAAATTCTAAGATAAAAGAAAGAGACCACAAATAAAAGCATTATCATAAAAACAACTTACGACATCTCCCTCGATTTCCAGGATTATTTGTTACCTTTAGGATTCTCTCCGTCAATGATAGGGAGGAGACGGAGAGAAGGAAAGAACAAGCATTGGATTGAGGATCATTTTTCCTAATCAAGAGATTTCTACCGGAAAATCCTCAATCATATGCTGTGTCTATAGGTGAGTCTCTGTGAGCTTCTTTCTCTTTCTTGTTTCCTCGCTTTTTGGATTGCTTCGTCAACAGGAAAGATGGAAATATTATAAAGAGAAAGGGCATTAGGAAAGGAACGGATCTTATCTTATTGTCTCGTCACCGGAATTCTTCGTTAGGTGGCGTGCAAGGGATAGAAGTCCTTGAAAGCTAGGATTATCTGATGTATGACGGAGGAGAGTGACCGAGTTGGAGGGAGGGTACCCTTTTTGGTTTGGTCATCCCCTTTCCTCATACACTTCCACCCGTTCTGATCCTTCCGTTTGCGGCTCTGACTCTGCACGCCGGACGTGCGGACGCAAGTAGGGAGCTATCCCAAAAGCCAGGCATTCCCGGACCGAAACCTGGGATTCGCACCAATAACCCCAAAGGAACGGCACAAACTGTGAGGTGGCGACGTCCCGAGAGGTCGCATTCCAGTTTGCCCCTGGTTTCTTTAGCCCATGGCTTGCGCGCAATGCTCTGATCTCCCTGTAGGGGCCCTCTTCCGAACCCGAAGGAAAGCCGCAAGGCTTGACAAAGAAAGAAATCTGCGTGTCTTTTTTGAGGTACCTCTCCAAATGGTTTCCCTAGTGGCCTCCCGTACCCAACCAAACAATTGGGTAACCCAACCAAAGAAAGACCAGGAACCTATGGCTCGGGATTGTTTTTAACAGCTGCAGCTGGCGCCCAAAAACATCCCAGGTTATCAGCGTGCCAGCCCGAGGGGGCCGAAAAACGACTCGATCCCTTCAAGGAGAGTTTCTAGACTTACGGGTGCAATGGCACCTAAATGTAACCCTTTGGTGGTTTGGATTGGGGGTTTGGAGGTTTGGAGGTTTGTGGGTCAATGGAAAACCACCCACCCTCCAAACAACCTCTCCAAACGGCAATTTCTATTTGTCCAAGGGATGGCAACTCAGCGAACGCCACCCCTTGCGTTTGAAGCGCATTCGATCAGCGGATCCGAATCAGCGTGGCTGCTGAATTTGCCATGAAGCAGCAAGAACTGGCATGAATGACCCTTTCAACTGTGCCAATCTTGGAACAATCCACTGAGTTTTAATCTCAGCTTCGAAGCGATACCTTGGAGTCCCAAGAGTGAGACGCAATTAAGTCCATTCAATGGCTGCATGTAGGCAAATGGACATGAGGAAAATGGGTCGGCCCAGGGGGTCAGCCACTGAGGATGGTCCCAAAGTGGGGAGCAAACTCCTGCACCTACTCAACGTTTTCCCTTTTATCCCTTTGCCAGGTCCTTCTGTCTGCTGGTCTTGTCCTGCCCAGGTTTCGCTTTCGCCGCAAGCATGAGTCTGACTTAAGTGAACCTCACAAAGCGGAGCTATGGAACTTCTTCCATCAGGACCTCGCTAAACAAAACTGGACATAATTGGCTGTGGCTCGAAAAAGTGGTACCAAATTGGCACCCTGGTAAATGGAACCAAAGACTAAAACCCGCGGTTTGCCCCAGCTCTTTGATTTTGAGCCATACCCAATTGTTCTCAACATAGGGGACCGCGAACATCATACGTGTTCGTTTGGTCTCCGCACAAAACCACCACAAAAAAGGTTGCCACCGCCTGAAAAGAGCAATTGCCCAGTTTGGGGCCACGCGGCCGTGAGATCATGGCACACTGCTTGCTCCGTGCAATTAGCCGGCAATGGGAGGCAAGCTTCTCCCCAGGGTGAATCAAAACATATCTTGTTTGACATGGGTCTGAATGCTTGCTTTGACCAGCCACAAAAATGGCTCCCCATCAAGGGGTGACTTGGCCAGCAAAGCGTCCCGAAGAGATAAAACGACTAATGGCCTATTCACTAATGCGCAAGTGACCTGCACAAACATGGCAACTGTGCCTGCACAAACATGGCAACTGTGCCCGGGGAAAAAAAAAACACAAAAAAAACATGGCCACTGTTTTGGCAGCTTGGTCACAACATCCTAAGACTCCCACCAGCTCGCATCCATCATCTATCCGCTGCATCTCTCCCTGCGCTTTGGAAGCGAAGCGTGCGCCTGGTCCAAGACCTGCTGCAGCTTGTCCAAGAAGCTTTTGTGCTTCGGGCCTGCGGAGCGAACTCATAACTCCTCCGCTCTCGGCAAGCGGAGATCGAATGGGTCGAATGGGTGGCTCACCCGGCCACAAGACTTTGGAGCTCACGTTGGAACAGGTAATCAAAACCAAGAGCTTTGTGCCAACCAGGCGTTCCTGTTTTAGGGAACCCAGAAATTCATTGAACTGCCGGTTGCTTCAGCCCACAGGTTGTTTAAACGGGGCCCTGGAGTTCCAATGTCCCTTGCTTCTGACACATGCCATGGCTGTGGCCATCAGCCTTCCCCGAACCTCCATGGCCATGTGAGCTTTGGGGATTGGTTGACTGACTCCGTCGCCTAGCAGCCGTGAGCTCTCTCCGGAGTTCAGCGTGGACTCAAAGGTCCGTGGCCTCAAATCCGGGCGCTTGGGGTGTTTGGCGGCTCGAGCCTTTTTTCTCTGGGATCCGGGGAATTCAGCTATCTCTGGTTTTGAGGACTTTTGGCAGTAGCATCAAAGTGAAGTTCCAAAGAACCTGAAAAGCTTTTTGGTTGCGCTTTGACTAGTGGGGTTGTGCGCATTGGGAAGAAAAGCAAAACTCGTCTCTTGCTTTGAGGGTGCCTGCCCTTTTGGATTGTTGCCACAAAGGGCAACCAAAGCGAAACCCACCCATTTTGGGGCTCCCTCATTTAGGGACGACCCTTTACGGTGCCAGGAATCCTAACTTTAGGTGGACTTACCTGTGTTGCCCAAGAAGGTCGTCATCTATTTTCTCGAGTACCGTTGAACAGATGAAAAAGCAAAACATACTTCCAGTGGTTCACAAATTCCCTTTAAGACCAACAAGGAAACATAAGCAATATTCTGAAGCAAATGGAAGTAGTCCAAAAAAGGAGCTGCGCAAAATGCGAGTGGGAGCCTCTTCATTCAACAAACACACCCATAATTGTGAAATCACCCTGAAGTGCCTCCTGGGGGAAATTCAATCAAACATAGCTACACCCACCTACGGAAACCCTTCTTCAGGTCGCCACTGCTACTTTTAAGCCGCTATCTGGGCTCAGCTTTGACGCCCTGGCTGGCCAATCGCACGCGAGTCATGCGGCTAACATGGCCTGATCCACAATTGAACCACTAAGAGCTGCAACAATATCAATATAAATTTCTTATTAGGGTAGTTCTGATCAACCTCAACTACAACATGGTGGTTGCACCAAGTCGGCAAGCTGATCAAAGCGATGGCATGCGGGATGGGCTGTTGGGCTGCCTGCAATACAAACAAGTTGTGAAGGCTGCTGCCAGCGCCTTGCCATAAAGCGGGCGCCACCTTCCATTGCTCGAGGAGCACGCTGCAATATTCAGCAAACAGCCAAGCACCCATCCAAACCAGAGCAAGAGCCAACTGTCTGAAGGCTTTCCTAGAGCTCAGCTCCCTCGCAAACACTTCAAAATGATTGATACATATTCGTTTGGGTTCACTCAAAGAGTCAAAGAACCCGGGAATGGCAGGCGATACTGATTGATCCTTCAAAATTGGATATGCAAGTTCCCCCGAAACAACACATGATAAAGCAAGGCGTTATCAGCTATATAGAGATAACTCTTGGGAGACTGCCGCTTTTTTCCTCTCTTCTTTTTCCGGGGCTCTCATTTGTGAAAAAAGGCAGGCCCGGACTCGGGTATCTGAGCTGCAGGCAGTCGCGGAGTCCCATGCCTGAAGCTGTGTGTCGCTCCCCTTTTCGGGGTTGACACGTCCTTCCGATCCAGTGAATTCGCGAAAATGGGTTCAAACAGGGATCCTTACATTGTACATTGCAACTTGTCAATGGTGGTTTCCCTTTATTTTGGTGTTGAAAAAGCAATATGTTTCAAATGGTTGCAAACTGGAGATCTTTTAAGGAGCCCTGTCAAACCAAGCTGGTTCTCTAGACTGTGCATTGCACACTTGTCCAGTCACCCTGGTAGAAAACAGAGCCCTTTTTGGATTCACCACCTTTGCGGGCGTGTCTTTTTTTGGGAAAGAACAACCCAAATTGGTGGTGTTCCTTTTGGTTTCCCATTAAACCCACAAAAAAGGGGCGTTCCCAAAAGCAGACCAACCGGATTGGAGAGTGCCACTGAACAACGAAGACACTTGCAAGCACTGCCAGGGACATACTGCATGCATCTCTTTAAAGCACCCTGCTGACCAGCTTCGGACCTTTGCAAATCCAGCTGTCCCAAGCATAACCCCCAACCATCCCACTTGCCTAGTGACCCTTGTTGAAAGAGGAAAGCGGAATTTCGGGAGGGCAACATTTGGAGGCAAACCCATCAAACAAAACAAAAAGGGAGAACATACGTCATTGAACAATCGACAACTGGAACTAGCTGACTGGCTTGACCTGTTTCTAAATATTCACTTGGCCAAAGAGCGTCGGCCGCAAAAGGATGGGCTCTTGGGGCTATAGAAGATGCCATGAGAGCCGACCATGTCCAGTGCCTGGCGGAAATTTCGTGGGGAACCCACCAAACATGAGAGGAATACACTGCACCTCAAGCATGATGCGTTTCCCTTTGGCCTTTCTCCAAAACCTCACAAAGACTAACCCAACTGTGTCATGGTGAACTATCGCTAAATCCTGTCTTCAAATAGGGCTCCCCCAAAATTTGGTTGGTTTCCTATTGGCTTCCCTTTAAAGCCACTCCAAAGCGGGGTCCCTTCAACCAACGGCACGCCCATCCGAACTCCGAGCGCTCGGCCAGCGCCGTGCCGACTGAGGCCTAGTGGCGAACGGGCGGGGAATGGAGGCGCAAAGTTCTCCCGTTGCAACACAAAACTGCCATTTGCTTAAGCCCCCTGGAAAACATGAAAATATGTCCAGTAGTGATAGATTCCCTTTAAAACCAACAGGAGAAAATAACAAATAGTCTTAAGCAAATGGAAGAACAAGGCTCACCACAAAGATTCCGCACTTCCGGATGGCCCAAACAAAGTCCACACTTTTCCTTACAACCAAATGGTTAATTCCCAATTCTTTTCAACCACCGTATTTTGCAATAACCCGCTGTTTTCCCTGGGGAATTCTTTGCAATAACCCGCTGCTTTCCCTGGGGAATTGATGCCTGAAAAGAATGGGGAGCTTCCCGTGGAAAAACAGGCTCACCGCAAAGATTCCTCTGAAAATGGTTTTTAGGCTTCATGACGCATCCTGCAGCTGCGAAACACCCTGTGCTGGCAAAGCTCAGATCCAGAATTTCCGGGGAACATGTAGCGTCCGACTGGTGCAATATGATTCCTAGACGTCCATCAGGTGAAACCAAGGAGCTTTAGCAAGGTTGGCATCATTCTTGCATATGCTGACTTTGCCCGATGCACTTCCTGCCCAAAAAGTCACGTGCACCGATCCCCACGGCAACCCTAAGCTTGCAAGACTGGCTTGAAGACACCCCAAACACAAGACTTCTAAGAAGCCTAATGGGCCAGCCGCAGCATAGGCATGAGCGAGGTTTCCAGCTGGTTACCTTGGAGGTCCATTCTCCGAGACTCCGAGACCCTGAGGCTATCAATGAGACTTGTGACCAACTTGCAGCGGACATGAAGCCATGCGCGTGGTATGAACATCAGAGATGATCATCCAGAGTTGAAGCATGCTTACACCAAAATATGCCAACTCCAGTTGGCATTGACGAAAACTCGCGAGCTAACTTTCAAGTCCACACCTGTTGAGTTTTTGTTTCACCACATGTGCAACGGATAATGCAAATTGCCACTTTCCTCTCTGGGTAGCCCTGGGAACAATTAAAGGACATTGCTTTGGCTCCGACCAGCTGCGCAACTGCAAAGCTGAAGCTTGCTTTGGCTCGGGCGGACCTCCAGTGGCCCCTTTGGGGGTTGGGGAGGGGGGAACCACTCTTTGGTGTTTGTTGCAGCGATGAAGCGAGAGCCACCACAGAAAAAGGGGGGGCAAATGGCAAAGCCAAGTTGCGCCGGTTATCTTGGTCTGGGTGATTGCTCTGCCTGGGCGCTGGCATTTTTCCCTGGGGCCCACGCCTGCCGCCGGGTCCGCCGGGTCCTGCGCTCCTGAAAGCGTCGTGCAAGCGAGGATGGGAATGGGAGGCCTCGAAAGGAGTCGAATCAAGTGGGGCCTCCATGGAGAGAGGGGGGGGGTTGGGTGGGGTGGGGTTGGGTGGGGTGGGGTGGGGTGGGGTAGAGTGGGGTGGGGTGGAGTGAGGTGGAGTGGGGTGGGGTGGGGTGGGGTGGGTGGGTGAGTGTGTGGGTGAGTGTGTGGGTGTGTGTGTGTGTGGGTCTGTCAAAGTTAGGCCCGAAAAAACAACAACACCAATGCCAACGCTTGAAGTAGCCGCTCTCAAGACCAATGGAGATCCCAACCTACTGCTGATGCTTCTGGCTGATTTCGATTTCCCCCCTCTTTCCTTTGAAAGGTGTTTTGAGCCACGTGCTCACAACCCGGGGATTGGTGAACGTTAGTAAGGCATACCCCCAACCAAAAAAATAGCTGCGGATATCCGCCTTCTTAATTCTTCACATGGTTCTGGGTAGACAATTTGAATACCTGGTTTTGATTTTGACTCGGTTAAGGGTAAGGTGAAACTCCAACGCCATGCAGTCTTTGCCCATCCGGCTGAAGCAAAAACTGGTAGGGTTGGAGAAATCTCGGCAAACCAAACAGAAAAAAACAGGAATACAGCGGTGAATGTGATTGGCACAGATCCAGCCATTTTGGTTGAGTCACCTAACGTAAAGGGAATGCCATTTGGGCCTGTGCTGCCTGTTTCAAGGGGTATCAAACCCAGAAACTCAGAAGGGTGCTTTCCTTTCAGCCGCTTCCGGGTCAGGGCGAACGGCGAGCCCTAAGGCCAAGCATGGTTAGATATGCATTGACTTGTCCTCAGTGTGCGGGGTAGTTTCTACTAGCCCGCAGGTGCACACTGTTATAGGTGCCCTTTCTCTCCCCTTTTTTGGTTGGGAGGGTTCCCGTACTAAAATAGACTACAGAAAAAGGGTTCCCTTATTCGAACCTGTCTACTGGAGGCGTAAGGCACCAAGGTCCCAACACCCAACGAACACCAAGTTGGGGTGGCCAACAAAAACTGGGCTTCGAAAGGTGATCCTTCTGAGAGAACTTCCCAACATTACTTGGGCTGGGGGTTCCCTTACCGCCATAAAATGGCCATAGGTCAAAAGCCCGTAAACCAAAAACAAAAAAATGGGTCGTGAATTCACCTACCCCAAAATGGTACCATTGGTTTTGACAACCACAGCCAGATGAAAATTATGATTTTCACTTGAGCGGACCCGGAGAAAAAACAGAAAACGTTCCCCTCTTGGGCAGGGCAGTCCTGGGTCTGGACGGGCGCTCTCGAGGTTCGGAAGGCTCTCGCGGCCCCTTCGGAGCGCCTTACGTGCCCGGGTCGCTCGGGTGAGGGGAGGCTGAAAAAAGGTGACCCGCGGACAAGAAGTCGCGCCAACGAAAGCCCGAACCCTTCCTGTTTGCACGAAAACCCAGGCTTTGGCTTCCTTTTTTTCTTCTTCGTTTTTTTCTCAGAGAAATGAACAGCCTCCCTTGGAAGGGTTTCTACACTACCAGGAAAAGGGCTTACTTGCGTCAGAGGAAACACATGGGCCCAAACAGTTTCACCGAAGCCCGAAGCGTCGTCCGGAGGAGCGTCTTTAAGCACGCAGCCGACCCGCCATGCACTCCAACGATCATGAAGTGAGATATGACTGGTTTCCCCAAAAGGACACTGGGACATTGGGATGGTCCCCTGATGATTCGTGATGTTTGGCTTTTGCACATTTGGGTCATCCCCCCAATTTTCCTTCCAAATCAACAGTAGGCTATCCACAATAGTGTCAGCGAACCTGTTACAATAAATAACACATAAACAGATCAATGAACATTCAGATATGAATGCATGCTATTACCAATGTACAAATAAAGGCAAAGCCATAGTATGCCATACACATATACATATTACATTATATAACAAAAAGACATAGACATACACATGGTTGCGGAGTTTTCTTCATTCAAGGCTGTTGCCTTGGCGAACCACCCCTTGGCAACAATCGCAAAACAGAAAAACAAACACTTCGCGGACCGACCAGCAATGGTTTCCGCAAGTCTTGCTGGACATATGTACAACATATTCCCTTCCGCAAAAAAGAAAAACATCTGAAAATTAGATACACGGTCCATCCTTTGGGGTTGCCCCATGAAGAGATATGGGTTGTTAAGTTAAGCACCCAGAAAACCGACTGACCCGAATGCAGACAAAGGTGTGTCTAGACAATCCGCCCACCAACACACATACGCACAGTGCGCAAACCTCTGAGGATTTTCCCCTGTATACTCACTTCCTGAGTGGATTGGCCAGGAAAGGTCTAAACTTCTTGTATGCCACTGAAATGGTCCTCCCAAAATAGGACAAGTTGGCAACACAGGTCTTAGAACTGATGTTAAACACTACCCCCCCACCCCCCCAAAAAACACACACACACACACACACACACACACACACACACACACACACACACACACACACACACACACACACACACACACACACACACACACACACACACACACACACACACACACACACACACACACACACACACACACACACACACACACACACACACACACACACACACACACACACACACACACACACACACACACACACACACACACACACACACACACACACACACACACACACACACACTCCAGGTGCATTGATCGACTTAAAGCTCCAAGGCTTCCGGCGGGTCGCCAGCACTTCTTCGTTGCCTAAGCAGGGCAATCTGCTTCATTCGCCCCCAGCCTTCAGTGGCAACGGGAAAGAACTGGTCTGATTTGAAAGGGAGCCACCCCCAAAAAAGAAGAAGGATAGCAACGGAGGTTTGGAACATAGAAAGGGACCCATATGGATAGTTCCGATAGTGCCTTTTTGGGTTGTAAGGGGAACCAAAAGCACCCTGAAAACCATCGGTAGAGGAACTCTCAGCATGGTTGATGGACATTAACCTCGTCGTGTTTCTCTATGCATTTTGTCCACTACATCCTTCCCAAGAAAGATGAATGCCCACGAATCCTCCACAATCTCCCGGAGGGGTGGCTAGGGGAAGGTCCCATGTAAGATTCCACGGACCGAGCTTCCCGGTCCTTCATCAGCCTTGCTTTGCGATTCCTTACCAGCCACTCAGGAGTCACCTGTAGGGAGGTCTTTCTTCCGAAACAGCCCCTGAAGATTGGGATGCTTGGGTACCACTTCAGCCTGTCGATGGGATGGATCTGCTCAAGTGTGCCGGAGATGCGATATTTCGGACCTGCTTTTTGGACATGGGTGACCAGGCACAAGCGGCAAAAGACTCTGGAACCTTGACAGGGGACCCATCTTGGAGTTGTTGTTGGACCTCTCGGAAACGCCCCTGTGTCCGCGAATGGTTGCTGCTCGTCCCTTCAATGGGGCCAATGTGGAATCATTTGTACTAGCTCCCACGTGTAACGCTGGTCTTCAAATTGGGTATCCTCTTTGGGTGGCGAATGGTTTCTTGCAACTCCACTGAAAGGTCACCAGGTGCTGACGTACCCAGCTGATTAGATCTCGTTTGCCAAAAGACGCCTGTAAACTCCGAGCATGTTCACCGAGCAAACGCGCATGTCGCCAAAAAGCCCCGCCCAACAAATCGCACCATCCGCGCATGTCGCAACCCAACCTTTCCAACCCTCGGTTGCTTTCTGCTCCCCTGCTAAAAATGAATAACCTTTAGTGGTTTAATAAGGACAACCCATTAGTTGGCAAAAAGGTTTTCAGTCCTAACATCCCTTGGCAAAATGCACCAAAGAACCTGTTGTCTCAGCCAGCGAATTCCTGATACCTGAGCTGACTTTTCCGTATTGAGAGTGTCTTCAGCCAGTGAACTTGCCTGGAATTCGGACCCCAGCAAAATATATATTTCTTTTTGGCCTGGTTAGTGAAAAACAAAGGGAACACCAAAAAAGCAAAAAAAAAGAAAGAAAAGGGGAACTAATTCTGGGGAAGTGAAGCTGGTTGGTCGCCCTGCTGCAGCTTCTCAGGTTTTTTTGGGTGGGGATTGGTTCCGTCTGCGACTCGAGCGAGTCGGCGAGGCCCTGGCCTACCAACGGGCCAAAGGGGAAGGGCTTCGACATCCTCAGTGATCTGTGCGAAGATATCCCCGCTGCCTTAAGGGGAAGGGGGGTAGGGGGTCTCCAATTTTCGTTTATCTAGTCTTCCCCATAAAAGGGAAAATGGGTTGCCACAAATGGAGATCTCCAGAAATCACCCCTCTCCCCCAATTCCATTTTTGAGGGGGTGGGGATGCGAAGATCTTTGGACAGAGACTCACGTCCTTCCGAAATGGATTGGCCAAACAAGTCACCGAACTTCTAGGGGTTGATTCCTCTTCCAATCTTGTTAACCATCCTTCTTTTCAAAAACCGGATCTGTTTCCCAACTGGGTTTTGATGGCTTCCTGAAAAGAAGGATCCCTGGAAAGAATGGAAATGGAAGGCACCCCTGAAGAACTGTTTGTGCAAGCCACTAAAATGGTCCAAGCCCACAAGGTGACTAGTCCAGCAACTCCAGGCACTCCGGGAGTGAGGAGACAAAACGTCCGGGGCACCCAAGGTTCGTCAATTACTTCTGCTTGGATCAAACCCTGGCGACAATCGGATTCTCCCAGGCATTGCCTCCACATGTCTCGACTATTGTCCACTACTACCACTAGTCTAGCGGTACCTTCCCCATCGTCACCTTCCCCATCCTTCTTTTCAGGAAACCATCAAAAGCCCAGAAGAAACAGCTGGTTGTTGAAAAGAACGATGGTTGAAACGAATGGAAGATGAATGAATCAACCCCTAGAACTAGCGGGAGGGCTGGCAGAATGTCATTCCCATCTGCAAGGACCTCAGGAATGCTGTCTCAAGGCGCCACTCTGTGCCAAGGCCCCAGCTTGAGACGCCTATGCTTCAATTCCCATGGCTGGGTGATGCGTGCAATGAGCTGTGAGATGTGGGTTCATCTAACTCCCGACATGGCTTGTTTTGCTGCCCAGCAGGGAATGAGGGAATGACCCTGATACACCATCCCATTGTGGTTTCCTTTGAGGGAATCCCTGGGTGCATTCCCACATTCCCTACTGAGCACCAGCAAGTTGCGCCCAAAGATCTGTAACGTCGGCATGCTTTGCCCACTCTGCCTGCGCCCTTTGGGCCCAATCAGCCTACAATGGCTCGGCAGCCATGAGCTGCCACCAAAAAGCTGCGCCGACTCATGAGGGCAAGCACCCACGAAGAGCGACAAGCACCGAGCTCAAGGCCACACAAAGGCCAAAATCCCAGGTTTCAAACAAGCACATAGCGTCCCATGAATAATTGTAATCATGACTTAAATCGGCTTTCATGTCCTCACAACCCCTAGTCTAATTATTCAGGGCTTTTGTAGTAGGCAGAGGCCTCCACATGGAATCTGTAAAACCTGGCATCAGTTGGAAGAAGCATCTTGGCTGGAATTAGGACCCCAGCAAAACATGTTTTTTTTCCTGGCAAGAGGAAAACAAATTGGACCCCAAAAAAGCAAACATTTAAAGAGGGGAATTAATTCTGGGGAAGGCATGTTCTTCGTAGCCATCCGCCAGAACTCGGAAGGAAGCCAAGAAGCACATGGATGTTGCTTAGGGACCCAACCCAGGCGGGTTTAAAACAATTCCAAGGTTCTTTGAGATTGAGACAGAGCCATACATATCCAACATTGCGATCAGAAACCCGTAAGGACCACCCAAATCTACATGCTTAATTCTCGTTTCTGGGACATGACATGGATCAACATGGCAACACCGAATGGTCAAAAGGTCGGCTTTGGGCAAGTGAGCAGTACCGCTGATCACGCTCTCCCAAGTCAGTCTGCGGCTTATCTTTTTCCCACTGCGCGTCCGAAGACCCAACAACTAAAACCCGTCCCTCTCAGGATGTATTGCTGGAACAGCATTGGGCCATTCTTGCGCGCTGTGATGTGAACATCGGGCGGTTGACTTAGTAGTGAACAACTATGAACGTAGAGAATATCGAAAAGTAGTTCTCTCTGAACAAAGCTAGGATTTGCTGATTGCTCACAATAGAAGGTTGGCTACTCTACATGCATGATCCCTCTTGGGAAATCATTGCAAATCACACTTGATCCTTTCACAAGGAGGGAGCAAGAACACGAGCAAGCGCCAACTATGGGTACCCCAACCGGCCTGGACAAATTGATTCGTTACCAACATGTGTATAATCATTTTCTGAGCACTCTTGAAAGTTCGTGCCCCTTTACGCCCCCCTACAAATAATGAACAACATATCTCTCCAATGCTAAAATGGTTGATGGGGATTCCCCCTTCTGTGGGGAAACTGAGGGAAATTGTGGCCGCAACCACGCAGACCCCCCACTCTGTTCACAGGCACCACGGAGACTTGCTGACATGGAATTGCGGCGCTGGAGGTGCATCCAGCACGGGACATGTGGCATGTAAATGTATCCGAGGAAGCCACCAAGCATTTGCTTCCTCCTGGCGTCATTTTAACATCACCCAAAAGGGCTTTCCAAAATCAGCCAACAGCCGTGCGGCAGCACACAGAAACATGCCACACTCTGTCTGCAAGAAATTTGCACCCTGCCCGGTGTTTGCCCTGTTGCAACATCTCTTGCGACTTCTTGCACGATGCCCCTACCCAAATCGCCGTGACTCTTCTTTGGAAACAGCTTCAGATTCTCAGGTCAGATTTTGCAACACGGGCAAAGTAGAAATGATCGCAGCCGCTCGTAGGCTCTTGTCGAGTGAGCCCCTTTCAGGAGGCCGTCCAAAGGAGCTGATTGCGTCATGGAAGCTCACGGACCGAGTGGATGGCCGCAAAAGGTCCAAACTTCGTACTATACAAAATGCTCCCACAAAGTATAGAGTCCATGACCTCAGGGCCCCTGGACGATGTTGTGCAACTGGGTCCCAAAAGTGCGTTCCTCAGAAATACCCTCGAAATGGTTGTTCGGTGTTTTGAAGGGAAGCCGCCCTCACCTGAAAAAGAAAACACCTTTTCAGATGTTCATTTTAATGGACCCAGCTAAAACCGCCTCTACAACTTGGCAGTTCTCAAAGTTCAGCAGCAGCTTGATCACCGCCTTGCGCCGACCACGCCAGCGTGACTTCAGGGGCCGTTGCCCCAAGAAATTTGCGGTTCTCAACGTCACCCAACAGGCAGTTTCAAAGAGCAGAACCAACCAGCAACAGCTTCACTAACCCAGACGCCAATACCACTAATTCAATTATGGCAGGAGTTCAAGGAAGTCTGCATGCAAAAACAAATCTTCCTGTCAACCTCTGAAGCCGTTCAAGGACAAACCCCTGCCACTCTGTGCAGGCTTGAAGGTCGACGGCTTCTGGGATGGAACACTAACAGGAACATAATGTTAACCCCGGATTAATAAACCCCTGGTTGATTAATAGGGGGGTGTCCCCTTTTAGTGGGGATTCATCACTTTTGGAGGGAACACCCCCCTAATAGTGGGACGGGTTTATTAATCCTGGGTCAACATTAGGAATATCACAAGTGAACAGAACACCAATGACAACCACACAGCAGGCCCACGTCCTACCTACCGTTCTTGTTGGTGTGCTTGCATGTGCACGCACATGTGTGTGCGTGCGCGCATGTCCATTTCTACGCATCTGGTGTCTGCTGGTCTGTGTGTCCGTGCGTCTCTCTCTCTCTCTCTCTCTCGCTCTCTGTCCTGCTCTCCCCCCCGCTCTCTCCGCGTCCGTGTCTGTCGGTGTCTGTGTGTGTGTGTGTGTGTGTCTGTGTCTGCGTGGGCCTCTGTGTGTGTGTGTGAGCGTCAGTATGTGTTAGTCGGTGTCTGTGTGCGCGCGTCCGTAGGGGTGTGCGTGCTTGCAAGTACGTGTGTCTGCGCGCGCGCGCGCTCGGGTGTGTGTGTGTGTGTGTGTGTGTGCGTGTGTTTGTGTGTTTGTGTGTTTGTGTGTTTGTGTGTTTGTGTCTGTGTCTGTGTCTGCGTCTGTGTCTGTGTCTGTGTCTGTGTGTCTGTATCTGTGTCTGTGTGTCTGTGTCTGTGTCTGTGTCTGTGTCTCTGTGTGTGTGTGTTTGTGTGTGTTTGTGTGTTTGTGTGTTTGTGTGTTTGTGTGTTTGTGTGCTTGTGTGCTTGTGTGCTTGTGTGTTTGTGTGTTTGTGTGTTTGTGTGTTTGTGTGTTTGTGTGTTTGTGTGTTTGTGTGTTTGTGTGTTTGTGTGTTTGTGTGTTTGTGTGTTTGTGTGTGTGTGCTTGTGTTTGTGTTTGTGTTTGTGTTTGTGTGTGCTGGTGTGCTTGTGTGTGTGTGTTTGTGTGCTTGTGTGCTTGTGTGTTTGTGTGTTTGTGTGTTTGTGTGTTTGTATGCTTGTGTGCTTGTGTGTTTGTGTGTTTGTGTGTGTGTGTGTGTGCGTGTGTGCGAGTGAGTCAGTGAGTGTGTGGGTGTGGGTGTGTGTGTGTGCAGTGTGTGCCGTGTGTGAGTGTGTGTTTCTGTTTTTTCTGCTTTTCCCTGTTTGTGTGTTTCGTCGGGGTGTGTGTGTGTGTGTGTGTGTGTTTGTTTCGTAGGGGTGTGTGTGTGTGTGTGTGTGTGTCTGTCTGTCTGTCTGTCTGTCTGTCTGTCTGTCTGTCTGTCTGTCTGTCTGTCTGTCTGTCTGTCTGTCTGTCTGTCTGTCTGTCTGTCTGTCTGTCTGTCTGTCTGTCTGTCTGTCTGTCTGTCTGTCTGTCTGTCTGTCTGTCTGTCTGTCTGTCTGTCTGTCTGTCTGTCTGTCTGTCTGTGTGTGTGTTTGGGATTTTTCTGCATTTGTGTGTGTGTATCTGCGCGTCTGTGTGTCTCTGTGTTTGCGTATCTACGTGCTTTGGCGTGCTCGTGTTTGTTTGTTTGTTGGCTTGCTCGTTCGTTTGTTGTTTGTTCGCCAGATAGCTGAAAGCTAGAGGGGTTCTAACTTCTAATAAGAGGGACCGTGATTTGCAAGATTGACGGCTGGTTGCTATGGGGCGTGCAGTTGGGGTGATGGTGCAGATGCTGTTCGGGGTCCTGCTTGGGGAGCTGTTTGTGGTGCTAGTGATGGTGCGGGCGCATTTTTGCGAGATAGACCAGGGCGCTAGGGGGCAGGCAGGTGACCGTACGGGCGCAGTTTTGCAAGATTGTCCGTAGGATGCTTTAGGGCATGCAGTTTGGGGTGCTTTTGCTGGTGCTGTGTTTGGAGTGCTGGTGACGATGCGGCGCGCATTCTTACGAGTTGACGGCAGGGTGCGGGAGGGTGCTGTTTCGGGGTCCTGTTTGGGGTGCTGGCGCACGTGCATTTTTGCGACATTGACGGCAGGGTGCGGGAGGCTGGTGCAGGTGCTGTTTTGGGGTGCGGCGTTTTTGCAAGATTGACGGCAGGGTGCTTGGGGGCGTGCAGTTTGGGGTGCTGGAGCAGGTGCTGCTTGGGGTGCTGTTTGGGGTGCTGTTGGAGGAGTGTTAGCATTGTTGGCGAGATTGACGGCCGTGTGCTCTGCGGGGTGCTGCTGTTTGCTGCGCTCTTCGGGGGCTGGCGTGCAATCATGCGCTTGTTTTTCGCTATCTGGGTCGAAGCTGGTGTAACGTGATTGTTTGTGTGTGCGCTTGTTGCGAGAATCAAGGCCATGTAGCAGAACTTTGGTTAAGGCATGTCAAACGAGGATTTGCCAACAACCCGACATCACCTAACCCATCTTTCTGGTAGTGCCGAATTAGCACCCTCAGCCTGCTGATTCAACTAGGGGATGTTCAAACATTTGTCGCTCATGAAGCCACAAAATCGACGCAGTAACTACAGGTTGAAGTTCGGTTTTGGACGAATATGAGCGATTTAGAATTGTGCGGACTAGAAGGGACCAACACAACTTGCAACTTGTGCTGGTTTTCAACCTTGATTTATCTCATGCTTCCCACGGCTATAGCAGCTATATGATGACTGGCATGGCATGGTGTTCTCCCATGTGCGTTGTCGGCGCCTAAAAACGGCTCATCAGTCAGAAATGTGTTCCCGCAAATCCTGAGGGGAAAACACATCTTTGGCACACTGAGAGTATTGCGTCCATGTGCAACGCACCAAGTTTCAAGCTTTGACGAAGCTTGATTTGAGATTTGACCATGTACGTGACCCAACTAGTAAAGATCAAAGGAACAAGTGTGAACCTTTGTCTGAATTTCACATTTCTCAGAGGGGGTCTCACCAAGAAAGGGGAAAACGTGTACGGAAGAGGTGCAAGTCTACCCAGTTACTTCACTGCATTTTTTCGCTCGAAAACTTCGGGCTGCGTGCACCTCAGCGCAGAAGGTTTAGGGGGTGGTTGCCTAAAGCTCAGTTGAACTCAGTTGCCCAAACAGCTTACCAAATCTGCCATGAATCAAATTGTTTACCAAAAGGGAAAGACCAAAGATCGAAAGGGCGGGTTTTGGGCCACTGAGTCATAGTTGGCTTGGATTCGGATTGGTGGCTTGGAGGGGCCCAGGGGTTCAAGACCTGGAAACACACCAAGCATTTTCTATGATTTGGAATGCCCAAAGATGCCAGAACTCTCAGGGTTGATTCCTTGTCCATTCTTTCCAACTATTGTTTTTCAAAAGCCGGATCTGTTTCCCAACTGTGTTTTTCATGGTTTCCTGAAAATATTTTTCGGATCCCTGGGTTCAGAACGGAACTGCAAGCTACCCCTAGAAAGAACAGGCGCCCTCACGCGCCTGTCACCGCATTGACCTTCTGCACGTAACGGTCGTGTGCCACACGCCCGGCCACTGCCTCAGCTTTGAACTCCGTCTTTCACTGACATGGACACTGTGCGCTCACCAAATCTTGGAGGTGCCTGGGCCCAGTCACTTCTGTCAGTTGCAACCTTTTAGTGGCAGCGAGCCAAAATGAAACCAGACAGTGGTAAAGTCTTTACAAAACAAAGCCAAAGGGACCCCATTGCTCCATTTTTTGGGTTCCCTCACTTGAGCCAGGGCCAAAGCCTGCTATCACAGGCGTCCACCGCATGTATATGCAAATACTTGAAAGGACAGATATCTGCACTGCACCTGTTCTTGGTTGACGTTGGAAGGGGAGCAAAATTCAAATTTTAGCAGTGAAGTCAGTGAAGTGGTTGGATTTGCACTTAAAACCACAATAGGCAAACATGTAAAATGTTTCCCAACAACTTGGTTGCTGTTGACCCCCCTGCAAAAAGTTGTTCACTTTTTGGGTCCCGGTTTAGTGGGAAACACCGTTAAATTTCAACCAACAAGTTAAAGTCTAAAGATCCGCTACCCAGCAGTCAAGACAACCATGTGTTTATGCTTGGGCTTGTCTCGCCACAGCTGCACTCCTAGGTCCTTCAGTAGAGAGGGTATAAATAAGTTGGTGCCAACTTTTTTCGGTGAGAAAGGGCACTGCTGGGACCTTCACTCGTGTTCACCGCCCATTTGGGACAGCCCAGGGCTGCTGCAGTGACCGTGGCCGTTCCACCCGCTAGCGCCAGCGTGCCCACCACCGGCAAGCCGACCCTCAGTTGTTCAATGTTTTTTTTGGGGAAGACCATTTTGATCCATTTTGAGTGGCGCAGCCACCCCCCCGCCCAAAAAAAAAACACAAGGAACAAGGGTGCCATTTTCAGCGGGGCCACCCCCCAAAAAAAAAACAAGGAAAAAGGGTGCCATTTTGAGCGGGGCAGCCACCAAAAAAAAACAAGGAAAAAGGGTGCCATTTTGAGTGGGGCCACCCCCGCAAAACAAAAAACACAAAAACACAAGGACAAATAATTGGTGCCATTTTGAGTGGGGCCACCCCAAAAAAAGGGGACAAAGAACTGGCGCCACTGAACTGAGGACCCTAACGCGGGCCGATGGGCTTGGGAACTGTTCGGGTGAGGCCTTTTACCACTTTTTGTTGGTCATACGGGCATAAATGTCCAAACCCACCCCAATTTTCGTTTGCATACGGCCAAAATGCTGCAACTACGGGATTTGACCAACCGAAAAGTTGTAAAACATTGTAAAACGCCTCAGCAGGTACTGAATGAAAGGGCACCCCTGGACAGAACAAAGGAATCGCCAAGAGCCCCTAAGCGGTTCAAGCATCGAGCGACTTTCAGAAGCACGTGGACAAAAAACATGGACCCCCGGTAAAAGCCAGGGGCGATGGGAAAGAAAGGACGCGCTCTTTCTCGGTTTCAAAGGGAAGCCCAGAATCCCAACCAATTGATCCATGGGTTGACCAAACTGGAACTGATCAAGTCGATACAACCAACTTTCTAGTGCTACCTTCCATGTCCATTCTTTCCAAGGATCCTTCTTTCTAGAAAACCTCCAAAACCCGCGGGAAAACGGATCCGGTTTTTGGAAAGAACGATGGTTGAAAAGAATCGAAAAGGAATCAAGCCCTAGAAACTAATCCTTCACCAAGTGTTCATCTAACCACGATTGGGAAAACCAGGTCCTCGTTGCTGCGGCGCACTTTGTCTTTGCCCCTCTCGGCCTTCACGCCAAGCCCTCTTCTTTGCTAGGTCCTCCAGTAGAGAGGAGAGAATACGGGTACCAGCTTGCTTTCTGTAAGCAAGCAAGCAAGCAAGCAAGCAAGCAAGCAAGCAAGCAAGCAAGCAAGCAAGCAAGCAAGCAAGCAAGCAAGCAAGCAAGCAAGCAAGCAAGCAAGCAAGCAAGCAAGCAAGCAAGCAAGCAAGCAAGCAAGCAAGCAAGCAAGCAACTACATCAATACATATGTCAACATGAAATGAAACGAACCACATAAAAAGAAGCGGACTAAATAAATAGAATAAACACAAACCAAATGCCAATAAGCAAGCACATAAACAAATGAATGCAACCATTCACACACACACAGATATGTGTATATATATATATACATAGAAACCACACAATAACAGAAATGAACAAACAACAAAGTAAACAAACAAAAATAGCACATATGTAAACCTAGAATAATGACTAGCTAACAAAATAAATCAACAAAATAAATCAATAAAATAAATCAATAAATACATAAGCACATGAATAATTAAATCAACGAGCCATAAAGCACACGTATCACCTAAATAAACAACACATATGTAAAACAAATGGATGTTTCAACAAACGAGCAAATAGATGTATGAACAAGCATAATGCACACACATACATAACCAACATTAAACAAACATAATAAATGCACAAAGCAAGTAACTACATGCGTGCACAAATAAATAAATAAGCAAATACATAAACAATACATACATAAACGCACATGCATAAGTGAACAAATCAAATAATTACATAAGCACAATTAAACAAATATAATCAAACAACATACAACGTAGAACAAACAAACACACACACACAAACAACGGAAACATGAATGAATGAATAAATGAATGAATGAATGAATGAATGAATGAATGAATGAAGAAATGAATGCATGAACAAATTAATGAATGAATGAATGGATGGAATGAATGAATGAATGGATCGATGGATGGAATGGAATGGAATGGAATGGAATGGAATGGAATGGATTGGAATGGGATGGGATGGGATGGGATGGGATGGGATGGGATGCGATGCGATGCGATGCGATGGGATGGGAATGAATGAATGAATGAATGAATGAATGAATGAATGAATGAATGAATGAATGAATGAATGAATGAATGAATGAATGAATGACTGAATGAATGAATGAATGAATGAATGAATGAATGAAAACATGAATTGATGGATGGATGGAACGGAACGGAGCGGAACGGAACGGAACGGAACGGAGCAGAGCGGAACGGAACGGAGCGGAGCGGAACGGATGAATGAATGAATGAAATGAAATGGAATGGAATGGAATGAATGAATGCATGCATGCATGAATGAATGAAAAGAAATGACATGAAATGTAATGGCATGACATGACATGACATAACATGCAATGAAATGAATGACATGAATGAATGGAATGAACTGATATGACATGAAATGAAATGACATGAAGTGACATGAAATGAAATGAAATGAACAAATGCATGAAATGAATGAATGAAGGAAGGAATGAATGAATCAATCAATGAATGAATGAATGAATGAATGAATGGAATGGAATGGAATGGAATGGAATGGAATGGGATGGGATGGAATGGAATGGAATGGAATGGAATGGAATGGAATGGAATGAACATGAAATGAAATGAAATGAAATGAACTGAACTGAAATGAAATGAATATATGAATGGAATGGAATGGAATGGAATGGAATGGAATGGAATGGAATAAAATGACATGACATGAAATGACATGACATGAAATGAATGAATGAGCCCACGGACAAACACAAATGAATGTCAATGCCCCCCCCCCTCCCGCCCACAAATGGTCACAGTCAGGGACTGTTCCACCCCACGCCTTTTGTACTGTGGCTAGGTTGTGGTTTTGAGTGGGTTTAGGGTTGGCTTGGGGTGGGTTTCGGGCTTTTTGGGGGAAGAATTAGGATAGCTATGCGAGGATTTCGGGTTGCTCTCCTGCGTTCCAGCCTTTTGAGGGCAGGTCTCTGGGATGGTGGGGGTGGTTTCAACCCGAAACACGAGGCCACCTGTAGAGGTTTGCAAGCAAACAAACTATGAAGCACATAAACAAGGTCGGTACACCCCCTGCTCTTTCATATTCCCTCACTTTGACCACCCTAAGGAGCAGTTACAAAAGCCCTTCTTTTGGTTGGGGATGATTGGTTGCATGGTTGGAGGTCTGCAATGCCTCATTTCCCTGCAAAACGGGGAAATCGCCCAACGTGAGGCCCCCACACGCAGCCGACGGCTGCCTGGGCACATCAAGTGACCTCTTCATTTTGCGAGGGGGCTGCACCAAAGCAACACATGGCCACGAAGGACCATTCTGGGAGGAAACCAAAGAAGGGACTTCAAGGGTGGAATCCACTGAACCGGGTCTTGGCAAGGTGCCAGGGTTTAGGGAAGGCTCTAGCCCAGGCGAGCTGTTGGGGAGATCTAGGCCGGTAAAAATGGCATCCCGCCCGCTACGAAATCCCCGGCCAAAAACACGAAGCAAAACTGCAAGAAGGCAACAAGGAAAATTATGTTCTATCGGCTTTGTGCTTGGATTGTTTGTAACCCCCTCCCCCTGTTAACTTGCTTCCGAACTGCCGACCCCTCATCCTCCAACACAACCTCATGCTTCAGCAAACGCACAAAGGCAAGAAAAGGTACTTGGTGGTTTGGGTCCGAAGTCCCAATGTCTTTGGCTTAAACTGGGGGCTACCCCAAAAAGACACGGTGGGTTCTCACCGGGTTTCCTAAAAAAGGCCAAACGTGAGCATGGGGGAGCGATTTAAAACAGCTTATTGGTTTGTATATGTATATATACATGTTCATTTTATTTGTTTTGGGCCCCTTCAAATACAGCCAACACTTCTTCCTTCTGAAATGCCTGCTGTGGACAAACCACCATCAACGTGTTCAAGACCACTGAGACCTTAATCATTACCGTGTACATAGTTGATCCCATGTGCTATGTACTTGTTGGCGGGTATGATTGTCAGGAAAGCGTAGTTCTCTCCTTTTGGTGTTTACTCGGTGAAATAAGCCATTGAACAAAAGGTTATCAGGCTCTTACACTTGCAATGGAGAAGGAACACCATGCTAACCAGCATTGGATTAGTTTCAATTAAAGAGCATACTGACAAACAACCGGGTCTGTTTCAAGTGAAATTAATGAATCACGAAAAAAGAAGAAGAACAACAAAATGATGTGCGCGACGGGAAAGACCTGAAATGTCCCAGCTTATGGTTAAAAGCAGGGTTAAAGGTTAATCACATGGCTGTGGGTCAAAAACAGGTACCCAAAATGGAACCCTGGCAAATTGAACCAAAGACTGCAACCTGCGGTCCGATTCCTGGTGGATTAATTTGGACCCACACCCACATGCCGGAGGAGAAAAGGAATAGACAACATCGGCTTCTCTCTTAGCGGGGGTTTGGTGGTTCAGGGGTGGTTTCCTATTTTTTGGACAAACGAACAAGCTGGGATGCGGAGGGAGCCGGGATATGGGGGGATTCCCTTGGCGCCATTTCCCACATCAAACTTAGTCAAGGTGTGGGGGGAATCCTCCCGTATCCAACTGGTTCCCCCTGTATCCCTAGTTGGTTTTTTTTTGAAATTTGCAGATCACAAGAACAGGGCTCCCACCAATTCCAAGCACCAACTGACGGTTACCTGAATGAACAACACAAATCTTGGTTGCTGTTGACCCCCCTGCAAAAAGTGTCTCACTTTTTGGGTCCCGGTTTAGTGGAACACCCAACTTGACTTCCCAAACAAAAGTCTAAAGATCCGCTACCCAGCAGAAACAAGACATGAACGCATGGGTGTGGGTCAAAATTAAGCCACCAGGAATCGGACCGCAGGTTTCAGTCTTTGGTTCCATTTGTCAGGGCAACCCATTTTGGGCACCTATTCTTGACCCACAGCCACATAGCTTCCAAAACTCCACTGAGGTCAGCACCCCGCAGGCTCCTACGGCAATTGTCACCTTTGCGACCTGAGTGAGGCGAAGGAAAACACCGCCCAATACGTCCAGAAATTAGATGGAAATACGTGGGTATGTCTGCTTTTGGTAGGTACCCTCCGGGCAAACATTTGTGCACAGACCCCTGAAAGACTGGGATCTTGGAGAGAAACCTTTTTGCAGGTCCATGTTAGTGGGAGGGTACCCGTGTTTTCTGGAAGCCAACAGGAAAAGACAGACTCAAATAGGAAGGCGCACCTTTTATAGCAAAATGGGGCTCAAGGGGAACCGAAGCAACAAAATGGGGTGTTGACATTGGGCTACTGAATGTCACGAACACGGAAGTAACAATTATCTATCTCGTACGGTTCTCCCACAGAAGCTGAACCACTTGGCCTACGGTGACTTCACCAATGTTTCTGCTTGCTTGAAAGTCACCTCAAACTTCGCTGGGGACTGAGGCAAAACACTCACTTCCATTTGCTTCAGCCCCCTGGAAAAAAACATTAAAACATATTTCCAGTAGTGAAATCGATTCCCTTTTGAACATACTCTTAAGCCAACAAGGGAAACAATTTTCAGTAGTTCCAGTAGTTCCATTTTAAGCCAACAAGGGAACATATTACATATTCTTAAGCAAATAGAAGGTCAGAGTCCTGGAAGCTGTCCTCTTTGCACCAGGAATGTGCCGCATTCCAGCAGCAGCAAGCACACGGGTATGCGAACCGGAGTTTTCTCTCCCCCCGAACTTGGTGCTTGCTTCTCTTTGATTTGTCCTAGCGGTCACAAACCACCCGCAAAAGAGCAACTAATTAGCCAAAACAAAACCATACCCATCTCAACATGGTGGCTGTGTTCGTTTGATTTCCTAAACCAATTTCCCCAAAACCGAAAACCGCACCCCCTGAGCTCGCAGCTCTGGATCGAGACTTGCCTGAGAGGTGTGTCAGTTTTGACTGTCTGACGTCTCCTTTTGGGGATGGACGCAGCTCGCATTGGAGTCCCACAAACGGGATCCCCCAAAGTGGCACTTGGATGCAAACGTTTAACACCTGCGTAACCCTAGCTCTTAATTCTTGAGCCAGTTCCCAAAAAGCATGGATCATTTTTAGAACCCAACCCATTCCTGGTGGGAAAATGTCAAGGATGAAACTTTGAGTAGCATCGAGCCGAACAAAAACCGCTTGGCAAATAATTACGCTTCGACTGAATGACGCTTTCAGTACCATGAGATCTCACCAGATTCAACGATAGATGGTCTCAATCAATTTGGCTGCGGGTCAAAACCAATGGTACCATTGTGGGGTAGGTAAATTCATCAACCGATTTAGAATCTATTTTAGTGGTTGGATTGGTTGATGTTCACTGGGGGTACCAATGGCCATTTCCTGCGCTTCAAATGGGTAAGGCTTTAACTTCGTTGCTGCAACGACCCCCCTGCAAAAACGTTCTTCACTTTTTGGGTCCCGGTTCAGTGGAAAACACCGATAAATTTCAACCAAAAGTGTTAAAGTCTAAAGATCCACTACCCAGCAGTCAAGTTAAGGCTGGGGGAGTCCCAAGCGAATTCAACCTCAAGCCGGCCAGGTCGGGCCTTCGGCCCGAGCACTTGAGGCTTGCTTTGATCGCCGTGGGACAGCAATGGAGCAGGGATCCTTACATCAAAAAACCCGAACATTGCACAACTTGCAAATGGTGGTGTCCAACTTTATGTTGGTGGAAGCCATGTTTCAAACGGTTGCAAAAGGTATCTTTTAAGGAGCCCTGAGGAGTCTTGGATGCTTCTCAATGCTGAGTGGGATGCAACTCTTTTCAGCAAACGACTCCTTGTCAGCAACTGAGATACAAACAGGTGTGTCCTTCTTGTTAGGGGACCCCCCCGCCAAAAAAAAACAAAAGAGATGGTGTTCTCTTTAATTTTTCGGAAGTCAAAAAAGGGTACTCTCAAAACAACACAGCCAAAACATGTCTACCACCATCACTTTGGAATGTGGCAAAGATGTGAGTCCACAGCACAATGGCCCCGAACAGTCGGCTTCCTCCCAGACCCCACTCCCAAAAAGGAGCACACACACACACACACACATAGACACCCACGTTGCCCCCCAACCACCAGCAGTGGATCCTGTTGTGTTTTGCCTGACTGAAACTGGTCCAAAGCAAAAAAGGGGCGTTTCACGAGGTTAGGAGGTTAGGGCGTGCGATCCAACACGCTCAGTCAATGGTAGGAAGTGTTGACCAAAACGTGAATGAGACTCCGAATCCATCCTACGTGTAGAGGACGAAGGTAAGGGTCCACAATTTCTAGGTCCTCCAGAAGAGAGGTTAGAATAAGGGTACAACTTTTTTCTGTCTATTTTAGCAGGGGAACCCTCCCAACCAAAAAAGGGGTGAGAGAGGGCACCTAGCTGGGGGACCTAGATTTGGCGCTATAAATGGAGAACTCCAGTGGCCACGCTCATGACATCAGCATGCCACTGGGGCAGCCCGCCCACCCACCCCTCTCGTCCAAGCCCACATTCCGGCCTATGGCAACCTCGGACAAGCTGTCCACCACTCCCCTGGTTTCCTGTGAAAGTCCAACGGGAAAGCCGCAAAGGGGTTGCAACCAAAAGACTCAATGACCCTCACATCACCTGGACTGCCCGTTTTCGGATCTCTCTCTATCAAACACACCCTCATACGCACAAACCCACTCTCACACACCACAAACATACAAACACAAACACCCACTCTCTCTCTCACACACACACACTCAAACACACAACACTCAAGCACGAGGTTTCCCCCCGAAAAAAAGGGTCACCGTTTCCATCTAAATCCCTTACTTAAAAACAATGAGTTGAATGGTTTTTGGTGCCCGGAAAGGGGGGAACACATTCCCACTGATAACCAATACTAAAACCAAGCTACTCCCAAATGCTGCCCTAAAGTTCCGAAAACTGAACAGGGGACCCCTAATTATACAAACCTCGGGGGGGTTTTATATTAGGGGGGGGGGGACGTTTTATGTTAGGGGGAAGCGACTAGTGGGTTAAATGGAAATTGCCACTAAACACCAAAAAGCTAAAAGTCTAAGGGGATGGCTGGGAGCCACCAAGTCACTAGCAAGAAGCCTGACTTTGGGGGCTGGAGGAGCACAACTTTCATCTCATGAGCTGTCGTGGGGGTCTCGAGAGATTTTCGAGAAACCACCCGACCTGGCAAAAGGAGCGCTGATCCCCAGAAGGGAACAGGGCTCCTTTCCCCGGGAAGCATCACCCCGCAAGCGCCCATGAAAAAAGGAGTTAGCCGAACTCTGGAGGTGGCTGTTTGCATCGCTACTGCCCTGCTCCATCGCCCTTCAAAAGAAACATCCTGGCACAACAAAGGTTTAGCCACCACCTTCACCTCACTCCAGCTCGATCTAGCCAGGGATTGGAAATTGAAATGCGACATGTGTTGCTGCACTTATCCGGTCTCTGATGCAAGCATGCCACAATGCGTTTAAGTGCTGATCATGAGTGTTTTGTTTAGATTTTCGTGACTCTTTGATACAAAGCTGCAACACTGCAACGGGATTGCAAACCTCAGGCACTGTGTGTGTTCTCCCTCAAGATTCGGGGCTCCTAAACAAAGCACATGTTTTTTCTCCTTTTCCTTGACCCGCAGTTCGTCGGAGGACAATAAAACGGTCGAGTCACCAAAGCGTCACTTCCAGTTTTGGGAAAGTGGCCGCCGGAAAAGCGAAGGCACCGTTCGCTCAGGGGCTGCGCGCAAAGCCCTACCCGAACATGGGCCCAAGCAGCGTCCCCAACCGCATCAGTCAATCTATGCCTGTATCACCATGCAGCACACTGGCCAACCGCTGCCACGGTTTGTGCAGTCCGATCCAAAGCACGCAAACGTGAAACATATTTTGGAGCTGTCTGCTGCAAGGCTCCAGCTCTTCACATTTCTTAGGATGGTTTCAAAGTGCGGATTCGGAGGATTTCAACCACTTCCTTCGCAAGTCTCACTGAAACATCTTTGCTGTTGCAAGATGTTCGTGACAACCTGTCGAAACTACCCTCCACCAACTAGCATGGAAGTGCGCAAAGCCCCTTTCCGAAAGCAGTCTTTCTACAGGGGTCTGTGCACTTCCATGTCAGTCGGTGAGAGGGTAAATTGGCAAGCAACCTCTCCGACCCCCGGCATGTCAGAACAAACGCGCTAGCCCTCGCTAAAGACGTGCCAAGCTGAAGACTCAGAAATAAAACCAGACAGTAAACACTGGAACGTGAACCGGAATCCTTACATTATCCACCTGAACATTGCCTTGTAAATGGCGGTGTCCCTTCATTTTGGTGGAAAAAGCCACATGTTTCAAATGGTTGCAAAATGGAGATCTTTCAAGGAGCCCTCGTGAAGTTGAACCCTTCCGGCGCACAAAGAAAGTTGGGCTCAGTCCTCCACAGTCTGCCCCACTTGCTCCTCCACTGCCTCAGTCCACAAAATTATATAGTCCACAGGACAGACTTTTCTACTTCTCACTTTGGGAGTGGATGGCCCAAAACAAGCCTACACTTTTTATATGACACTAACATGGCCGTCCCAAATTGTCTAAAGTCCATGAACTCACGAAATGAGTTTACTTCCCCTGAAAAATCATCGCCCATGCAGCAAATCGCGCGGGGCGATGTTTGCGTTTTGAACTCCCACCGGAGCCATCCCAGGACGACGGAGGGATGGCCTTGCCAGAAGCCACCCATCCACCCACCCACCCATCCATCCATCCAATGCAATCCATCCATCCATCCAATGCAGTCCAATCCAATCCAATGCAGTCCAATCCAATCCATCCAATCCAATCCATCCACTCCATGTTCTCGACCACGGGAAGGCACCAAAAGTCACAGTTGCGACATCACTCTGCAAGTCGCTTGGGCGCAAGTTCTCCGTAACTCTTGGCGTGACCCATGAACCGTATGCCGAGAATGGCAATGTTGCGAGTAGAATGTTTGAGGGTAGGTTGAATAGGATAGCAAACAGTTTAACTTTGTTCAATCACATGGCAAACAGCTTTGCATATCGCACGGCTCATAGCTGAAAGCCTTTCGGCAACGATACAGCCCGCAGCATGGCGGATGGTATTGCTGATAGTATGCCAGATGGTACTGCGATGGGATCACGTGTCAAATGGTATCTCTCTCTTTCTCTCCCGCTCTCTGGGGCATCCTCTCTGGGGCATCCTCGAGCAGGTATGGCTCACAGCATTTGTGAGTTGTACGGCTGGCATGGCTGATCGTATCACACATTGTGTATCCAATAGTATGGCAGACGGTATCAAACATACTGATGGCTAATGGTATGGCAAGCACTCCTGGCGAGTTTGCCCCCCTCAGTTGTTCAGTGACCCTGGAAAAAAGGGAACCCTTTTTGGGGAAGAGCATTTTTAGTGGGGCAGCCATCCAAAAAAAGGAAAAAGGGTGCCACTGAACAACTGAGGATACCTAGGCACCAGGCATCGAAGGTAGTACCCTGCTGCTGGATCAGGGATGCCACCTGGTGAAGGGCCCCAGGAGTAAAACGGAGTTCGTGAATGGATGCGGACCCGCCTCCCTATACAAGTTGCGGGTGCGGGAAAAAAGGCGAGCCCTTTGGACAGAAGGCAAGAAGTGCAGCACGAGCAAACCAAAGGGTGTTGGGGGTGAGGCAAGTTGAGTTCTAGCCTTGCAAACCGAAAACATATCGAGCACCTCAAACATGGGCAACTGAATGTAGATAGTTCTCTCCGGGCGCCGGCCGGCTCTTCATTTCAGAAGCCCGTGGCAGAAGCCATTTGGCTTCAGAAGCCTAGGGAACCTTTTTTTGGGACTGACCATTTTCTGAGAGGGAAGCCATCAAACCGGTGAACAACTGGGCTCACTTTCCGGTTGGTGGGCCCGGTGTGTTGTTTACCAGGCTGGCTTTCCAAGTTGTTTCGCCTCCAGAAGCTCGGGGAGCGAGTGCCTAGACACCAGTCACGGGCAAACGATGCTCTTTCCCCGCCCAATTTCCTGTGGCCATGTATTTAATTTACTCTTCGGTCATTTCCTGATGTGGCAAACCCCTTCAAGCAAAATGACCACAACTGAGTGCCCGGGTGTTCCAACCATGAATCCTCATGACTTATGACTCATGACCATCCAGTCGAAAAGAACAGGGGGGTGTTTAGAGCTGGGCTGAAGACACTCTCTGCACTAGGCTTGATGGGCAATACTTGAGCATGACGCCAGTCGTAGAAGTTGTGGAGGGGGGGCTATGTTCAATCGCTGCCAGGTCTGACCATAGGGTTTTCCAGTGTACGGTCATGTGAATGATCCGTCTTGGTGGCTTGGAGCTGCGTGGTTTGGTGATGGGCAGTTTCCCGTTTACCCTCTGCAAGAGCCAGGGACCCGTGCAAATCCCAATCCAAGCTACCCACCCAAACCACCAGTTGAGGGATACCCGAGGAAAAATGCCATGCAAAGGGACCCAAGTTGGGCTCGTTCATTCAGGACCACAAGCAACCAGCGAGCTGGTTCTCCGAGAAAAAAAAGAGAAAAGCAACATCTGGCAACTTCAGTAGCGAACCCCGCTGCAACCAATACATTCACCACTGGTGAGCTGCAGCATGCTCCCCTTTAACCTGCAGCTGCGAAACTCAGCCGAGTCAGAACCTAAAAAAAGCAAAAAGAGGGCAGCCGCACACCTGCCATTTGCCTAAGCCTCCTGGAAAAAACATTAAACAAACTACTTCCAGTAGTGATAGATTCCCATTAAAACCAACAGGGGAAAATAACAAATATTCTTAAGCAAATGGAAGACACATGTCTGGCCCTCTAGCCTTCATCTACCCTGGATGCTAGTATGGCGCGGCTCCTGCCCTGAAAAGGCTGTTGGCACAATTACAACTACTCCAGGCTGCAAATCAGCCACCGAACATGACAATACCATAGTTGCCACTTGACAACAGCGTATGATACTTGGGGCGGCTAAGCCATATATGTTGCAAGTAAGTATCACATTTCAGTTCGATATAAATCTAGGGGTTGACTCCCTATTCTTTGCAACCATCGTTCTTTTAAAACACCTGCCTCTTCTTGTGGGCTTTTCTGGAAAGAAGGATCCCTGGGTTCAGAATGGAAATAGAAGGTACCCCTAGAATCTAGAAGAAAGATGTTCATCCTGCTTACACCCTACGCAAAATACCCGTTTGTTTCCAGCTATTGTTGAAAAAAAAACGGCTTTCCATGGAACATATATCCTTCTTAAATAGAGGGTCGACATGATACCCTGAAAAAAGAGGGTATTTGGAGTAGGGGGTAGCTTGAGGGAACGGGGTTTGCCCAACCCAACCGAGCAATATGCCACGCGCCTGGTCGGTGGCCTCTGAGAGAGTCCGGGCATCCGCCGAGAGCCGCTGAAGCGCATTCACCTTGATTTAATACTGGGCTGCCCCCCCGCTAAAAGTGACTAACTTTTGGTGGGTTGAATGGAAATTACCACAAAACACTAAAAGGCTAAAAAGCCTCTGGAAAAACGAAAACATATCTCCAGTAGCGATAGGTTCCCTTTCAAAGCAACAGGGGAAAATAACAACATATTATTAGGCAAATGGAAGTTACAGGGAGATCCCGAATGATCAGCTGGTAAAAGTCGGGCTTAAGTAGATATATCCTGTACTGGATCTTGGAAAGCCAGAAGTTTGTTTGTTCATTTCCGACGAAACAGCTCTTCCAACAAGGTACCGCGATCCAGACCTCACAAGGTCATACCGCTTCGGTTTGAGAAAATCTCCCCCGCTCCCTCATGTTTTATCTTCTTGGGCGTCCTTCGGGCTGCTGCACATGTTCTTTGTCTGTGCTGTGGGGTTTGCAGAAAGGGGGATGACGCTTTTAAGGGTGGGTTTACACCTTTGCTTTGCTAGGAAACAGCTTGACAGGGGGTTCCCCGTTCAGAACCGAGCTGGGCTTTGTGCGAAACGTTCCGCTGCTCCAGGGAGGCAAGAGCCTCTACTTGGGCAGGGGGTCCTTTTTGTTTTTTGGTAGCAGACCCTGCAAAAAGCCCAGTCGAGTATCTGCCAGTGGTTGCAACGAGGGACTTAACGGGGTTTGATGATTGCAAGTTGGCCACAGAATGACAAAGGACCCCCCCAAATGCTGGTTTTCCTTTTGGCTGTCCCCAAAACCCAGCAAAAGAAGGGTCCAAGGGGGGGCCCAAACGCGGCTGCTGCACCCACAGGAGTTCCTTGAACTCCCTGTTTCGATGACTTCCACCCTAGACCCACAGAGGGTGGAAGTAACCCTGGCCGGTTCACTGCACTCTGTACTTACTGGCCAAAAAAACCGGCAAATTTCAAGAACGGTGCAAGCCCCTCATTTGGTTGCAACCAAGAGCCATTTTTGCTCAATGCAGTTTCCAGCTGCAGGCCTTCAAACCAGCCGCGCTTTGGAAGTCCCGGGAACCGGTTGCTACTAAGAAAGGATGGGTTCCCTGCCCCCAGTCACACGTCCACAGGCGTTTCTCACCTCTCGACTCCTGACAGCCTTAGAGGCATGTCAAAAGCCACCAAGGCAAGCTCACACCTCTTCGGCGAATGGAAGGCCACTTCGGTGAAACTTAACAAAAACTGAAGCAACCTCAGTAGATTGGTGGGCAACTGTCACTTGCAATGTGCTGCCGAAAGCAAGCCCCTGAGCCCTTGTGGGGCTTCGAAATTCAACGCTACTTGGCCAGACTTCCACCCCCAGCAAAGACTCCCACCAACTAACATGCATCAAGCCCCTTTCTAAGAGGAAAGTAGTCTTTCTGCAGGGGTCTGTGCATTTCCATGTTAGTCGGTGGGAGGGTAAGGAAAAACCGATTCGGACACTCAGGGTAAGGAAAAACTGATTCGGACACCCGGGGTAAGGAAAAACCGATTCGCACACCCAGGGTAGGGAAAAACTGATTCGGAAGCCCATGGCAAAAAGGCTGGCACTGGGGGTTGCCCTGCCATCG
Organism: Effrenium voratum; assembly: GCA_963377175.1. NCBI lineage: Eukaryota > Dinophyceae > Suessiales > Symbiodiniaceae > Effrenium > Effrenium voratum. Next base: position 361,019 of record CAUJNA010003630.1, read on the forward strand.
TGGGCTCGAAAATTCGGGGCTCCGCGCATCCATCCGAACCACCTGTGTGGGTTGGAAGGAGTCCTCGGAATCTTTGGCGCACAAAACGGTCGGAGGTGAGTTGGGGTCATCCGGAGATTCACACCCATGTTGGAGGGAATTTGAATCGCAGGATAGCATTGTTGATGGTGTTTTACGCCAAAGTTGGAGGGAATTTGGCGAACTGTGTCGGTTAGGTGATTTTGCCGGCTAACCAGAAGCTGATTTTCACCAAGGTGTCCTGTGTCGGTTGGAGGGAATTTGGTTTATCTCACTGCACTTCTGAGAAAGAGTATTCTTTTGCTTTCTTTGGCTGGGTGATTTGGAATCCCAGTTGGAATGGTCGGAGTCTCCCTTTGGACAGGCATACATGTTGGCACTTAAGGCCCAGGAATGTCCTCAATTTTAGATGGATAAAGTACCTCATAAGCTTTCATGTTTTCTGCAATTGATAAAAAGCCTTATCAAGTGCTGGCAAAAAACACATCCGAAAGGGGAGGGGCATGTCTGGCCGTGTTTCATCTATTTCACCCCTAAAAAAGAAGCGCACCGGCTGCTAAAGGGGGGGGACTGCAGAAATGAGACAGTGGCCCATCCCCTGATCCCGCTTGGAGGCAGGGCATTGGCCAACTTGCTATCCCACACCGAGGGTACCAAAGCCCCTCCGAATACCCTCTTTTCTCAGGGTATCATGTCGACCCACTAGAAAAGGAGGTATTTACCATTGAAAACCGCTGGTTTTCCAAAAAAAAAAAAACCGGGAAAATGCGATTATTATTTTTGGGTAGGGGGAGCTCTTAAGGTTCGTCCCGCTCACGTAGGGCCCACGCCTGCCACTCCTGCAGCGGGGCGTGAATATCAACCTACGCCGACGGATGGGCGGGCGAAAGGAACGGAACCCTGCGCATACCACACAAAACCCTAATCTCTAACTCTAGGTTTTTTTTTCAGCATCATTATTTTCCAAAAAAACAACAGCTGTGTTGCTTGGGTTTCCGGAGGTTTTCTAGAGAGACGGATCCCTGGTAGTACACATCTCCAATGCGTCTAGCCTGGCTTGATTGTAACACCAAATGATCCAACATGGCTCATTTTAAGCCAGGTAGATTTGTCTGGCTGATGATGCCGATGATAACTTGTTGTACCACATGTCAAGCCACAATGCATCAAATTGGCAATGGTCTAGCTTGCATTATTGCAAGCATTCGTTGTAGCGTATGTGCGGCGTAGTCCTGTTCAGGCTTCCTCCGCCCACAACATCTAATATGAAATCTATGATATGGCTGTGGCTCAAAAAATCGGTACCAGAATGGCCACCTTGGCGAATGGAACCAAAGACTAAAACCCGCGTAACCCTAGCTCCTTAATATGAGCATCCGGTTCAGTAGTCATACGATTTCAACTGCCTGGCAGCTATGTGGCTACGCCTAGATGCATCAACTGCTTCAAGCTCATGCAGTCTTGTCATGCATTATACTCAAGACATGGTTCTCACAAAGTTGTTGCGTGGTTTGTGCCATGTTTACCCACAGGTGCAAACAACTTGCAAGAACGCCAACACACATCTGACATCATCTGACCCTGTGGTTGGAAGTTAGGGCCGTGCTCTTGATGCTTCGTTTTCTAGCCTTCTCGAGGTTTTGAATGCCCGATGAGAAGGAGTAAATTGCACTAAATTACACCATGTCCCTAGTGTGCCATGAATTCCCCAACTGCAAAAGCAACAGATCCAAAATGCAGGCCGCATGGCGACCCCTTCTGTTGCCGAAACCTTGCATTCCTTTGAGTCCCATTCAGCACGGAACCGGGCAGTTACTTCAGTGCCCCACAAAAAACGTGAGGGTGGCCGGGCTGTGCTTGAGTGTCACAGAAAACGAGCATGTCGAAACCCCTGGGGCTATGGTTGCACTAAACCCGAATGGTTATTTCTGTATCCCAGTTTTGCAGGGACCAATCCATTCGTAATGGCTGGTGTGGGAGGGACGGTCATACACGTGACAACTCAGACCTGGATGCTCCTTGGTTCAACCTATTTCGACCTAAAATAATTTCTCGTTTTAGAGCCCCCCCCGAGCAGCCAAAAGCTCTCTAATATATATATATATATACATAGACTTTCTGCAGGGGTCGGTTGGGGGTGTTCGGATTACTCAAATAAGGTGACACGGTAACACCCTCATCAAAAAACGGGCGTGCGATGGTGTGATGAATCAACTGGGTGATGTTGGACTCAGATTAGAATGCCGCAGTCCTTCAAGAAGCGGTAGCATTCACATGCTTTGTGACCTCTTAGTTTTCTTGGACGCCACTCCCAAAAGATCCCCTACTAGGTCCTCCAGTAGAGAGGTTAGAATAAGGGTACCCTTTTTTCTGTAGCCTATTTTAGTAGGGGAACCCTCCCAAAAAAAGGGTAAACGGGCACTACTCGAATGCACGGACCAAGGGGGGCTACGAGAGCCTCTGATCCCAACCCTCCAAAAGCGCCCGAACCCTGGCCTGCACTGGCGGCACGGACCTCAGTGTGCAAGACACAAGCCTGGCAAACCTGGGTGCGACTTTGGGCAAAACTCATAGGGGACGGAAACCAAGGGGGAGGGAAACCAAAGGGACACCAAAACCCTGTATACTGCACTTCTTTGTGACAGGCGCGTTGGTTCAAGCCCAATAGGTGCACTTGCTGGGCGACTCCAGCTACCAAGGACTCATTTTTGGTCTTTCCATGGAAACCAAAGGGCAACCCACAAGTAGGGGAGGGAAACCTAAGGGGAGCTGTCACAAGTTACTTCAGGCGGGCGCAAGGGAATTGGGTCAATTTGGTCCCCGACTTCTCGCACGCCTTGCGGCATTCTGTTCCTGTTTCACTTCCGGGGGCAAGTTGCATGGAAACCAACGGGAAACCCAAACTCATAAGCCAAAGGGGAGGGAAACCGAAGGGACACCAAAACCCCAAAGGGGATGCACTTTGTGACAGGCGCGTTGGTTCAAGACCAATAGGTGCAATAGGTGCACTTGCTGGGCGGCTCCAGCTACCAAGGACAAAACACTTGACAGTTCAGAGTCTGTTGAGCAACGCACTTCAAGGCAAACACGAAAAGGAGCGCCCATCAAACGCGGAGCTCATAAAACTTACCCCCGACATAGGCATCCAGGCCAATCCATTCCAACCAATCTAGCAAGTAGAGACATTGCGAACATAAAACGCCTCGTGTTCAAGACTAGCGGCAAGCTCCAAAAACTGCACTTTGAAACGTGTCAATGTCGAGATGCGTCCAGATTGGATTATGCAGGAAGTCGTTCCGCAGGTTCTGCCAGCTGGACAACCCTGCACGCATTTTTTGGGCTCGGGTGGCCAACATTCGCATCGGCGAAGTTTTCGGCCCGCGCTGGGCCATGTAACAAGAGGCCTGCATCGGAAACCACGGCCCTGCGGATTCCCTTTCGGGCGCCGCATCGGAGCCTGGCCTCGGAGCCTTCGCACGGAACCTTGCTTGTAAATGGGGAATCTGGGAGTAAACCTTGTGGTCTCACGTTGAGCTTGGACTTCCCTGTTGCAGGTTCAATTTAAGAAACAAATGCAATAGTTTCCGAACCAATAAAGGGGGTCTCCGATCCTACCGAAGGCAGGCTGGTTAAGGCAATTACCGAACTCTCTATTGAGAATAAGCAAGGGGTGAGCATAGGTGACCTTTCAGAAAAAAATAGATGGCCGTGGTAGAAGAATACCAATCTACGCCAGTACCGTCTATGTCTAACCAAGCTGACCTGTAAAGGACACTTCTGGGGATGAAGCTTGGTGTCGACATTGGACACTCAGCGTGTGAAACGCATCCGGATGCGGGAGGTCCAAACACTTCGACATGGAAGCGGCAAAGCTCAAACTCAAACAGGGCTCCAAAGTACATTGCTGAAGAAGGAACCCGGCGCATCCCTGTCAACAAGTTGGCGGGACTGAATGGTACTCTAA